>LR753508.1:257168-306827 GCA_902729485.2 Mus minutoides | reverse complement strand
AAAAGGTTGCATGACTTTGCTACCCTGTGGCACTGCTGACATTTTTGTCTGACATTACATTAGTCTTTAAAGCATTACAGCTGGCCGGACCAGTTTCAAGACTGAGGGAGAACTAAACACTGATCTAGGTGAAGGCACTTAGCTCGGATGCACTCCTTGCCAAGTAAGTGTATAAGTGTATAGTTAGTTGATAAAACGTGCCTCCAAGTTAATTTCATCTGATGGGAATGAGGCTGAAAATCAAGGTCCAACACTGCTGGCTTCCTCAAAGGTTGGCTCTCCCCCAAGGCCGGTGGGTGATAAGGGCAGTCAGTAAAGGGCAAGGCTTCCTTGGATACCATCACAACCTGTGTGATGACTTGAGCCATGAGTCCAAAATATCCTTTAGACATACAGTAACAAGCAACATTAACAACAATGCTAGAACAACAAAGAACTGTACCTGTTTGGATGTGAAAGCCAAAGGGATACCAAGCTTCTGTTGGTAGGTTGAGTACTTCGATGTTTCTGTCTGCCTAGCTTCCTTTTTATAGGATTTGTTTTTTTTCTGGGGCACTGATGTCTTCCCCGCTGGTGAGCACAGTGCAGCACAGACCATAGTCTTAATAGTAAGTTTTAAACCCTCACAAAAAGCCTTTTAATGGTGAATGTAATTGCAACACCTGCTGGTCTATCTGTTGAATTTTCTTAAACCTGGTCATTAAAATCTTAGCTAAAACTTTCACAGCTGAAGCCACCATTCTAAGGGATTAAAACCCAGCCGTGTTGAATTCCCCTGAGGAAGCTGGCAGCCCAATGCAGAGTTCAAGGATAATCGATGACCTAGGTTTGGTGAAGTTAAAGACACACTCAAAAACTCACAGGGAAGTTAGGTGATAAAAACAGAAAGCTGAGACAGAGTACCCGAGAGGGTCACTGTAAGAGGAGATGATCATAGTGTTGTTCCATGATTTAGGGCTGGTGAGATGGCTCAGTGGTTAGAGGTTGCTCCCAATCCTGATAGCCTGAATTCTATCCCAGGATCCCACAAGGTGGAATAAGAGAATTGATTCTCTCAAGTTGTCCTCTGACCTTCGTGCATGTGCTATGGCACATTCATACAGACAGACAGACAGACAGACACACATAATTTTCTTTTTTTCTTTTCTCCTTTTAAAGATTGTATTTATTCAATTTTTTTTTATATGATGAGTACACTGTAGCTGTCTTCAGACACATCAGAAGAGGCATCAGATCCCACTACAGATGGTTGTGAGCCACCATGTGGTTGCTGGGAATTGAACTCAGGACCTCTGGAAGAACACTGAGTGCTCTTAACCACTGAGCCATGTTTTTGTTTTTCTTTTTTTTTTTATTAGATATTTTCTTCATTTACATTTCAAATACTATCCCCAAAGTCCCCTATACCCTCCCCCCTCAAATGACTTTTTTGTGTTGTTTTGTTTTTTGAGACAGGGTTTCTCTGTATAGCCCTGGCTATCCTGGAACGTACTCTGTAGACCAGGCTGGCCTCGAACTCAGAAATCCACCTGCCTCTGCCTCTTCCTCCTGCCTCCTGCCTCCCAAGTGCTGGGATTAAAGGCGTGCACCACCACGGCCCGGCTGTTTTTGTTTTGCAAGACTGGGTTTCTCTGTTTAGTCTCAGCTGTCCTGGAACTACGTAGACCAGGCTGGTTTTGAACTCAGAGATCCACCTGCCTCTGAAAATTTTGCTATCTTTACCCTGTCTATAATCCATGAAAGTTGTTTCTAAGCCATCTGCCTGTTAATAGCTCTTTGTATCTAGTCATCATATATATATATGATGAGTTTTAATGAGTCACTGAATGAATAAAGGACTTTAAAAAAACAACAACAAAAAAATACAGGTTTAGCAGATGCTGCCTCTATTTCAGAATGAAACCTCTGTTTACAACATATTGTGAAAATCTGTTCCACTACGTAAGCTGTAAAAATGCTTTAAAAGTTACCACAATTATTTGATCGTTTTACAGCTGAGACCGGCAACATCGCTGGCAAAATGCTAACCCCAATCCGTCACTGTTCAGTGTCCTTTGAAATAACAAACCCTCCATTTGCAAGGGTTTCAAGTAAAGAGTAATAACATAAGGCCCAAATAAGCAGCATTAGCTCCCAGGTCATCTGTGCTCAGTCCTCTGACAGGGTAGGGAAGAGGGACTTTGCAGTGACTGAATCATTTTATTTAGATGTTTTCACTAACATGCTACTATGACACAAAGAGCACAAGAACCTCCTTTCTCTAGAGTATGGGGGTAAGGCGAGTTTTCAGCTCCTTAAGTTTGAACAATTTTGGTTTAAACTGCCCACTGTATTTTGTTTGTTAGAGATGAGCTTCTAAATGTCACTCAAGAGAAGACTGTGGTATTTGGCTAGGACTAACAGTAACAAGGAGCCCTGTTGTCAGTGGGCCGCTCATCTCAATGTTTCTATACTGATTTAAAAAAAGTTAAAACATTTCAAATTGTTTATGAATAGGGCAACACAGACTCAAAACTTCAGATATGCCCAAGTATAGTCTTGTCTTAGTCACACAGCCTATGGACAGAAACCAAAATCTGCAGTACTTTCGACAGCACTAAATAGGCTTTAAACCACTAAGCACTCAGTGAGGCTTTGAGGTTTAATGGTAGACTTTTAGATCTCTCCTGATTCATGCTTAGGCCAATTTACCCAAGACCTGAAATTGACAAATCGGGTTTAAGTAATTGGACTTTATAATTGTCACAATTTTCTAAATTTGAAAGAATGGTTTTATAGGAAAAAAACTACTTCATTTTCAACATTAAAATAGCTCAAAATGGTAGCAACAACCTCTGTCTTGCCCTAATGTAAAATCTCAGCAGGACTATGGGGCTAACTGCAGCTCACACTGCTAAGCCAGGCTGTAAAAGGGCTGAGAATAAAGCCTTGGGGAACATGTATTATCCTGAAATAATGCAGCCACTTTCCTTTGTAGTTTAATGCTTTTCATTTTAAAGATACTACCTCCTTGGGGAATTTAATATAGTTCTAGAGTTTTCCATGTATAAAAGATGATTTAAAGTTCACTTGGGGGTAGACTTATGACATAAATAACAGATTCATAAAATGAACTGGAGAAAATAGGTCTTAATAATGGAATTCATCATAATAGTGACTTTATAACATTTCTTATTCAAAAATCCCTTCAAATGGTTTCTGAGGAACTTGACTACATCAGAGCCTGACATGTATTGTCTTTGACAGTTACTCCAGCAGAGACCTGAATTTTATCAATGGAAATCACCTAGATGATTTAGGCTGAGAACCTTTCTGCAGCCCTCCCATGCTATTTTAACTTATATACACACACATTCACGCCAAGTCTTACTATTTGGAACCTTTCTCCGTTTTTTACAAATTTCTCTCCTGGATCTCTTACTCAGCACAGCAAATGATCAGTGATGTTCATCAGCTACAGAGCAACACAAATTACTGGGTGTCTTCCCTAGTGTCGAACTGGAAGTGCTGGGCGGGGGTGGGTGGGGGTGGGCGGGGGTGGGTGGGGGTGTCTGTGAAAAGACAACAGGAAACCACAGCCAACAAGGAACTGTGCTTTAATGGCTTTGTCAAGAAAACTAATCCTCCGAGTTCGAGGCCAGCCTGGTCTACAGAGTGAGTTCCAGGACAGCCAGGGCTACACAGAGAAACCCTGTCTCGAAAAACCAAAAAAAAAAAAAAACCCTAATCCATTAAGAGTGCTGCGCTGTGTGGTCCACTCCTACAAGGCACCATCATGAAGAACTGTGGGAAATGCTGTCTTAGAAAAGCAAGAGCAGAAACAGGCCAGTCAGCGTTCCACACTGGTGATTTATTAATGCGGTTTCCATCAGCTCTGAACCCCGCAGTTCCCACACACACTGTGTTTCCATCTTTCAGCTCCTTCTGCAGCCTCAGATCTGTCTGCAGAGGACCATTCAGTGAATGAATACAGTCTATAATTATTGAAAATAGAGTGCAGTGAAATGAGTTAAATAGAATTTAGGCACATATTGATTATGAAAATAGGTATCTCTCAATACAATACTTCTCTGTCTTGGTAAAAATAATAACACAAAGAAAATAATTCATTTTCAAAATTGCTTTCTTTCCCTGTAAAGGAGCGCTCTCCTCCCCATGTAAGCCCTTTACTGTGAAGGAAAGCTTTGCATATGTAGATATAAGAATACGCTACAGAGTAATGAAGACATGCCACTCTCCTGAAGGAGACTAGGGCATCTGTAATGATTCACTGCCTCAAGCCGACCAGCCTGTAGGATTTAGAACCCATTTGGACACAGCTTCTTCCCTGCTTTTGGGCAACACATAAGGACACTGGGACACCCACTAGGAAGGTAAAGGCCCTGCTGCTGTGTTCACAGATAATGACTCAAGAAAACTGGACTAAAATTTCATTGAAAAACAAGACAACAGAAACTATTTAAGAAAAAAAAGAGAGAGAGCCACAGGTACTGACACGGTGCATCATGTGCTAGCCAAATGCTTCATTTCTGTTCATCAACCTTTCTGGTGGCTATAATCAAGCTATCAGTTCAGAATTTCTTACTCCCCACTGCAGGGTTTCAGCTATAATTATCTGATGTTGCTTTCTTGCAGGCGACTGCAGGATTTATTCATACTCCATCTGCAGTAGATTCAGATTGAATGTCTATTCTAAGCTGGTTGTGTATAAACTAATTGGCATTACATGAACTGTGATCAGGATAAAGCTTGTGTTTTGGTTCTGAAGTTTCTTCCTGTGCTTGTGACAAATGAGCATGAGAACTGGACTAGTGAAGGGAAAGAGTAGCCTGGTCTCGTGCAGAATGGAACTTGCCTACAATGAAGCAGAAGCATGCTCACTAGACAGCTGCAGCGACGGGTGAATCCCTCCTTCTCCTGCACAAGGGTACACAAGAGCTTTCCTTCCACTGGGGCTCAAAATGTGAGAACAGATTATGACTCAAATTTAGCTGTTTTCTTCTTTAAAAGTAAACATTATAGAAATGAATCTCAAAAGAGCCACAGGGAGTCTTAAACTAACCACCCTCATGTGATAGATAGGTGTGTGAAGAGGAAGGCATCACTAAAGCTATTTATAAACCTGAACAACTCTTCAGAGTCTTCAAGACATTTAACAACTTAAACATCCTTACTGCATCTAGGTATTCAATAAATATATTTGCATATTTTGTGCTTTTCATAAATTAAAATTTTCAAATGCATCTTAAACCAAGATGGTACTTCCACACAATGCCTAAATAAAAGCAAATATAATAGCTACTACTCCTGGTCAGAAACCAGATAAATGCTCCAACTCCACTCAAAATGCAGCTCGTACTAGATGACGGGGTGTAGATACTTTTCTCTCAGGAAGATTATGTCAGGGTTACTCCCCTTTAAGTTAATAAAGGGGAATACGTGGAGACCCTTGTTCGTATACGGAATTTAAGGGAATGTTAAAATAGAGGTGATCTGTTGAGCTACCTACCTCTTTATTTTATCCCTTTGTAAAAGTAGACCCTGTAGAAGGATCAGCTCTTGCCACTCTCATCTGACACTCTGAGACATATGTAATGGTGTCAGCATCTCTTCAAATATGGCACCCTTCACATTGGAGCCTCTCAGGTTGGCTTCCTGGAGGTCACACCCGGACAAATCACAGTTCTGTAAGACAAAACAAGACTTGAAGAGCTCACATGATTTAGGATCTGACTTGGTTTCCCCCACAAAATGACTTCTAGCCATGACAGGACAATATTCCCAAGTGTTCCCATTCTTGGAATCTTTCTAATGCATTATGGCAATGTGAATAAAAACAAGCCCCATAGGCTCATATATTTTAATACTTAATCACAGGGAGTAGAACTATTTGAAAGGATTAGAAGAATTAGAAGGTATGGCCCTGTTGGAGTAGGTGTGGCCTTGTTGGAGGAAGTGTGTCACTGGGGAAGGACTTTGGGATTTGGAAAGTCCATGCCAGGCCCAGTCTCTCTCTCTCCCTGCTTGTGGATCAGAACTGCTATAGCTCTCAGTGACTTCTCCAGCACTATGCCTACTTGCCACCACACTCTTTGCCATGATAATAATGGACCTCTGAAAATATAAGTAAATGCTTTTCTCAGTACTCATGGCAGCTCACAATGATCTGTAACTCAGGTTCTAAAGGATCCACTGAATGGCCTCTTCTGACCTCTGTGAGCACCAGGTATGCACAGGGCATATGCAGCAGGCAAAATACTCATAAACATAAATAGAAAGAATCAAAAGGGCTATATTAATGGTGCAAAGCCATTTTTTTGGTACAAAGCAAGTTTTTCCTTTAGTTGATCTTGCTGCTCTGCTTCTGAAATCAAAGCTACAACAAAACAGAACATAAAGTCTGAGATAAGATAAATTTTCATATATAATTCTATCTGTGCCATGTCACATTGTTTAACATAAAATAGCCACTAGATAATTGTAGATATTTAAGTTTAAATGAATTAAAAATGAAGTAAATATTTTCAAAATTAGTACCTCAGCCGGGCGTGGCAGCTCACGCCTTTAATCCCAGTACTCGGGAGGCAGAGGCAGGCGGATTTCTGAGTTGAGGCCAGCCTGGTCTACAAAGTGAGATCCAGGACAGCCAGGGCTAAACAGAGAAACCCTGTCTCGAAAAACCAAAAAAAAAAAAAATTAGTACCTCAGTTTGTACCAAGCTCAAAGGTCCAACAGCTAAGAGGTTGTTAGCCACTGTATTTAACAGCACAGATACATAAAAACCCCTTAGTGCAGGCAGCAGTATTTGAAAGCATTATGTAGACAACAGCCACTGAGCCAGGCATGGTGTCACACATTTATGATTCCAGCACTTGTCAGGGCTGAGAAATCACAAGTTTGAGGTCATCCTTTGAGATATAATGACTTTTTATGTACAGACAAACAAACTAAGTCTACAAATCAAGAAGACATATAGAATACAGGTCTTATAAAAAATAATAGACCAAAATAAAAAATCTCAAGCTAAGATTCAAACTGAGCATGACACCAAGTTAAAATGGGCTTTCCATGAACCTAATCTTAAACTACCCAAGTGGTTCAAGAAATAAATCTGACCCATTAAATTCTGTTTGGAATTAAACTTTATTAAGATTGCAATATGCTTGAGAAAGACCCAAGAAAAAGAAGATGAATGAAATCAAGGCTGACAGAGACTCGTATCAGTCTCCCTCCACATTTGGAACTGGCTCATATGACTTAGGTAACAGTGGTCTATGTAGGTGTAAGATCTACCTCTGGATCTGAAAGTCATTCAGCAAGCGAGGGACTCATCCTAGCTCATTCCTGGAGGGGAAGAAGGATGCAGGGTCTCTCTGTTTATTCCAATCTAGGCTCAAAATCCCACTCCTCTCGACTCAGCTGGGATCACCGGTATGAGTCCCATGCTTGCTTTCTGAATAGGCAATTGAAAGGACAGTAGCCTTCCAGCTGCCCGGCCATGTTAGGTGGAACTTCACAGACAATTATTCTGCTTATAACTTCAGCAGTTTGCATGATCCCACCAGTAATTCTCATCATTAAAACTCTTCAGAGATGGGAGACTTACTTCTAAATCGGTTCCTGCCAGAGTTGCTCCTCTGAGATTACAGTTCTTCAGTTTCGCATTTTTTAAGGTGGCAACTCTGAGGTTGATCCCTGTCATCTGGCTTCCTTCCATGTCCACACCTTTCAGATTAGCACCTGCAAGAAGCATGTTTTTGAAGGAGTTTAACCTGAAAACTTTATAGTTAACCAATGGAAGCAAAAGCATGAGCTGATTTAACAGAGGGGAATGAGATGAGACCATGCAACTTTTGGAAATAAATGTGAAATCTGTCTTTCAACCAACTTGCAATATAAATTCTAATGGTGGTAATTTATTTTCCTATGGCATAAACTTAAATGTTTCAGCAATATTTAGAGAAAACAATATTTTCTTTTGATAATTAGCACTTTTATAATATGCCTCTATAAATGTACAATCAAGGAAACACATAAGCACCTTGTCTCCTAAATCCAGGTAAATGAGGTGCCCAATTCACAAATAACAAAACACTGCTGGAGTATTAAAACCTGACAAAATATGGTAGGCTTAACTGAAATTCTTGAATTTTGTCAGCATAAGAATATTTCATTTTATTTGAAAATTAGGAGGTTGATATTTAACTTTTCAACTAAACATCTGAGGCATTATTTCCTGTGTCCTAGGGTGTTGCCTAGCCTAGCCTTTGCCTATGACTGAGGCCAAAGTAGAGTGACTCTCAGAGGACGCTCTGCCCAGAGCCTTCCTGTTTCACCTCTAACAACAGCTTTTACTTAATGGTTTCCCAGCGAGAATAGGCAGACAGTCTCTCACCCTCTAAGTTGGCTTTAAGACCCGAAGGATCCTCAAAATTACAGAGCCTCAGGGATGCGCCTTCTGCATTTGAGCAGAGCATCTTGACTCCCTGGAGATTTGCACACTGTGAACACAAGAGTCCCGGCTGTAAGGGTTAAACTTGATAACATCTGTGCAAGCAATAAGAAAGAAATTAATAGGAAAGGTCCAATTCAACACATCTGCAATTAGTTATTTTCTGTTTATCTTGAAGATGCCTTTAATGAAACTCAGAAAGAGCTGAGAAGTTTTGGAAGAGCTGCAATAAAAGAAATAAACAGCAAAATAACAACAGTATGTCCATTTTATATAGAACATGATGCTTTGTATATCTGAATTATGATAGCCTATTTCTACTTTTATAAGTAGCCCTAGACATTACAAAATAATGTTCAAAATGTATGCAAAATAAATAAAGATGGCATAAACTCCAAGAATGGGTTTTCTCTTCTGAATCATGAAAGGAATCAAGAAATGACATTCCTCGTGCCCCAGCACTTCAAAGGCCAGGACACTAATGTCACCAGTAACCTCACTATTATCTATATAATACTAGCCACCAATTTCTTGGATCTCCTGTATCAACCACTGCACATGGCATTGCCACCCCTGTGCATAATGAAGAAAGTAGAAAGTTAGAAAATGCATGTATAATCCCAGCACTGGGGAGGCAGAGGCAGGCGGATCTCTGAGTTCCAGGCCAGCCTGGTCTACAGAGTGAGTTCCAGGACAGCCAGGGCTACACAGAAAAACCCTGTCTCGAAAAAAACCAAAAAAAAAAAAAAAAAAGCATGTGTGAGTTTTAAGTGTTAAGTCTTCTTACGGGATCCAGTGCATCCAGGCCTGAACTCTGTGAGATACTGATTACAACGAGAAGTGTCTCTGTAAAACTGACATTAATATAGTTCTTCTGTGACAAAACAGAAGCTGAGAGTGTTAAAATTTACATAGTAGAGAATATAGGATAACCCTGATCGAGTTATGTTATAAAACCATACTTATCAATGAAGATGTTTGGTTTATAGGTGCAATTTTACCCAGCTTATAGTTACCTCCAGCAGAAGGAGACAAAAGAGAGAGGTCATCCCACTGACAGCCAGTGGACAAATATTTGCTTATTCCTATCTCTCCATGCCTGGGCCCTAATGAGGAGGAAGTACAGAAGGTCTGCCAAGGGAGATGATATAAGGACATTAAGAAACCAAAATATACAGAGTGGGTTCCAGGACAGCCAGGACTACAGAGAAACCCTGTCTCAAAAAACCAAAAACAAACAAACAAAAAAACCCAAAAAAAACAAAAACCAAAATAACTAAAGGATGTCTAGATTTATATACCTGGAAATTTAACAAGATGTTGACATGTGTAAATAAATGTCACTGTTTTTTGTTTTGTTGTTGTTTTAATTAATAGTCCTAAATAAGACACATGAAATTTACTCAGATTTCCCAGGTTATTCTGCAGATAAAGTTTATACTCAGGGCTGCACTCTGGGATCTCATGAAGAAGGAAAGACAGGACAATCGATCGTAAACTTCCCCATTGTCAGCCATGTAAGTGTGGGGCAGAGTGCCGATGCTGAAAGTGTCCAGCTCAGCTAAGAACACCAGCACCATAGGTAGAGAACTGTCTCATGTTATCCAGAGAGGCAATGTGCTGTGATGAAAGCAGCTGGCTCATTTACTCTTATTTAAAAACATATATATTGATATTATACTTCTTAAATAACACTTATCTTTAAGAGATAAAAATTTATATATTTTGAAATATATATATATATAAGTAAAATGCTTTGTAAGATATTTGTGCTGTATAAAAAAATCCTGTGGTAAGGTACAAATAAGAGAATGTTGACTATATGCTGATATTTGCTGAGGCTAATGGACAAAGATAAAATGGGGACTCATTACATTATTATATTTTTATTGAAACAGTCCTTTTAAAAGAAAAAATACACACACACACACACACACACACACACAAAAAAAACACCACCACACTTTAGATTATAGTTCCCATTGTAATAGCTGGTTCTGGCCTTTGGCAAGTCTCTATGCTGTAGATATCAGCCTGTAAAACAAGGTCGGACCAAGCAAGCACTCCCAGCAGTCTCTAAGGGAATATGCAGTAGAGACAGAGTCAGCAGGCTCTATGTATGCAGCCAGATGACTGAGCAGTCAGAGCCAGGCACAGAACGGCACCCTGGGTATGATGAGGGCTATGGACTCCTACACAGTGGACAGCAGCAGGGACCACCCTGGGCATGATGAGGGCTATGGACTCCTCCTGCACAGTGGACAGCAGCAGGGACCACCCTGGGCATGATGAGGGCTATGGACTCCTGCACAGTGGACAGCAGCAGGGACCACCCTGGGCATGATGAGGGCTATGGACTCCTGCACAGTAGACAGCAGCAGGGACCACCCTGGGCATACAGTCAAAGTGGGGGATTTCTCCACAAAGGTTCAGAGCTGGGATGGAAAGAAGCAAAATTATAAACTGGGTGAGTAGCTCAGCAAAAGATGGGAGCCATAGGAGCATGCTTTGTGGCAGAATGCTTAGCACACTCTTTGTAGACACTGCAGTCAGTACCCATGGCTGTTAATCAACAACCAGCTTCACATACCAAAGGCAATGAGAAATTAGTTTTGACTCTCAGAACGTGCAGCTCAGCAATATTCCTCAATATAAGCCAATTTTACTAGCAGTAATTAACTTACAGTCCTATAACATTTTACTTCATCAGTGATTTATATTGGCCTTGACATACACTATTTAAGGTAGGCAGTCCTATTGTACAGAGAACACTATGGCTCAGTTCACAAGAACACCATAATTAAATAGGTCTGAAAAACAAGTTGTTTTAAAATAATTAAATCTGTTTTATCTTTTTCTGTCCCTACCCAAACCAAGCCATCTTCCAACATTTCAATGAAGGCTAAGTCTTTCAAACTTGTCTTTATGCTGTTAGTCTGTCTTTGCCTGTTTTGAAACTGCCTGAACCATTCATCCTGAGATAGAAGAGTGAGTAGCAGTATTTAAAAAGTGTACTGGCTGAATTTGTTTTTCTAGATTTGATAGAAAAAGTTGTGTTAAACAGGCTGAACTAATGAATAAAAGCAAAATTATAATAATGCAATAAATGACTATCAAAAGCAAAATGCTATAGTTGGTGCAATTAATTAATAAAACAGACTAGAGTCCTGGTATAAAGAACTCAATTTGTTATTGGCTCTATCCTATATATGTCCTTTAATCCCAGAATAACTCTGGTAGTTACACACACAAGCACATATACATGACACAGTCTCGCATATGTGCAGAGAGAAAGAGCGTCACAATGCTGCCTTCCAGAATGATGCCTACCACATGCACTTCAGACCCTCCTCTAGATAGTCCAGTCAGCACCCTTCCCATCCACCAATGAGGCTCAATGCATTTCACAGTCTTTTCAGCTTTACATGTCAACCGCAAATAATAAAGTTCTGATAAATTTAGTCTACTATTTCAGTGAGCTCAGGACCTCACTTCAGGATTTAACCTTTTAGGTCTACGTTTCACAAAGGATATGAAAGTCATAAAACCAACCCATTCCACTTTTAGACCCTCCAAAGTCAGCCACATGGTCATTTATCTGTGTTAAAATAAAAAACTCTGTAAGAAACATACAATTCCTTCTATTGAGAATGCTCAACAGCCTAAATTTTGGTTTTCCTTATGACTAAAGAATGATTCTTACGTCGAGCACTGATCCAGAAAGATCAGCTCGTTCAAGATTAGCACAGCAGAGATTTGCATGTGCGAGGTTGCAGCGGCTTAAATTGGCCATTTTGAAGTTAATGTATCGAAGGTCCAAACGGGAAAGATCAGCACCACTGAAGTTTAAACCCTGGAATTAAAAAGCACAGACTGTCATGATGCTGAAACCATCTATCTGAATTGAGTTTAATCACTGTAACTAAGCACGGAGACTATCAGAAGCCATTGGCCTTTCCATCCGTGGAGTTTATTATCAGCTTGAGCAAAGGGAACTGGGAGTACACGGCATCCGTGGCTTTCATGGGTTCTCGTAAGAGACATCCCACCTCTACATAGTAAGACAGAGATGGCTACACTACACTCACAGGTGAACGGCCTAAAGAGGGACCACAGTTAGTCACATACCTGCTAATAGCCATGATCAACTAGATAGCAATTATTTTATTAATTCTAAAATCCAATCATCTTATCTAAGGGGAAAAAATACATATTGTGGTGTACTCAAAACCTGTGATGCTCTAGCACACAAGTTTCTGCCACTGACCAGCCACACACATATGTGAACATAAACTTTTTAAAGAAACTGCTGTAATTTCCATGTTACTCAAAAACCGCTACATAAAGCACAATTAGACAGTAAAAAAAGCTATTCCATCTCATCTGCACTAGCCACTTTAAATCAAAGCCATGGCTTATAATTACATTGTATCTTACATTAAAAAAAAGAAAAATAAGACAAAACAAAAAGCCCTTGAAGGATGTGGGACTGCGCTAGATTTGCTGATACACACAGGTCATGCAGTGAATGGTCTGCTTCAGTTACCTGGCAGCGCAGCTCTGACTTGGTTGGAGTGGCCAGCAGAAATCGAACAAATTCCTTTCGTGATATTGGTGAATGATCCTCTGGTGGTTGGGAATTCTTGAAAACAATATTCAAAAAAAAAAAAAAAATCAATGGGGTCTTCGGGGTGATACTTAGTGTAATACTGACCAAGACAAAAACAAAACAAAACAAAAGAAAACAACCACCTCACCTTTATGGCCACTTCTAGGTGTTCAATCAGTGAGTCAATACCAAAAAACCTGGCTTCTTCTAGCACACCTATCAAAATACAAAGCATGACTTTCACACAGAACAATTCATTTTGGATTCTATAGAATTTTTTTCTGTTAAACTCTCACAATAGTGCTGAGGTTCAACATGTAGGCTTATTTGCTTATTATTTCTGTGCTTGCTTGGGTGCATGTGTGGGAGAACAGCAGAGGAAAACTTCAAGTGTCACCCCTCAGATGCTGATTCTCATTTACCTGGAACTTCACCCAGTACACTGGGATAGCTCTGCAGTGAATTTCCAGGGGTTCTCCCTCCCTGCTGCCCCAGCCCTTGCTGGACTACAGACTCAGGCTGCCATGCCCAGCTTTTAATTAGGTCCTTAACCCACTCCACTTAACCCAACTCTGGTCTTGACCCTTACAAGGCAAGCACTTGACTGACTGAGCCATCTCCCTAGGTTTGGTCAGTAGCAACAAGTAGCTGTGGTTTAGAATGCTCCCACAGAATGTTGCAAATATTTTGAAAACAGGTTTTTCTCTGAGACGTATTTGGATATAGTCACTAGGAATACTGAAGTTGGGGAAGAGTCTGGAACACACACAGTTTTCTAGCAAGTCTGGATTACACAGTGAGACTCTGAGGGCGGGGTGGGGGGTGGGGGTGGGGAAACAAACAAGTTTTTTTCACAAGAGAAAAAAAATAGAAGACTAATAAGTTACAACAAAAGCTTGGCACATTTCTAGATTGTGTTGGTAGTTAAGTAGGTCATCAACAAACAATCTGAACTGTCTACTCCTAAAACAGCCATTTATTACTGCCGAGTCCAATTAAAAAACAATTAGTTCATTTAATCTTAAGAATTCATCTACTTTATTAATGGAGTCAACAGGAGTGACTAGGCTTGCTATCAGTATCTTATTAAAGTCAAAATATTAAAAATGAGTAATATTTAAGTAAATAAACAAAAATAACTCAAAAGTATAACTCAGACACTTAAACTTTCTTATTTCTAATGATAAAGGGGATTTTCTCTATCACAGGCTTGGCTCAACTTGGTTAAATAAGCACACATCTGCATGTGAGTAAGAGCACAGGTAAGCTCTATGTTCCAGATGAGGACTCATTTTTTGGTTGGCTAAACTGACTTAGGAATTACAAAATTAACAGACATAATTCTTCCCTTTAGCTTCTAAGCTACTGAGAAAGGCCAAGCAGTTAATTGGGAGGAAAGAAAATAATCTTTCCTATGAAAGTTAATCTCCACTTCCAGCCATCCAACTGAGAAGCAAAGCTCAGAGTGGCGCAGGCTCACAAGCCACCTGGCATATACTCCCTGCCCAGTCTCAGGCACACACTCCGAGTCACTCCTTCCCTGCCTAGCCTCAGGGCTACTTTTCTGCATCCCTCCTAAGAGGCAATATAAGTATCAACCCCAAAAGAAACCCAGAATAAAGAGATTTTCTCAGGCCTCACGCTTAGTTCACCAAGGTCTTTTGTGTAAATCAAACCTCTTGGGGAATGTGGTATGGCTGCTTTTCTAATTATAGGTTTAGAATTAAACTTTAAAACATCCAGACAAGCTTTACATATACAGAACCCCACAGACGGCTGAAAGGCTATTCAGTCTATTTTCTACCAGCACCAGCACCACCTAGACATGGGCTCTAGCTCCACCACCCTAGTTCAGTCTCAGAACAACTTACTGGAGATTATTTTTAAAGTACTAAACTCTGTAAGTTGATTTAATAGGTAATATTGTTGCAAGCTCAGAAGACCAGACTAGCAGGAATGCAGATGGTGAAGGCCAGGCTCAAGAGACTTCAGATTCTACCAGAATTAGAATACAGGCATTCACATTATACTCTGGCAAAGAATTTTTGTTTTCTGTCTGTGACCCAAGAATTTGAGTGAGAGTGAAAACAATAGAATACTTAGCCTGGCGGAGGGAATTTCAAGCTAATATAACATCAAAGCTGCAGCACAGGCTTACATTGAGAACTGGAAGCACAAAACAGAAAAATAAGATTGGAAAAACAAGTATTTTGGTCAGAAAAAAGAGTGTTTCTAACTTTGTGGATCAGAAGGGCAGCTTGTTAACAAGATTACCACCATCTCAAAGAGATCAAGCACTATAATAGTGGACATCTCAGGAACTGACAGACCTTACCCGCCACAGGATCAAAGGTATGAAGGTCTGGATTCATTTGAAAGACTTTGCTTTGAGAAGACTGGTGTACAGTTAGCAACGTGTTTTTTCAGATCCAGCCATGCAAGTACTCAAGCACCCACTCCACACCATAGTCTAAGGCAGTGGTTTTCAACCTCCCTGATGCTGTCACTCTTTAATACAATTCCTTATGTTGTGGTGACCCTAAACCATAAAAGTATTTTCACTGCTACTTTATAATTGTAATTTTTCTACTGTTACAGATCCTAATGTAAATATCTGATATACAGATGGTCTTAGGCAACTCCAGTCAAAGGGTTATCTGACCACCAAAGGGGTGGCAACCCACAGGTTGAGAACTGCTGGCCGAGAGGGACCTCACTAACAGTTGAGAGGGCAGTAGACATTCTACATAATATAAAAATACTATTTTTGCATGAATATAAAATATAAGGATTCTAGGGTCAGAGGTTTCTATCCAGATTTCAAAAGCAGGAAGTTAGAGATACCAGGAACATGGAATTGTCTGGCAAGGAAAGCCACAGGGGGCAAGCAAAGTCATCCAAGAGGAGAAACCATGGGGAATATAAATGGTAAGGACAGGGGTGCTTAAACCTTTGGAACATCACATTATATGCCCTAGATGCTCCCAGACACGAAACTAAGCATTTAAAGTCTGCCTTACTCAGTTTGGTCCTACTTGTGTTCTTGTGATGGTCTGAATGAGAAGTCTTTATGAGTAATGTCCCATAGGCTCAAATATTAGAGCACTTGTCCCATATCTGGTGGTACTGTTTGAGAGACTGTAGAGCCTTTAGAAGATAGAGCCTTGCTGGAGGAAAGCTTTGAGAGTATATAGTCTGGCCTGGTGTCATTTCCAGTGCTCTTTCTACTTTATGTGATCTCCCAGCCTCCTGCTCCAAGCTGCCTGCTGCCACGCCTTCCTGCCATGATGGACTCTCCCTGTGGAACTGTAAGCCCAAATCAACTCTTTCTTCTTTTTGACCTTACTACTCAAATAATAAGAAGTCCAGAACTTAAAGTAAAGAAACAGTCATTTAATCCAAAGAAACAATACCAACCTATAAAAAGTCCATTGTGATAGACTTTAAATCTACTTAGAATCCAAATAAAAAATTTGTGGGCTAAAGAAACATATAAGCAAAGATACTCAGCCAAAAAGACTACCTATCCGTACTGATACCTACACTCCCATACATACAGTACTCCCATCCTGTGAAATACTTACCCAGTAAGTTAATGCCATCATTTACAATGAGCTGTCCATGACGTAAGTAGTTCAAAATAGGTTCAAAGTACTCAGGACTTCGGTCAATTAAGAAAGCTCCTCTATGATCTTGCTTATTTCCCCAGACACCTGTGATACCATTTTAATAAAGAAAATCCCCCCATAAACAAAAACAAAGTCAGAATTTGTAGAAGAAAAAACAGTCACATAATATGCCATCATGTCTTTACTGCTATAAAAACGATTTTGAGTTACAAAGTCAGCTCAGATAAAAATGGACCACAAAAAAGTGAGAACAAGTCCTACTGACCTTTGTCCTTGAACATGTGCGCCAGCATACTGTCAGGCTCTTTATTCACTAAAGTGCTCCTAAGAATTCAGGGAAAAAAATTGATTTCTTCATGTGTCTTTACAAACAAACATATTTAAGTCAAGAGTACACTTGAGTTCAGCTGTTCTCTCAAAGAGATGCATGCTACAACCTGGTAGGGTGATGCTGGGAAACAAAAATGTGCAGTAAGTTGCCAAAATCCCTTCTGATGTGGCCATTCCTTTGATTTCATGCTGCATTATTATCTTTTCATTTAAATACTAGCAAGACATTTTATTACAATGTTGTTGATCTTATATTATCTCATCAATAAGTTGTTGTTTCTAAAAATATTGCTAATTTCTATATGCAATCTGTTTACTACTATATCTAAAAAGTAAATTGTAAAGCTGAATTGATACTTTATTCATGCTTTCTCCGGAATGAAAGGTTAACTTCACTTAAAATTTTTCTTTAAAACTTTCTAAAAATGGTCTCAATTCACATATTTTTAGGAAGCATTTGAAAATCTTGTAAGGAAATTGAAAAATTGAAGGAACTAGTACATAGTCCTGTTTATTCTGTTTTGCCCTTTCACACACACACACACACACACACACACACACACACACACGCTACCTACCTTGTTGTTGTGAAGTATCGTCCTCCTACATTTAATGTGAGCCAGTCTGTGTGGGATCCTAGCAATCCTCCAGGTGGTCTAGCATCTGTCTGAGGATCTAGAGATCACAAGTAAAAAATAATAGAAATATTAAGATTGAAGATTTTGGGAAGACAGTAAAATAATTTCTCAAAGTAAAACCTCATACGAATCTGCCAAAGTTCCAAGACAACCATGACGATACAGCTCAAGAAAGAGTCCACAAAGCTGCTGGTCTAAGAGAAGAAAGGTCCTTTGGGTGATCAGGAATAGTCACGTGAGCCCAGATTCTTGATGCCATGCTTTATGTCCTAACAAAGTGAAATTACTTACAATACCCAAAGGAAAGTGTGGGCCAATAATTTTTCAAGAGCTTCTTGGTAAAACTGTCATAAATGTACATATTTAAAGTTTATAATTTGATAAACTTTGATGTGATTCTACATCTAACTTTCAAGTGCAGAGCCATAAACTGTATAGGTTGCAAGATGCCAGAGAAAACTGGTTACAAAGACTGGGAAGAATCTCTCAGAGTACTTTCAGACAATCACTAGACAGAACGGCACAAGCACTGAAGTCAAGCATTAGTGCACTTGGGGAAGGAAGAACAGCCAAGACAGTACACGACAGATGTACCTCTGACAGTGTAGAAACTCAACCATTTTAACACAAAGATATAGGCAGGAGGCTATACAAAATATGTTAAGCTGTTGGCAGATCCTATTAGTATTGAAATATTGATTATTCCTCTGAAGTTTTATGTGGTTTTTGAGTGGTATAGAGTAGACGTGACATTATAATTCCATCACTCTGAATTCTTGGAAATCAGGGTTACAAATATGGAAGACAGGAGAGAAAGTCAAGACAGCAGAGGGTTAGCAAAACCCTTATAATCCTGAACAGACCCTGAAAGATCCAGCATGAACCCATAAGATATTTTATATCATATTACAGAACATAAACATTTCAACTTATATGATAAACTTTACAATATATAGCATAACATGTAAATTTTATCTTTAGCTATTTATATATCTCCAACTCTAGTCATCAAAAGGCCTTATAACAATTATAACCAGACTGTATCTTGAACATGACATCAAGTCATAACAATAATGTTCCATGTCTGTAACAAAAAAGAATTAAGATGAACACCTTATTACACTAGAGGTAAAGAAACCATGAAAGGCTAGTGACATTGAGTTAAAAAGATGAATAGGTTTCCACTGACCGAATGAGACACATGACACATCAATACATGTAGAGGATAAAAACTTATCAAATATTCCTGAGTCCAAGAAGTCACAGGAATAAACAAAATCCTAGCAGAACTGTTTTGTTACTTTTTGGGGGGTGGGGGTGGGGAGTAGGTTAGGGAACTGAACTCAGATCTCTACACATAGCAGACACTGGTTCTACCACTGAATTAAATCCTAGTCTAATTATTTATTAATTAATGAATGATTTTTTATGATTAGCCTGCAAAAAATAAGCTTTCAATCAGGCCAGTGGGTACATAGTGGAGAAAATATTTGCTCATAGTTTAAGATGGAAGCAGAAGAGGCTATACATTTATTTTGTTATTGGTTTTTTTGAGACAAGAGTCTTACAATGTAGCCTTGGCTGGCCTGGAGTTCACTAAGTAAATCAGGCTATCCTGGTCCTCACAAAGATCCACCTACCTGCCTCTGCTTCCTAAGCAAGTACCAACATGCCAGAATACTTACTTTTAATGTGGCTACTGTCTAAGCAAAGACTCCTAAGAATCCCCTCTACTCATCTAATATAATGACAGTAATGCTTTAAAACACTTAACCACACACCCATGGGTGAGTATACAGAACAAACTAAGTAGTCGTTAAAGAATAGCTGCTTACTTATGTAGTAGGTCTTTTCTTTAGAGATACTCAAATATATATGCTTTCTTCCAAATGAAAGGATAGTGGCTGAAGCCAAGTCATGTTTTCATGTTAAGATCTTATCGGCAGTAAAGGACTGTCAAACACTATGCAAGGAATACATGGGTACAAGTAAGTAATATAATACTAAAGAAACTCTAACCATTACTTTCAAAGAAAATTATTTCTAAAATCAAAATTATCTTATCATGTCATAGGTCACAAACGTACATATCTAGGACATCTTAAAAGCATGTAAAGGAGGAAATATATAGACTATAATTATCATTCTTCTATATAATGAGAATTATATAATGTAATAATGTATAATGTAACTTGACATAAACTCAGTGAAGAATAAAATACTGTGAAGACCTGAGTTTAGTCATCATGATGTTTTCATGTTAAGTCATACAGTTCCTTGTAAAGCTATTTACTATTTCATGTTTATTACTGTGGCAAATAAAATAGGTAAAAGTTACTTACCAATAAATGGTTCTCCTTCACACACAAACAACACATCATCATCCCTGGGAAAACCAAAATTTAAAAAGCCACAATTAAAAGCTAGAAAGCATCTTTATTAACTGATGACTTATCTGAGCTGTTCCTCAGAACTACAGATGACAAGCCTTGTCACCAACCTGCCTAGAAGGAAACTGTCTCCAGGGCTCTATCTAACCCTGACTAGGCCTAAAAATCAAACACAATTGATTCTGGATATCAAAGTATTTTTTAAATGAAACAAAACAAAAACTCACTATCAAAATTTATGAATTTGGCATATATTAATTGGAAAATATACTAATTTATGTTGAAAATACATGACTGAAGCCACAGGCAACTTTTGTCTTTAACTCTTTACTTCTAAATAAATTATTGGAGTGCTTTCTCAAATAATTAGCAGCTGGGCACTTTAGAAATTAAAACAAACTTTCATATTAAATCCTGAAAAAAATGAAATCCTGAGCAACTCTGTTCTAAACACCTACTCAACACCCATGTACCATGAGCACACTTAAATATCTCAGCATACCCATCCTCTTGGATTACCAGTACACTCTCCTTCCTGAGCACCCTTGCTCCATTAGTGTAACTCAGTGATCAGAGACACTGCTGGGAGCCAGAAAGCACAGTGCAAGCCTCATCTACTCTGTCACAGTCATATCCATAGACTTACAGGAGTTATTTTGTGGATCAACATAGGATACATTGAGCTTTTCATGGGAATAGAATTTATGGTTAAAAATTAGATTGATGTATAATATTCAGTGATATTCCAATTATCCTTAGAAACTGAGAAAATGAAAAAACTAAAATAATTCTCATTTATTTAGATTTATATTTCAATTTATATTTTCTACCTGCTCAGTTTGCTAGTTAATATTTCTAGATTAGAATGAAAGTTTGTTCTTACAGATAAAAATCAAACTGCTAACCTCTATGCCCTGGTAAGACCCCTCACTTCTCAAATGCTTGGTCTACTGTTGAAAACAACTAGAACTTATAAAGGAAGTCTATTAGAATGGAGAGTCACTCTGCCCTGGATTTGAGTGTAGATTAATTGTCTATACAATATCATTTAAAGCATCACAGTCTTTAGACCATCAAATGAAAAACGTATGCTCTGCCAATCAGATGATAACTCAAGCAAAGCTAGAGAGCACACACTGCACACACTGCTGGTACACACACTTCTGGTGCACACACTTCTGGTGCACACACTGCTGGTGCACACACTGCTGGTGTGGCCTCTACCCAGAAAGTCTCCTTCATCGCCTTCCTGCTCAGCTACCTCCCTGTCCTACAACTGTCTCATCATTGGTGGAAAGAAGTGAAATGTAACCCTTTTAAGCAATAATCTACCTGGGACACTGAAAAAACAAAAAGCAGCTTAAAAAAGTAATATTGTGGTAAACCCCTGCTGCTAGCTCTAGTTAGAATTTTGTAGTATTTAGCATCAGTTCGTTGTGATGGTTATAATATTTATTTATTTATTTATTTATTTATTTATTTATTTATTGGTCTTTTTGAGACAGTCTTTCTTCTTTCTTTCTTTCTTTCTTTCTTTCTTTCTTTCTTTCTTTCTTTCTTTCTTTCTTTCTTTCTTGGTCTTTTTGAGACAGTGTTTCTCTGTGTAGCCCTCAACTGTCCTGGGACTCACTCTATACACCAGGCTGGCCTCAAACTCAGAAATTCGCCTGCCTCTGCCTCCCAAGTGCTGGGATTAAAGGCATGTGTCACCACCGCCAAGCTCTAAATTTTTTTTAAAAAAATGAATTTAACTATAAACAAGGGCATAAGAGATTTTTAAATTTTTAAATTACTATTAAGAAGAAACTCTCAGTGTCATATATAACCAATGTAAACTATCAATGTCCTAAAATATAGTAAGGGTTCTCTATCTGATCCACAGACTTTAAACTCAAGTGACTTCCATATAATCACTTGCAAAAACCCAGCTTTCGAAACAGCAGTGAAACGACAGCTTAGGTAATAGCACAGTGCCCAGAAGCAAGGATACACTACTGTCAGCCTGAAAAAGTGAAGGTTACCTGATCAAAGCAATATCATCAATCAGTCCGCCTTTCCCATTATATACACTGGTGGCTTTTATGCCGAGTTTACTGCTGGCTACTGAGAGCAAGTCAGACAAAGTTCCATATACAGCAACCACCTGTGAACAGACGAGATTAATTTGAAGAACACATACATTGATTCACTGACATTACAATTAAAACTTAGAAGATCCTTTAGGAGATTCAGCGCACTGCCTGATAGGCAATTACTCTGTGCCTCCTATTGTCGCAAACTCAAAACTAGAAAGAGCCTGCAGGAAGAGAGGAGGGAAGAGGGTAGGGGTCAGAGGGAAGGGAGGACACAACAATATGGTACACAGAATTGGCTAAGAAGGGCTCACATGGGCTCACACAGACTGAAGCAGCAAGTATGGTACGTGCATTAATCTGTATCAGGTCTTCTGCATATGTTAATGGCTGTTAGCTTGGTGGTTTGGTGGGACTCCTAACTACGGGAGCAGGTGTATCTCTGACGCTTGTGCGTACTCTTGGGACTCTTCCTCCCATGGGCTTGCTTTGTCCAGCCTCGCTATGCGGGCTTTGGCCTTGTTTTGTTGTCTCTTGGAGGCCTGCTCTTTTCTGAAGGGAAATCTGGAGTAGATCTAGAGGAAGGGAAAGTTGGGGGACATCTGGGAGGAGTGGAGGAAGGGGAAGCTGTGGTTGGGATGTATTATATGAGAGGAGAATCTATTTTTAACAATAATAAAAAGATTGCAGCCAACCAAAAGTAATATAGACTCTTAATGTTCAACATTAACTCTGAAGATAGATCTGAACTTAAATTTAGACTAGTATTTTGTATCAGTCAACTTGCAACCAACTCTATGGTTTGTAACTTTAAATAGTAATAAAGAAAACAGTGTTATCTGCCTCGGTTTTATGAAGAAATGAGTTGATGCCTAGAGCCTAGTATGAAGTCCTTATGATGTTGTTCTTGTGTTATTTCTTTGTAGGAGTGGCTCATATTTTTTTTTTTAGAGTAGCAATAGTTTTCTGCTGTTTAGCACATTATCCACCACATCAACTAACATAGAGAAGGTAACAACTTCCCACCTCATTAATTTTTCAAAAACTATTATTTTATGAAATCCAGATTTTAGCATCTAGCATTCAGCAGCACGCATGTGAACTTCCTACCACACTTTTACTGAACAGTGCTGTGCTAAGCAACAGGTTAAAACAAACAACGCTGAAACACCAATTTTACTTAGGAAACAACTTGTAGTAACTAACAAAGTGAGTGTTACTGGCCTCTCCTATGGTTCAAAAGAGAGCACCTCCTAGAGGCTCATAAATGAGAATGCTTAGTTCCCAGTGAGTGAAACTGGGAAGGATTGGGAAATGTGACCTTCTTGGGAGGGTTGAGTCACTGGATGTGGCCTTTGAGATTTCAAAAGCCCATGCCATTCTAGGCTCTTGCTTTAGCACCATGCCTGTCTGCCTGCTGCTATGCTTTCTGCCATATGGTCATAAGCTCTAAGCCTCTGAAACTGTAAGCCCCAAATGAATACCTTCTTTTAATAAGTTACCTTGGTCACAGTGTCTAATCATGGCAATAGAAAGGTAATCAAGATAATAACAGGGTCCCTGTTTGCAACTTGCCATGGAGTCAACTTTGAGCATATGACAGAGGAGATGAAGTATATGGTATAATTGCAATTTGAAAGTGCTATTTATAAAAGGGTTAATAGCACGTATGTTTGGATAATGGAACTATGATTGACTACTAATAATTTTTAAACTTTGTTTTCCAAATTTATTATGAAAAACCTATATTACTTACACAGGGACAGAAAATTTTTAATTTATTTTAAAGTCTCCATGTTCTTGATATTAGTTTTAAAATAAAATTTATAGTTGCCAACTGAATAATTAACAATATTGACAACCAAAAGATCATCAATAGAGAAAATAGAATTAATTGGAAGAATTGAAGAGTTCTATAAAGTTGAAATTTTCCCTTATACTAGGCCAATATACTTTTTACTTGGAGAGTTATTATTAGCATTTGTTTATCAATTTAAAGTCATGTCTAACATTCTTTTTTTTTTGGTTTTTTGAGACAGGGTTTCTCTGTGTAGCCCTGGCTGTCCTGGAACTCACTTTGTAGACCAGGCTGGCCTTGAACTCAGAAATCCACCTGCCTCTGCCTCCAGAGTGCTGGGATTAAAGGCGTGCGCCACATGTCTAACATTCTTACAACATTTTACATAACACACTATTAATATGAAATGGCTAAATTATGCATGCTGATTTATCTAACCAAAGTACCAATAACAATTCTTACCTAAAATGAAGATCTCAATTCACTCTACCTACAATTCCAATAAAGTTCAAAAGTGAAAATGATTTTATTCCTTAAAAAATGGTCTAACACTCCTGAGATCAAAAGGAACAATACTAAAAATTGAAAATTCTAGCTGGGCGATGGTAGTACATGCCTTTAACCCAGCACTTGGGAAGCAGACACAAGCCGATCTTCAAGTTTAAGGCCAGTTTGGTCTATAAACCAAGTTCCAGAACAAACAGGGCTACACAGAGAAACCCTGTCTTAAAAGAAAAAGAAATAAAAATTCTGACAGTATTAAATGTTGGGAAGGATGTAATCAACAGAAAAATTTATGTACTACTGGTGGGAATATAAGCATACAATTATTTTTTTTTTTAAATCTACAATTATCTTATGAAGCTAGATCCTTGATGGGAGGTAGAAAATTAAGGAGCTGTGAGAAGACTTAACTGAAATCAAGAGTTTATGAAACAGCTGTATGGAAAGCTATGATCTTGCCACCCAAGTAAAAAGTTTAATCAGACTGGATAGTACACAGACAACATGAAAGAATGAGAATGGAGAACTCTGATGAAAGGGTTAACAGAATGGGGAAGATAGATATAGGATAGAGAAAGGAGTAGGAGCAGTGTGTAACCCAAACTGAAGATTATAAAGAGGCCTTATAGAAATCTACTAGTTTTTAGGCTAAATTTTTAAAAATCCCATATATGTATATATATGTATATACATACACACACACACACACACACACACACATATATAGGAGTACCCTGCATGGGTGGACAATGCTGTTCCAGACCACATGAGTACAGATCTCAGGGTCAGATAAGGTATACCTTCCTACCAGTTATCTGGGCTCAAGGAGGCCTCAGAGGTAACTGAAACAAGCACAGGCTATTGCCATCATTCTTGGTTATCCACCATGACTATAACTAGATGGTAAGAACCTCCTGCTGACAATATCACTCACTGTTACTATAGAACATAAGAGAAAGCAACCGTGATTGAGAGAGAAACACTCTCCCTACTGACTAGTTTACTAAGTGCTGGAAGGTGTTATATAGGATGCTAGAGGAACAAAAAGACATCAGCCATCCTAATTCAATGCTAGAGCCTACAATACAGACTTGCCTGGTAGAATGTGCCACTGGTGTAATAGTGACAGTTACGGGGATAACCAACCATTTTCTGACTGGATATGAGGCCTGCTCCAGACGGCAGATTTCATGCCTGGTATATAAAACTAGTCAAAAGCTCACAGGCCTTAGAGAGGAATCTACTGCTGTTATGTTAAATTGTCATGCTGTCAAACTGCCTTTTAAGTACTTATGTTTATACTCATGGATTAACACTGCTCCACTTTGGTGAGGACGCTTCTTTCTGCAGTAGGTACCATTTAGTTAATGGTCAGACTCAAAACTGATCAAAGTGCAGAGGCTAAGAGAGCATGTGCGCTCAGTTGTGGAGGAGTCATGCATATTAACTTCCCCAATCCAAGTCTCAGGAAGCCTCAGAAGAATGGTTAGAAAGAACCAGCTGGCTGATGAGGGGCACTAAGAAACGCTGACTTCTGGACACAACTGTTGAACACACCAACTCACAAGAGCTATTGTTCCTGCAAAAGTCCTGTCTACCATATCAAGCCAGTCAAAACTTCAACATGGCCAGGTGTGGTGGTGCACGCCTTTAATCCCAGCACTTGGAAGGCAGAGGCAGGTGGATTTCTGAGTTCGAGGCCAACCTGGTCTACAGAGTGAGTTCCAGGACAGCCAGGGCTACACAGAGAAACACTGTCTCCAAAAAACAAAAACAAAAAAACTTCAACATGAATGAGGGAGAGGGCCCAAAGGGTAAGGTCTAGGTGAAGCAGCTATTAACAGTTGAGGCTGCTAAAGGGGAAGTCATTTTCCTTTTAAGACATGGCTGGTGGTAGGTTGTCCATACTCAAGTAGATGGCCCCATACCCACATGCATATAAGCAGCACTAATCAAACGCAGGGGATTACTTTTTAAAATTATATATCTGAGTGTGTGTGTGTGTGGGGGGGGGTGAGTGTAGGAGTCTGTGAAAACCGGGAACATTTGAAACCCTAGAGCTCAACTTATAGGCAGTTGTGAGCCACCTGACATAGGCCCTGAGATTCAAACTTCAGTCCTCTACAGGCAAGAAGTATTCTTAACTGCTGAGCCATCTTTCTGGAGAGGGAGCAGGGGATGTGTGTGGGAGTGGAAGGGTTGAAGATGGTTCCCAAATTACAGCCCAAAGCCTGTAATGGCAAAAATGACCAGAATAGTGCTAGAATCATATAGCCTAGCCTCACTCAGACCTACTGGGGTTGGAAGACACCATTGATTTTCAAGTCTCCCCAGTGGTTCTGTGCATAAAGCACTCTAGGAAATTCTTGTTCTATATGCTAAAATATACATACAGTACTGTATATGACATAAGTCTGTTGATATGGATAAACTGTGGTAATGCTTCAATAAATGGCTTGCACTAAAGCATTGAAATGTAGACATTATCACTAAGTGATAGAAATAGTAAATGAAAAAAGTCAATTTTGGAAAAGACTTAGAAAGCAACAAAGAGAAACAAAATTAATGAAAATGGCTTTTAGTATTTTCCTTTTGTTTTGATGTGCCATCAGTATTTTGTATTGCAATCTTCTATATACATCAAATATATTAGAAAACAAACACACTGAAAGAACATAAAGCTCTACTAAGGGTCAGATTCCATGAGTCAGATTTTCACCTCTAATAACATAATGAGTTCAAGTCTGAATATATGATACCAACAACATATTTCTGACCTAATACCAAGTTAGAAGAAAAGTGATTTCCTGGACTAAGAATGCAAACATCAGTCCAGAATACAGGTATCTCCTTGCCTACTGTATCTGCAGCATTTGGCATGGAGGTCCACACTCAAACAGTACTTCTTAAGTGGTAGCTGAATGAATACTGCATACAAAAAGCCTATGATTTTCCCAACTCATTATTGATGGCACCAATACAAGGTTGCTCAGAACCACACGTTTTATTTACATGTCTGAATCTTCATTATATATTCTTAATGCTAACCCTTACAGGGACTATTAAAGAGATTAAAGAAAACTGGAAGGCATACAGAGAAAAGATGAAAGGTATAGGCATAACTGACCTTTCTGAAGCAAATATCAGCTCCCTCCTCCCCCATAATTCAAACACATCAAATGTTTTGGGAGTATAATCTTCAAAGCCCATCAGTAGAATGTTTCTGGGCTTGAGGTCAATCAGTTGTGTATTTATTTAATTGTAAACTGTGTGCCACCATCAGAAATGGTTTCCTAAATGATATGAGGACGTTAATTTACTCAGACTACAAACTGGCCAGCAAGAATCTTTTAAATATTTTATCATTAAATTTAGTGAGATTCTGCTAAATATAAGATTTCCTTTAAACAATGAAGGGTTTTATTCTTTTCCATGGGTGTGTTTGAATGTGTGTAGGCACATGTGTGTGTGCGTGTGCATGAACCTGTGTGCACAGGCATGTTGAGGCCCAAGGTTGATTGGAAGAGTCTTCTTCCATTGTTCTGTACCTTATTCACTGAGGTGGACTTCCTCCACTCATCCCCGAGTTTGCCAACATGGCCAGCATAGAGAGGCAGCTCCTTCCTGGGACCCCTCATCTTTGCCTTTAGGGCCTGGGACTACAGGTGGACTGCTGTATATATCTACCCAATATTTGCTTCTTAGGATTCTAACTCTGCTCCTCACACTTGCTGCCTGTGCAGTACTATTAACCCCTGAGCCATCTCCAGAATCCCAAAAGTTGTTAAAAACTAAAGCGAAGGAAAAAAAAAAAATCCAAGACCTTTGCCTGCATGTACAAGAAAATACTTTTCATGTCTTTGTCATGTCCTGTCATGACAAAGATGACCTCAGCAGACCACTGGCTAATAGTTCAAAGAACAATCTACCTGAAGGAAGAAGTTGACTATAGCAGTTATTAAGCAAAGACTTTTCTTAAAACAGGCATTCATTGGCTTCTGAGATCTTTTTATTTTTTTAACTTTACAGCTGATGCTAGGAAAGGCAGCCAGCTTTGCCACTTTCTCAGTGTTTACTGTGCCTGCATAATTAATACCGGCTTCAATCTGCAGTTTCTTTGAGGTTTTAAAGTCATTTAGCACTTAGTGAGTGGCTAATTCAATTAAGACTCTGTGATGTAAACCTCTATAATGTACTTACAGGCTTCTTTCTATACATTATATGTCAAAGAGAACCAACTGGTAAATAAGCTGTTGGCTATCAACCTATTTACATATGAAGACCTCTGTTCTGGAAGAAAACAAGACCAGCTTGACAAGTTCAGTAACTAGAGGCTCCCATGCTTTTCCAGATTAGAAAAACCAAGTTTTTTTTTTTTTTTAATTATTTTGTTTTCAAATTAAAAAAAAAAAATGAATACACACTCCTCCATAAAGCCCCAAGGGTTATGTTACACCTTCTATGGTATTCTCATTTCATTTAGAAAATATCAGTTCTTTCATCAACATTAAAAGCACCAATCAGTTACACAAATCAAAAGTGCATGTTGATATTTTGATGCATGCTGGTGAAATCTGTGCCTTTCTACATCACAGCACATAGCCCAAAGGCCACAAAGCAAACTGTAACAGGGAGATGCATTCAAAAAACTTATTCTCATGACTAGGGCATTAAAAATAGACACCAGATAAGTAAAGAGACAAGCTAAATGATATATTCTACTTTAGAGATAGGAAACCAAACTATTTCAGAGTAGCACTTCATTTGGGAATATTTTAATGAGTGTCCATGTCATGTTTACACCAGTCCTGAATAAATATAGTGACTATGTATACACTATATACTCACATACATAAATGCAGGTGGTATGTATTGTGATCTTTTCAAACAAAAGTCATTTTAGTATTATTTCCACCTTCTGAAAGGAGAGGAAACAGCCTTGCAACATGTTCTCTAGCTTAGGACTGGGTGGGACATAGTTTTTTAAAAAAATATTGAATGTTAATATTCTTCGGTTCAGTCCTATGATCATTGTAATGCATATATGCCCATACTCATTTGAGAAGTACTTTCCCAATCTTCGGAGATTCTCAACATTTTTTTTTAAGTAAATAAAATTAACCTGGAAACTCACAGTCAAAATCAAAGTTTTAATTTTTTAGACGTTTTTAAAATTTTAAATAATATACCAAAAGCAACTCACTCAATTTTTGGACAATAGCATACTGTGAATTCAGAAGAGATTTAGAGCAGAGCTAAGGACTTATGAGGAACTCTAATCACTTTGATTTCAGGGAGTCAAATAACAGAGTCGACACTGGTGAAAAGTGCTTATCAATACGACTGTTAACACTGGGTACACTAAATCTCTCAATAAAAAGCGACACAGACTACTAGCTAACTACAAAGTGGCTCAGGAACAGCTTATGATCAGAACTGACAGCCTTTTTATTTAGCCTGTATTTCTGAAGCACTGGCAGAGCTTATGTGGATACTATTTTTGTGTGACTATCAAATCTTTAAGAAAATAAAAATCGCAGAGCACAAACCCCACTGTGGATCAGATTTCCAGAATCTGTTTATTCAAAACTGCAGAGTGGTTGAAAGACACCACTCCCCGCGCCACTTTAATGCCCTTGAATAGTTCTGCAATGTATACGCGGGGGAATCAGAATATTCTGGTCAATTATATAGTGGAGCCAATCTACCTTAAACTGAAACTTTAAAAGGATTCATTACTTTTGAGACTTTAATCAGGCTTAGGTATGTGTGGGGCAGTCATTTAACCACACATTACTAGTCCGCCAGAAACAGCCAACATTTTCCAAAGAATAACTTTCAAGGGTGGGGCAAGAGGCAGCTGCAACATCGGAAAAATATTTAGCACCACGCCCTCCACAGAGGCCTAAACGCAGCTAAGGCTACTGTCAAATCAAGTCATTCCGAAGGTCTGCTGTCACTGTCCCCGAAGGAATCAAAACAAGGCGGCACAATAAAACGTGTATAAAAGTTTGCCCGGGGCACCTTGAGAGAGAAGAAAAGTGGTTCAGACCAGGTCCTCATTCTGAGGATGTCACTCGACTGTCCCCTGGAGTTTTCTTCTCCCGACCTGGCCAGGGTCACCCGCCTCCTTAATCACTGCCTCCTCCCCGGGCAGAGCATTACTCAGCACCGATAAGGACAGGAAGGCGCTGCGGGAAGGTGGGAGGGGACCTCGGCCAGCTGCTCAGGTGACAGTGGCGCCTCGGAGCCCCGCCGGCCGAGCTGCCCCGGGCTGTCCGAGGCTGCGGGGGTCCCCGGGTCGCGCCCCCGCTGCCGCTTACCTTGCCGTTCCTCGGGCTGCCGTTCAAGAACAGCGTGACCCGCCGCATCGCGCCGCCCGCGCCGGGTCCTGAGGGAGCCGCCACCCTCGCTCCCGGCCCGCCACCCGCCGCGCTCCGCGCCCGCGAGACCCCTCCCGCCTCCCACCCGGACTCTCCGCCCTTCGCCACCTTCCTGGTCGGCCCCACACTCCTCACGCACGCACCCTCAGTCCCACACCCCGGGGTTGGCCGATCCTCCTTCCCACCCCGCCCCTAGGCTCCTCGGCTTGCTAGCGGCCCTTCCCCCAACCGCGCCCAGACCGACGCTGAGCTGCGCCAATCAACACGCGGCACCGGCCAGCATTTAGCCAATCAGAGTTCGGCTGGGGGGTGGGCTCAGAGTAACACTAGACGGCGGTGGAAGGAAAGAGAGGCTGAGGGCTGGTTGACGGAAAGGAGTTTCAGCGAATCAGAGCATAACCTACTGGGCAAAGGGCCGCTCTAAGCGTTACTGAGCAGGCGCACGTTGGAGTGTAGGCGTGCTCATTTGCATAAAGAGACTGAGTCTAAGGAAGAGGCGGGACGCCGAAGTCCCATAGACCAGTCAGCTCCCTCGCTAGGCTTTTGCCCCTCCTACTGCACCCACCCACCGAGGTAACGGTTGGTGTCGTGATTGGCTAATAGGGTAAACTAGCCATCCGGCGGTTCTGTCACGATTGGTCTAGTGATTCATTTTCGAAGTTTCCAGCAGCCAATCCAAGGTTTGAGGCGGAATTTGTTGGTAACTGACGTGTTGCTCCGCGGAGCTCACTGAGGAGTCCCCAGGACACCATTTTGCCGCGGCTCTGTCTCGTCAGGGTCATTTAGGAGTGGACGTGGTTCTTCCGAGATCCACGTCGGTCTCCCTGCGCGGTCCGAAAGCACTAGGGTGAGGCCTGGAGGGAGCGGGATCCACGCCGCACGTGGGCCGCGGGCTCGCGAGGGATTCCTCCGCGGGGGCGTGGCCGCGGTTTGAATTTGCTGGCGGGCAAGTGAAGCCTGACCGCTTCGGCCGGACGTGGTGTGTCCTAGTGTGCAGCGGCCGGCAGGAGGCCAGCCCGGCTCGCTTCCCCGGCCTCTGGTGCTCTCTGAAACGGAGCCTCCGCGACGCTTGTCTGTAGTCGTCCGAGGGAACGCGCGGGGCCTGGGCGGGAGAGGTAGGCCTGCTACCTGGCCGGGGTTCAGGGATGCAAAGCCCCGATAAATCAGTTCGGTCCGCTTTGTTTAGTCAATAGTACCTCCCGCTGTTTCTTTAATCAGAACGCCCCAGCCTGTGGTCCCCTGGTATTGATTACCTTAGCGTTCTGTCATATTGGCTTTGGCTTATAGTGAGGTTATTTTTCACATTTTATTCTCTAACTTCTGCATTTTCCAGATGGATGCGAGTTCACACGACAAGCCTCTCTCTGAATCCAAGCAGTGTGTCCTTAATAATTCTGGTATGTGGTGATCTGTTGCCCTTGTTAGATGGAAGGTTTAAGTGTTTTGATGTTTTGCTTAACCCCTCCAACGTGCTGTCCGTTTTCAGAAAATGACGTCTTTAGATTGGGAACCGGACCGTTTGTGACCCCTCAGAAGCATGTAGAAGATGTGACTCCTAATCTTTGCACCCCCGATACCTTTAAGTCACCTTTGGACTTCTCCACAGTAACCGTAGAACAGTTGGGAATCACACCTAAAAGCTTTGTTAAGACCTCTTCCGGTAAGAGAAGTTCTTGTATTGCCTAGTTTTTTCAAGTTTAACGCTAACTGTAGTAGGCCCCAATTATACATGTCTGTACTGCCGGACACTCCTTCTGTGTGTATTTATACTGACCCTGCAGACTTGCTTGTTCGGCACAGCTCAGCAAATATAGTGGTGTTTCTGAATCAGTTATGCTTTGTGTGAACCCTAGAAAACAGTGTGTACGAAAATCAGAGTACGTTGAAAGGTAGTTGAAAGGGGGTAAAAGTGCCAAGGCTGTGCCTCAAAAATCCCAAACAGAAACTTGGCCCAGATGATGATTTTCTTCAGCCTCAGGAATGGAGAAGTCAATCTAGGGCTAGAGTTGTTTGGGTTGTAGAATAGCAATTATAAAGAAGGCTAATGAGACTGGGAGCCAATCACACCCTACTGTGTAAGGCATGAGTTAGGCAAAGCCAGAGTGACACTCATTCTCTATGGCTCAGAATTATCACATAAAAGACTAGAACCGTTTGTGTGTGCTTAGGTGTATGAGCAAAATTCAGGATGGTATGCTGAACGGGAAGAAGTAACTTATTCCAGAGTAAAAGAATTTTGGAAAATAAGAGCAGGGTATAGACGTGTCTCACCAGCCCTAAACCCACATGGGGGGGCTCTGTTCCAAGGGCCGCTGTGAGTTTTTAGGACTGAAGCTATGAATTTATAAATTAGCCACAGTAAGAGATGTGGACAGGCTCATCTGTGGACAGGCTCTCAGAAGCACACCCTATCCGAGATGCCCTCAAGCTAGATGCGTTTAGAATCAAGCTTAACCATTACAAACTATTCTCTCTCTACTTAGATACCTTATGGGCCCTTGCAGGAAGCACTTCTTAGTTTAGCTGAATTGCTAGCATCACTGCTCTTGAGGCCAAAGTAAAATAATGTTTGCATGAACAGTCACTGTCACAAACAGTGACTGTCCCACAGTCCAGATCGCCAGAGAGTGAGTGACTTTAAGTGTGCAGCATGCCCAGCCTAAGTACTGCACTCAGGACAATTCATGTCCTGGGCTAGATGTTGGTAGACAGTGGCTGTGTGCTGCTTGAATGGTATGCTTTCAGTTTGTACATTGCTTTAAACTGGTCCCATGTGATAGCTTCAGTGCTTGGATGTCTACAGTAAGCAAAGCCACAACATACTGTAGTTTTAACTGTTCATGGTTGTAGCTATAAACAAGGAGAGATTCTTAGCTTCAAGCTGTTACCTCTGCCCTCTCTGTATTGGGGATATGGGGCACAAATGAAAACGAAATAACTGTGGCCTTCTGTGTGCCAAGTGCTGATCTAGAAACATGAATTGGGGGTCAAGTGGCGGTCTGTCCAGATGTTTATATATGAACTGCTCTGCCAGTCGTTCTTTTTCTAGTTGTCTGTGACAAGTGCAGACTCTGTTTTCTCACTTGTGGTGACCCATCAAGACCCAGCTTCTGACCATTGCCATGCTCCGTTCTGACTTGCAGGAAAGTCATCATCTTCCCTTCAGAAGGCCAGGCGCCGCTCCACTGTAGGTCTTCGGGGCTCTCCAGAAACCAATTGCCTGATCCGCTTCATGGCCCAGCAGCGAAACCTAAAGAACACTGTGCGCTCTCCGTTGGCACGAGAGCCCCACTTCGAGGTATGCTTCCTCTGGTCTGGCGTGCGCCGTGCTCCTGAGTCTTGTGAAGGAAATGTTTTTACTCTGCTCGAGGGTTCTGCTTTCTAGCACTTCTCCCCTGTCCTTGGTGGAGACTGCTTTCCTTGACTGGCAGGGACTGTGCAGGTAACTTGCTTGCTGGGTATGTGGCTATAGTAAGATTTAACAGGTCTTTACAGAAATGAATTTCCGGAGGGGCTTTCTGTTTTGTAAAATGTTCATTGAATGGGGAAAGCTCTCCTCCCTTGGGTATTTTTCTTCCTGAGGCTTTTCTCTATTTGTAGTGTTTTCATAACTATTGGTTGGGCAGAGGCAAAAAGGAAACAAATGGCTTATCTTCTGGTGCATTCAGCTCCTGGTTTTCAGATACTATCAAACTAATGCATGCTCTAGCCTGTGAAATAGTTAAGGACTTACACAGGCTTATCACCCTATAAAGGGAACCATTGTGACATTGACCTTCTTACTCTAGAGCCATTCACTTGTATTGTTTCTACTTCCTCCTTCTGCTTTTGGTCTGTGCAATCTCCTGCACATTAATAAAAGAGAACCTTGGGGTTTCCTTGAGTCCCTTTTGGAAGATTGTGAAGTCAAACTGTTCTTTTAATTTTACTAAATACTAGGCATTCAGGGTAAATAGTTTTAGTTTCTCAAATGTCTTTGAAGCATTAAAAATGGTGAACTTCACTGCTATATCCCATTCCTCAATTATTGTATGTAATGAAGTGAAAAGTCTGCATCAAACATTTCAGAAGTTTCTAGAAATGTGTGTGATTGAGTTGTGTGGGCTGACCTGGCTGCTTTTTCACAGAACATCATTTTCACTTGATGGAGCAATTGATAGAAAAATTGTGTTTTGCCAGGCTTGTAAATGACATAGACAGTGAATCTACCACAGAAACTGAACGATGGGCTTACCAGTATGGAGGGTTGCATTTTTTTTTAAGAGGAAATTAAGATTTTAGAAAACCATTTTAGCTGGGCATGGTGGTGCACGCCTTTAATCCCAGCACTCAGGAGGCAGAGGCAGGCGGATTTCTGAGTTCGAGGCCAGCCTGGTCTACAGAGTGAGCTCCAGGACAGCCAGGGCTACACAGAGAAAACCTGTCTCGAAAACCAAACCAAAACAAAACAAACAAAAAAAAGATTTTAGAAAACATGTATCTATACAAATATTGGGGAGGGGGAGCAGTGTTTCTGTGCTCCCAGGTATCTGCAGGGTGTCTCTATGCCCACTTTAGCCCATATAGCTCCCAAATAAAAGACACAGAGACCTGGTATTTTTCTTAACAAACTGTAAGCCTACACTGAGCAGGTTCTGAAGTTCTAACCTACATCCCAGCTGCAGACCCGTGTTATTTGCAGTTTGAGTCTAGCCTGCCTTGCTCTGCTCCGCGTATGTCCTCATTTGAACCCTCCTGGTGACTTCACATGGTTTCTCAAACCTTTTCTCTTCGTAATCCTTCCTCTCTTCATGGACCCTCACCTTGCCAACTCTTTCTCTTGGCAATTCTCCTTTGGCCCCTGGCTTGGATGGGAACTCCAGCCTTTCTCCTCTGCAGTTGTTCAGCCTTTTATTAATCGGAGGTCATTGGGGAGTATGCTTTATACCACATTGATATAGGAGATTCTTCAATATTTGGGACAGTGCCTGTATTCTCCCTATAACTAGATCTCAGGCCACAGAAACCAGCATCTGAATGCACAGAGCACGAGACCCTGCTCCAACATGTACCCACAACTGTGCATTTGACAACTTCCTGAGTGATCAGTGGGTATACTGTAAAATACTTTGATATTGCCTAAAATGAACCACTTTTTGGGAAATGTGAATAGCACTGAAAGTGAGTATTTCCCAAATGATCAATGCCTGTGATTACAAAACCTAATAGGTAAAAGATGCCCCACATTGCAATGTAGGCTGATAGATTTTCATGTACATGGGTCAGAGTGCACATATGCAGACATAAGGTCTGTTCCTCTACCGCCCTCCACTTTGTTTTTGAGATAGTCTTTTTACTAAACCTGAGGCTTGCCATCTTGGTTACACAGGCTAGCCAGCAGGTCTCTAGAATATGCCTGTCTCTGTGTAACGCCCTCCAATTCTGGGGTTATAGACATGTGCTGTTATCCCTAGCTTTTGCATGTGGGTAGGTATCTGAACTCAGGGCCTCGTGCTTGTGTTGCAAGCGCTTTGCTCACTGAACCAGCTCCCTAGCCCCTGATTTTCTTTATTTGAAGATGTTATTTGAAAAAATAAAATGAATGCTTGTGTAGCACATGTGTGTAGTGCCAAAAACGTCCGAAAAGGGAATCAAATCACCTACAACTAGAGTTATAGGGTGTGAGCTCTGCCATTAAGTGCTAGGAACTTCTGCAAGGGCAGCCAATACTGCACCATTTCTCTAGCACCCCTGCGTGTCTTTTTTTTTTTTTTTTTTCTTGAGACAGGGTTTCTCTGTGTAGCCTTGGCTGTCCTGGGACTCTGTAGACTAGGCTGGCCTCGAACTCAGAAATCCGCCTGCCTCTGCCTCCTGAGTGCTGGGACTCACCACGCCCAGCCCCTGCGTGTCTTAGTAACAAAGATTCTGTTACCATTTGCTTCTGTGCTGGCTGTCAGCTTCCCACAATGGAGAGTGCAGAAATGACCCACTTTCTGATCATGCTTCCCTTTCTCTCCAGCTCCCCAGTAGCTTGGTTATATCAGCATCCACATGACTGTATTATTATGGCCCTGTGCTATTTTGAGCTGGATTTTCTTTTGCACTTAGCTTACATGGTAAAATACCATGATCAAGGCAGCTTAAGGAAAAGGAGGTTTATTTTAGCTTAGGACTCCAGAGGGTGAGTCCATAATCTGGGAGGCATAGAGGCTAAGTGATCATATTTTTATTCACATATAGAGGACAGAGAAGGCAAACTTGAACCTGGGAAGGCTATAAGCTCTCAAAGCTGCTTCAACTCCTGTACTTCAAGGTTGCACCTCCTAATAGTTCCATAACTTCTCCAAACAGTGCCACCTACTGGGGACCAAGTTCAAATACCTAAGCCTGTGGGAAATGTTTCTCATTCAAACCACCATATTGCTTTTCAATGCCCCATCTCTGCCACACTACTTCCTGTCTGCTTGGACTCATCCAATTTCCTTCCTTGCCATCCTTTCCTTTTGAGGGGACACCCAAGACAGAGTCTGAAGATCGTTTGGGCTTGTTTGAAACCCAGCCCTCCTGCCTCAAACTCACAGTTGCTGTGATGACATGCATATGCCACCATGCCCTGTTCCCTGCCGTTCTCTTGCTCTTGCCAGCCACTATATCCTTGCTTGGCCTTCCAGTGGCTTTGGCTGTGTTTGGTAGCATTTCTCATTTGGATCATAGGATTGCACAGTGGTCCAGATTTCTTCTCATGTCACTGGTTATTTCTGTTTCTTTTGCTGATTCCTCCCAGTTTTTCACCTCAGAAGTGCTGGTGTGCCTAGATCTCTCTACTGCTCTTTGAGTACCATCTATGTGCTGATGATTCTAAAATGTCTACAGCCCAGAGGTCCCTAGAGCTCCAGACCTAGACAGCAGCTGCCTGTGTAGTCACCCTTAGTATTGAGTGAAGTGTTTGAAGCATAGTCTAGCTCATATTCTAGTTATCACTCTATTTGCTGTCACAAAACACATGGGAGAAACTGCTTAAGAATTGAAGAGTTGTTTTTTTTTCTGGTTCCCAGTTTTAGAGTACAATCCATCCTAATTGTAATGGCATGGTGGAGGTTGCTTGAGGTCACATTGTATCCACAGTCAGGGAACAAGAGAGTGTGAACCCTAGTGCTCCACTCCTTTTCTCTTGTACAGTCTGGGTCCCTGCCCACAACATGGTATACCCCACATTCAAGCTAAGCCTTCCCTCTACTGTCAAAATACCCTTCTCAGCATGCTCAGAAGTTTGTCTTCTTAATGGTTCCTATTATAACAAGTTGACAATCAGGATCAGCCATCATACTAGCTAAGGCTAAGTAATAGGTTCATATTTCTTAGTCTCTTATCCAGCCCACTCAGGCCAGTTACCTCCTTTCCTTCCTCTCCAGTTCACTTGCTATTACAAATAACAGAGGGACTTTAGGGTGAGTCCAGCGTCGCCTCTGCTGCTTTAACCTTCCCATGTTTCTTATGGAAACCCATCAACTTTTTTGAAGCCTGTATCTTTGTTCCCCTGGTCTGAGCCCTGTCCACATGTGGCCTCCCTCCCTCCCTCCCTCCGTCCCTCCGTCCCTCCGTAAGCACATAGGCTTGCTTTCTTCTGCTTGCTCCTGGTTTTGTTCTATACCTTGTTCCTCTGGTATCAAACCACTTTTAACTGTGGCTTCAATTCAAATGCCACTCCAGTCTTTCTTTTCTAAATTGCCAGAGCAATGCATTACATGGCTCAGCCACATTGGTGTGTTCTCCACAGTGCCCTACTGTGTCCTTAAACCTTGCTCAGGAGTATCTCTCCACTCTCTCCTCTCCCCAGACCTTGAGCACCTGGAGCGATGTCTGTGAATAGAATATAACGCAGTTCATGGGACAGAAGCCTCATAGCAGTTTTCATTTGTCTTTTTCCTCCTTTGGAAACACCTTTAATTAGGGAAACTTAGTTTAAATATTTCCAAGTGCTCTGAGTTCCTGGGATAAAAACCCAGCCCTGACACATACAAATGAGTTCACAAAATGCACATTCAAAATAACTGCTGTGGCTGATAATCTTTTGTCATGTAGATGAGTTGCCCCCCCAGGCTGTTGGGAATATGTTGTGTTTATGTCATAAAGGTTTACATCATCAAATGCGTTTCAGTTTCAAATGCCCCACTATTATGAAGTAGACAGTTTGTCTTATAAATGTTCCTGACTGGGAGTAGAATCAAATTAGAACAGATCCTCAAACATGATATCAGGATTTTAACAGCTTTTCTCCATATAATATCCTAAAGTGTGGTAAGGTTTTTTTGGTTTGGTTTGGTTTGTTTGGTTGGTTGGTTGGTTTGTTTTGTTTTTCTTTTGCATATTGCTGAGAATGTTAAAATTTCCACAGGTTCCTTATTAGGGTAAATGTTAGTATCTCAAGAGAGAAGAAAAAGCCTGGATAAAGTGCTTGATGAGCAGTTTATCTTTTATATGAACAGACCTTTACAGTTCATGTCATACTTGTATCTGGCAATGTTACATCATTTTGTTTATCTTTATATGGATCCTCATGGTCAGGATTTCAGCCATACAGAAAGCAAGTGTCCTCCAGATCTTACAAAATTAGGGACTTATCCAGGAAGAATCAGGAGTGATGGGAAGATTATGTGTTGGAACAAGTAGGGGACATCCTTGTCTTGTTCTGGCTTTGCAGGGTGGAGGTCATCTAGGTGAAGAAGAGCATAGTACATTGAAGACAATGTACTGGTAAACCTGAGAACTTCCATTGGATACTTTCAGATAGGAAGGGTCCCTCTCCCTTTTTCTTCCTTGCTCTCCAGCTCTGAGGTTGGCTCCTCACACAGGCTTATTCAGAACTTTCTCATTCCCTTTGATAGTATTTTATTGGTACTGTCTCAGGTGATGGCTACCAAGCTGCTTAGAACTCTTTCAGAGTGACTTACACTCCCCAACCCCCAAAATAACTGGGCCCCTGTAAAAACACTACCTACCCATTTGAAGTTTCTGTTAGCCTGGCTTGGTAGCTGCTGGCATATCGTATATGTCTATGGATAGCCATTGGCTAGTCTTTGCTCGGGTTTACAAATGGGAGCAAAGGAGTACTAAGATGGTGACTGTAGTACACCCACTATTCAGAGAGAATATATGTATCTGAGGAAAGCAGGCTCTCTCACGCTAACCTTCATAAACCTCTCATGTGCTTTGGTTTGGAGTCAGCCGTAATAGGCCTAGCTAAGAAACTGGTTTGTAATGCTTCTGTGCTTTATACATTCACAGGGTAGCCCAAGACTGTATCGAAATGCCAGTGTTTTAAGAGAGCGAATGTCTGCTTTTCGGTCAGCTTTTCACTCCATACAGGAAACTGAGATGGCCAGCAGTCCCTCAGCATCAGAAGCAGACAGAATATCTAGGATATCAGATTTGAGTAAGTAGAAGGGGTTGTCATTGTATTTATCAAAATGAGCTTTATGCCAAAGAGATTCACTTCTATAAGATGAAAACATTGTTTTCAGAGTGTAGTTGTTTCTGCAGATGGAGACTAATAGCAAAACGTTGTAGTATTTCACATAGAAATCTCGATTTCTGGTTTTAGGGCTTCGTTCTGTTTGTTTATTTGTAGTTTGCTTTATCTTGGTGGTGCTAAGGGTCAAGCCTCAGGCCTCAAATATCCTAAGTGGTTTACAGCTGGGTCACATCAAGACCTGTGGTTTCGGTTGAGAAACCTACACCTTTATTTCCATAGTTAAAAATTGTTTTGAATTTTAAAAGGCAATAATTGCTTTGAAATTTAAAAGTCTGGGATCAATTAACTCATGCCAGGCAGGCATCAAAAAGGGCTTGTGGCAAATTTAGGTTTATGTTGATTTTTATAGAATTATTGTTAAACTTTGCAAAAACATATATAAATATCCCACCCTTATGTTAACCATAAATTTGTCTAGTCTGATTAGTGTGTTGATAGACTGCTATATTCTTCACCGAGTCCATATAATTCATTTGGATGTCGTTTTAGTCATTTTGCTTTTTCAGTGACAAAGTATTGTAAACACCAGTAGTTGACAAAACATTGGCTCCTGAGGTTCCGGTACTTTGCACTCTAACTACTTAGCAGACTCCAGTTTTTCTGCTGCAGGATACAGAACCTGTTCGGGCATCCTAATTTGTAGCTTATAAGTTACCTATTATTTGAATTGTTGTCCAGGCTTTAATTTTTTTTTTACTTCATTTTTGTAGTTATGATGTCATTAAAATCCTTTTATACATAGAATTAACTGAACACATTGCAATTGTGTGTTCTCTCTCCTTGTGTGTGTGTTTTATTTTTTGCATAAAAATCAAATGCAATCAAATTATAACCTACGTCTTTCAAGTTTTGCCAGCATGTGGTTTGCAGGCCGATGCACCAAGGGTAGGATCCTAAGGTTCTCAAGAGGAATAGAATGGAGGGAATGAATACGTATTGAACAGGGATTTGTTAGACTGGTTTCCATGCTATGGTCTGGATATCACAGCAGTTGCTGGCTGTACCCTCAAGTGGTTGAGAACCTGGTGCTGCTCAGTCCATAAGGCTATATGTCCTGTAAGTACCAATGTGGAGCTGAGGTTCTAGAGGATTCTTCCCAAGTTGGGAAGGTGAGGAAGCTGGCTGGCTCTGGTGGCACTTGCAGAGGCTGCACTGAGCTGCGAGAGTGAGGGTGAAAGGTGAGCGCAGGTACCACTGCTTGCTCTCCTCAGCCCTCTCTGGGTCTCACCGTGCAGCCCTGGCTAGTCTCCTGTTTGCTCTGTGGCCCAGGCTGGCCTTGAACTTGCTGGTCTCTTCTTTTAGCCTCCCTTCTGCTGGCACTACATGGATATGTGCCACCGCACCTGCCTTCAGTTTCCCTTTTTGACTGAAATCGGGTAGAATTTTGTTTTCACTGATGATGTACATACAAACACTAAATTGGCATTATTATGATGGATGATATTTTTAAATGATGAATGTAAATGAAAATATTTATCCCCATGTCATTTTGTTTCTATTTTTGTTTTGTGCATATAGCCAGAAAAGAAGGTCTTCTTGAATATCAGCAGTCTGGGTTCCCTGTAAACTCCTCTTCAAAGCGGAGGAGAATATCCTCCCAGGACAGCCCTGACAATTATCTCAGTGGCACCAAAGCCCTTTCTGATGGAGCAGCGTGTGCTGGGGGTGCCTCCACAGATCCTCCTGAGGTAATTGTGATTTCCAAACATAAATGGAGCTGTAGCTTTCTGCATAGGCAGGTTGAAGACTGTAAGGACCAGTGATATGAGTTCCTAGTTTCACCACATTGTTGCTGTTGCTCTCAAATGAGTGTGTGTGTGTGTGTGTGTGTGTGTGTATGCCTTTGTGTGCATGCATGTGTGCATGTCTTCATGTTGCGTCTTTTATTTATGTGTGACTGACTTTTTTGTGTATTGGTTTAGAAGCTGGGAAGATTGGTTGTTTTGATTACTATTGTGGGAGGATAAAGCTTGAGGGTCTTCTGCATGAGGTGTTCTACATGATGGTTCGACTCTAGGTCTCAAGTTCTGCCCTGAAACCCCTCAGCAGAGTATTTAGGTACTAACTGGAGGATCAGTTCCTGAAACTGGGAGTGCTGCCTGCCCAGGTCCACGCCCTGTGCATCGCCCTTGCCTACCCAGTCTTTCGTGAGACTGCGAAGCAGGCTCTTCTGGAGTTCATCTTTGCTCCTTTATGTGGTTGAAGGAGCGTTAGGAATTTTTGTGGATTGTGACAACCTAAAGTCTGTCAAGATTGTGGAAAGGCAAAACCCTATGTGAATTTTACAAAGACTGCTCCTGGAATTGGTGACTTTTGTGCAGCTGTGGGGTCACATGACCCTTTCTTGCTTTGTGTTTTTGTTCCTTCTCATAAGAAACGCCTCCCACCGTCCCAGCTGACTTTCAGTGAGTGTCACGGAGTGCGTGTGGAGGTCAGAGGACAGTTGTGTTGTTTTCAATTCTAGAGATTGAACTCAGGTTGTCGAGGTGACATAGGCACCGTCTCTAAGCCATGTAGCCCACCTAATACTTTGCAATGGCAGTGAAAATAAAGGACAGTCAGCATAGTGGTCCCCAAACACTTCTACAGTCCTTGTAACACAAGAACTGGCTTATGGTCCTACTTCTCTCTGCTTTATTTTCTATATATTTATTTTTTTTAACTTAATCGAGTAGCCTTTTATTTTATTTTATTTTATTTATTTATTTTGTTTTTTTTTTGAGACAGGGTTTCTCTGTGTAGCCCTGGCTATCCTGGAACTCACTCTGTAGATCAGGCTGGCCTCGAACTCAGAAATTCGCGCGCCTCTGCCTCCCGAGTGCTGGGATTAAAGGCGTGCGCCACCACGCCTGGCTCTCTCTGCTTTATTCAAGTTAATACAAAATGATCATTTGGCAGAAGCAATAGTAATTGTTTCTCTTGAACTTTAATTCATTAGACATAAATCGCAAAGAAATTAATTAATTCCTGAATTCATGTGGATCTGCTTTTTGAGCATTTCCTGTTTAGAAGATAATATATAGCACAGCTTTCTAGGCTTCAGTGGGCAACAAAAAGGAATTACATAAACTTTTCTTTGGGATTGAAAATTATTTTGTGGACTGTTCAGGATAAGTGCTCTGTTGCTAGTCCCATGTACTTTAGCCTGCTATGAGATCAACTGAACTACAGATTTTTCAGTTATCCACAGTGCTTATTGAAATCTCCATAAGGGCAGTATCAGCAGTGTGTTAGTAATGAATGTTCCACTTTTGATTCCTTCATCTTTTCTCCCAGAAGTCACCTGACATCGGTTCAGCCCAACCGGGATGTCTGGCTGCTCCCCTTCCAGAGCTCAGGGAGGCTTCCCAGGGTAAGTTTGTGTTTTCCTGGGTACAGACGGAGGTTGCCCCATTCATAGACATTTGTGATGAGTGTGTCTACAAGCTGAAATGAGGGAAAGTGGTTCTTGTGTTACGGGGACTGTAAGTGTTTGGGGATCACTGTGCTGGCTGCTCTTTATTTTCACTGCTATTTCAAAGTATGAGGTGGGTTAGATGGCTTGGAGAAGGTGCCTCTGCCAACCTGACAACTGAGTCCAGTCCCTCAGATCCACATGGTAGAAGGCTGCCTACAAGCTCTCCTCTGCCTTCCACATGGGCTCCATGTTGACCCACAGACACACTCGCATCATAGACATTGCATCAATAAACATTTTTTAACTTTAAAGTAAAATTAGTGATGCACTTCCAAACTTGTGGAATAATAGTATGATAATAGTAAAATAATGTATATTACTATAATAGCAGTATAAGGACGGGGCCAGCAAGGCTTTGTGGCACATGCCTGTAATCCCTGTGACTTGGGAGGCTGAAGCAGGAGAATTAAGTGTCAAGCTATTGTAGGAAACAATGAGATTCTGTTTTACTGGAGCTGCGGTGAGAATAATAAAAGTAGGTCCTGTGACTGTTGTTAGCAATGCACTATATACAATCTGTGTTTTGTTGTTACTATGCCTCTGTGTGTGTGTGTGTGTGTGTGTGTGTGTGTGTGTGTGTGTGTGTGTGTGTTTTCATACAGTCTTGTGTAGCCCAGGTTGGCATTTGACTCACTGCATAGCCAGTGATAACCTTGAACTCCTAATGTTCCTGTGTCTACCTCATAATTATTGGGATTGCAAGTGTGGGGATAATCCTGCTTCAGCCCATTAACATTTCAAGTAACTATTAATATGGCTTGATTTACATCTACTATTTTGCCATATGCTTTGTTTTCATTTCCTTTGTATTAAAAGTTCTGTGTTAATGTATTGGTATTTACTATCTTTTGAGCTATACTTCATTCTGTCTTGTTCTCTTGCTCTGGGATTCCAACACACAGGTCCTTTTGGCCATGTGTATATAAAACACACAAGTTTATACACCGTGTGTCTTGCTGATGCTTCCTTCCTTCCTTCCTTCCTTCCTTCCTTCCTTCCTTCCTTCCTTCCTTCCTTCCTGTGACTTATAGTCCTTTTTACACATACACACTTACTTGGTTGTGACTTATGCATGTTGTCATTTTTGTTTTAAATCATCAAATGTTTCGTGTAAGGTAAGAGGAAATAGGGGTTTTTCCGTATTTACTGAACTTAGATACCCATTTCTGTTCCACTTGTCCCCATTTTGTTTGTTTGTTTATATTCTTAATGATCTAAATTTCTTCCTGGAGCTTTCTTTCAGCTTCAAACTGAACTTATTTCACCTTTCTTGCAGTGAATATCTGCTCAGGCTTTTGATTTTGATTCTAAGGTAGATGGGTGGGTTTCTTCCTGAGCAGCTAAGGCACAAGGCCAGGTTATGCTTGTCGCCTAGATAAAATAAGGTACTGCCACCTTCTTGGCAGTTCTGTTTCATCCTCATGAGACTTCCTGTCATTTTACTTGATAACCAATTCTACAATCCATCCAAGTGGTAGCATCATAACAAAGGCCAATGTTCCTTTGAGTATTCCACTTAACCCTCCTACCCAGAACAGACTGTGAGCAGTGGGGTTTTGTTACTGTAGTCTAATATTTCAAACTGCCTGGTTATTTGATGAACCTGGCCATGGGTCAGACAGGTTAGAAAGTTCTTTGTTAATCTAGGAGATGGCTCAGCCATTCAGAGTGCCTGCTGACCTAGAGGCTCCTAGCACTTGTGTTGGTAGTTTACGGATGCCTGTACTTGAGCTTCAAGGGAATCTGGCACTTCTGGGCTCTGCAGGCTCCTGCACATATGTGCTTATACACACATACAGACACAAACACAAATTTAAGTAATGCCTTTTAAAAGAAGCCTATGTAATGCACCTGCTCTCTTCCTTGCCCTCTCTACTTCCTACCTCTTGCTTCTCTGCCTGAAAGTCCTGTCAAGTAGGTCTCTGTGTCTGCTGTGGTGCACTAAGAGGTTGGCCTTCTGGTGGCTTTGCTGCTCTGCTCCTCCATGCCAAGTGCTCAGCTTTGCCACTTAGGCACTTCGCACCTCCCTTAGCAATCATGCCTCCGCACACCTTCCCTTGGTGATCTTCACTTAGCTCAGTAGTGGGCAGCCTGCATGTAAGTTGCAACCTCTTTGGCCACTAAAAATATTTACATTACAATTCATATAGTATGCAAAATTACAATTATAAATAACAATGAAAATAATTTTATGGTTGGGTCACCACAACATGATGAACTGGGTTAAAGGGTTGCAGCATTGAGAAAGTTGAGAATCATGATTTATGTAAAATGAATTTTTTTTTTTTTTTTTGGTTTTTCGAGACAGGGTTTCTCTGTATAGCCCTGGCTGTCCTGGAACTCACTTTGTAGACCAGGCTGGCCTCAAACTCAGAAATTCGCCTGCCTCTACCAAGTGCTGGGATTAAAGTTGTGCTCCACCACCGCCCGACATGAATTATTTTTAATTTAAGTGTAAAGAGTGAGTTAATCCATCAGCTGTATTTCTTTACCCTTGCTAGTTACCCAGTAGCTACACAGAGAAATCAAGACTTATTTCAAGCTGCATATCAATAGCTAGATAGATAAATGATCTATAATAACCCCTATGCTAATCTGGCTACCTCCTAGCCATGATCCCATGATACTTGCATATTATCATCGATCTGGGTCTTTGGGCTTCAAGATCCTTCTCTTCTGGTGTCTCCTTGTTTCATCTCTTCATCCTCATGACAGGTCTGAAACATATTCTCTCTCTCTCTCTCTCTCTCTCTCTCTCTCTCTCTCTCTCTCTTTGTGTGTGTGTGTGTGTGTGTGTGTGTGTATCTTTCTCTCCCTGGATTGCAGAAGCTTCCGTCCTAATTTTTCTTCTGCCCAACCATTAGGTGATCAGTATTTATTGACAAGGCAGAGAGTAAATGATAAAAACTGTTTATACAAACTCAAGAAATTCTTGATATAAGCATTACAATGCTGCATCCAGATTGAAACAAAATGAGGGCAGAAAAATCAGCAATTGAATAACACAAGGATAAACCTTTATACAATGCAAACATGCCTACAGATTTAGATGGCTAGAACATGTTTCATGTAGCACAAATGATGTCTTAGTGTGTATGTCATACAGGGTTTTCTTTCCCTTTATGTCGGATTGTGTCTGCTTCACTGCTCAGTAGAGTTCAGATTTAACTCCCTGCATTTGCCAATGTGGAGTCTGTGTGTTTGGCAGGCAGCTTCTGTGTGGGCCGATACTCTCTCTCCTCGTCCCCTCCTCTCCCACTGTGTTTACATGTTGAAATGCCTCCATCTTGAGTAGTAAAATGGCTACCATTTCAACTACCATTACCAAGGTTTGGCTCAGGTTAGTTTTATATTGCAGTGCAAGGCTCATTTCCAACATTTTTTCCCATCCTCTGACCCAGGATCCAAAATCTGTTATCTTTATTTATGATAGCCTTGTAGTAAAGTGTGTGACCAGTGCTACTTCTCTGTTTTCTGTTCATGTCCAAACAAAGCAGGGAGTTTTAGAATTGAATTTCCTTTTCATCTTAAATTGCTAGGGTTTTGATCCTAGCATATGTTAGGTGTGATGGTTTGTATATGCTTAGCCCAGAAAGTGGAACTATTTGGAGATGTGGCCTTTTTAGAGTATGTGTGTCACAGTGGGCATAGGCTTTAAGACCCTTGTCCTAGCTTTCTAGAAGACAGTCTTCTAGTAGTCTTCAGATGAAGATATAGAACACTTAGCTCCACCTGTACCATGTCTGCGTGGGTGCCCCATGCTTCTGCCTTGATGACGCTCTGAACCTGTAAGTCTGCCCCAATTAAATGTTGTCCTTATAAGAGTTGCCTTAGTCATGGTGTTTGTTCGTAGCAGTAAAACCCTAACCAAGACATTAGGCGATCACTCTACCACTAAGCAATACTGCTAGCACTTGGGTTTGTGAAACAGGATCTTACTATATAGCCTCAGCTGCATTAAACTGTCCACCCTCCTGCCTCTGAGCTCCAGGCTCACTAGTGGAATTTTTAAATACTGTATTACTGTCTTGATAAGTGTTGTATTTTGTGCCTGGAAGAAGCAGATTTGGACAGTCTCATCTTTCTTCCCTTGAAGGACTTGTAGTGACTGACTGTGTAGAGGGCACAAGATCAGTTGATGCTCTTCCACTTGACACACCTGTAACACCACTGAGCTCAGGCACAGCCACTGCCACCAGGTCTCCAGAGACTCCTGTGTGCGGGAGCAGCAGCCCCTCCGCTAAGACCACTGCCACCAGGTCTCCAGAGACTCCTGTGTGCGGGAGCAGCAGCCCCTCCGCTAAGACCACTGCCACCAGGTCTCCAGAGACTCCTGTGTGCGGGAGCAGCACCCCTTCCGCTAAGACCTTTGTACTTCGTTCTGTGTTGAAGAAACCTGGTAAGCTGTTCTCAGAGAATGGGAAGGTAAGAGTCTCGCTTCCTAAAGCAAAGGAGTTCAGAGACGTTTGCTTGCGAGTAGTAGGGGAGATCCAGGTGTCACACTGGTGTGCAGGGAAGCTCTCACTTGTTTCTCATTTTTTAAAGTCACAGTACTATTCTGAGATTGGTTCTGTTTTCAAGTAATGTTAGACTAGAATTCAGAATTCAATGTAGGTAGACTATATAAGTCTAAAAGTTAATCCAAATTATAATTAACTGCATTGCCAAATTAGTTCACGATCAATGCCTCTAGTTCACGATCAGTGCCTCAGTCTGTAGCTTATTCATTCCAGACATGTGGGTCTAACCTGCCCCTTCAGCCATCCATATTTCTGTGAGTGCAATAACTTAAGGTAGGAGGGAGCAGCCAGGAAATAGGTAACATGTTGGAAGTGACTCCATAAGTAGCTTTGGCATGTATATAGGACTATTACATGGTTTGTTGTACATATCCTCCCCGTCTAGTGGACGGAATGTGTGTTTCCCTGAAGAAGGACTAACTCAAGAGCTTGCTGATTAGGAGGCTTGATTGGGACAGAGCAGTTCTTGGAGGCGTTATAGTTTGGACAGTGAGCAGTACTCAAAACCATGGGCTGGGTAAGGATTCTGGGTGAGGCTAAAGTGTAAGTGGTGATCCCCTGCAGGCCTGGCTCTCTTCTGACAGGCTGATACCGTCTCTTCCTTTATACTCTCCTCTCTAATCTTTTGGATAAACACAGACAGAGATTTCTTGCTCAAGAATATGGTAATTAGGCGGAAAACTCCATGCTTGTTAAAAGTTCTGGTCTCATGCTTATGGCAAAGCTCCCTCTTGACATCATTTACCTGCTGTGTCTTTTTATGTCAGCACAGTTCTCATGCTTGGACCTTGAAGCCTGCATGATCTGATATCTAATAGAATTTCTACACCGTAATTTTAGCCACTCGCACATTGGTTAGCTTGCCAGATCAAAATGGGTTGATTTTAACCTATACTCAGTAATTTCTATTCTCAATTTTGGCTCACAATACTACTTATTGAAATATAGAAGCCAGGGGCTGGAAGATGGCTCAACAGTTAACAGCACTTCTTACTCCTTACAGAGAGGATCCAGGTCCAGTTCGTAGCACCCACATGGCAGCTCACAACTGTCTGTGATGGCAGCTTTAGGGGATCCAGTGGCCTCCACAAAAGAGCTGACATACATATGGTACACATCTGTACATACAGGCAAAATAGTCATACACTTAAGAATAAATGTTAAAAAAGAAATGAGCATTTGACAAAATCCAACACCCATTCATGATAAAGGTCTTGGAAAGATCAGGAATTCAAGGCCCTTACCTAAACATGATAAAAGCAATCTACAGCAAACCAGTGGCCAACATCAAACTAAATGGAGAGAAGCTGGAAGCAATCCCACTAAAATCAGGGACCAGACAAGGCTGCCCACTTTCTCCCTACCT
>LR753508.1:177787-256481 GCA_902729485.2 Mus minutoides | reverse complement strand
GGGGGGGGGGGGGGGGGGGGGTAATGACCAGTATCAGGAAGAAAAGGTGACATTACTGTATCCTAACAAGATCCCAAGGACAGTAGGGGCTTATCAACAACTGAATGCTGACATTTTAGCAGCTCAGATAACTGTGTCCAGTCTTTGAGACACATAAGGCACCAGCCTCCACTCAGGAGGGAACACACACACTGTTTCAATAGCCCAAGGTTAAAGAATTTCCAATTGTCACTAAAACTTTCCCAGAAAGTAGTCATTTTGCTAAGGAATTCTGCCATATAATTAAGCAAACTATAATATTGATTTTTGTAAACAATTTTCCAAATGAGACAGAAAGGCTGTGTAATCATCTCATTCCATGCAGAGAAGGTGTTTTATGAAATTGAGCATTTCCCATTAAATATCAGAAAGACATGTGAGTAAACTGGTATGAAAGGGGAATTTTTTCAAATTGTCATATTTTTCTTTGAACAAAGTTACTATCTTATAATTATGCGGGAAGGTTTTGAAATCTTGTTTATTTTGCCATCTTACCATGAATTTCATTGAAAAATATTGTAATACTAGATGGTGTTTCTTAATTGCTTCCTAGAAGTTTAACAGAGGAATTTTAAACAAACCAAAAAGTAGCTTGCCAGTGATTAATACCCTTTGTTGGGGTGGTTGCAATTGACAAATACATTTACATTATGAAGGTGACCACTCAAGAGTTATAAAGTTCTCTTTGGTTAGCTCAGACCTTCTCGTTTTCTATTGTGTTTTGTTTTGTTTTGTTTCTATTCTATGCTTATAATTCCTCCTACCAAAATAAGGCATTATTTTGTGTGTGTGTGTGTGTGTGGCATGCCATTTACATATTCACTGAACTTAATGGTATCTAATTTGTACTTTTTTCCTTTCTTAGGAAAACATAGAACCACCTCAGGGATCATTTGCAAATCTGAGTCCTAGTAAATCTTCACTCTCTGAGACTCCTCCAGGTATTATTTGTGTGTATCTTCTGTGGGGTGGGGGTGAGTGAGAGTGTGTGTGTGCGCGCGCACGCACACTCTCTCGGATGCATGAAGTGGGACATTATCTGTCCTGTGTTGTCCCTCACACTCTGCTTTTATTCCTTCGAGATGGGCTTTCTTATCGAATCTGAAGCTTGCCTAGTCCAGCAAGCCCCAGTAATCCTCCTGTCTCCACTCTCCCATGCCACTGAGATTAGAAACGTGCATGCAGCCTTGCCTAGCACCCACTTTGCTTTTTGAGATGGGCTTCATCATTAGTATAGAGCTTGGTCATTAGACTAGATGGTTGTCTAGCAAACTAAGAATCTACTGATCTGGAATCCTGCCAACCCTAGGATTGCACCTCATGCCATAGGCTGCTCTTTTTATTTATTTTAACCTTAGATTTACTTATTTATATGTATTGCTATCCATGTTTATGGATAAACATGGATATGTATGTATGCTGTACTTGCAGAGGTTTGAAGAGGATGGCAGATCCCCCTGGGCAGGCAGTTGTGAGCCTTCCAGTGTGGGTGCTGGGTACTGAACTTGGATCCTCTAGAAGAGTAGCAAATACTCTTAATTGCTGAGCCATCTCGCCACCCCCAGTACCCCTGGCTTTTTTGTATGGTTCTGGGCATCAAACTTAGGTCCTCAAGGACAAGGAGCACTTTGACAACCGAGCTGCTGCCCTAGCCCCTTAACTCTTGTTTTTAGCCCAGAAAACTCAATCTCTTTATTTTTAAATTTTCATGTGTTACAACAATATGTTCTTGATTTTAACAAAACCAAATACTTTGTATGAAAAGTTACCCCCTTCTTTTAATTGCAAGTGTTATACTTGATAATCACCCAAATTTATCTTAAATGGGTTTTCATTGCTTCAAGCTGATAATGCACAATGCTGCTGATCTCTTAGCCTATTAAGGATCAATAATAGAGATCTGTGTTTTCACAACTGACAAAGTGAAACAATTTGGACTGTAAGGACCATTCCTAAATGGCCACAAGTCTTAACCCACCATTAGTATGGTATTCTCATTGCATGTACTTGCTAAGTATATGTCTTTTGCAATCATAAGACATTTTTCCTGATTTTTCTGACATACCTACCACACTTGGCTGACAAAGCCATCTTGTGAGTATTTGGATTATGAACCATGTATTCATGTATCTTCCCTTCCGAGATCCTGGGTTTGTGAGCTTAGACTCTAGTCTGCTATGTTCTAAGCTCTGAACATATTCCACTGTCTTTTCTTTGTGCTGTTACAAACATCAGGCCTGTCTGAGGTGCAGTTGAGTGCTCCACTTTATGCTCCTACTGCACTTTGCACTCGGTCTGTATACTCAGCAACATGAACTCTTCTAAACACTGTCTGGATCTCTCATTGTTCTTATGTATTACCTGTGCCTAAGTATGACATTTAAGAGTAACCATGACTCAAAAAACACTATGCTGTTCTATAACCCTGTCATTTGGGTTGGTTTTATGCTAAGAATCTAATTTTGCTTGTTTCCTGATATCAGGTACTAACACCTGCAGTTCTTTAAATAAAGATGAAGGAATAATCTGCAGTATTGCTAGACCTACACGGACCTCTCAAAGAAGAAAGGTAAGTACTTATATTCAATCTTCATGGTCGCCGGGCAGTGCTGGGGACATCTTTAATCCCAGCACTTGGAAGGTATAGGCAGGCGGATTTCTGAGTTTGAGGACAGCCTGGTCTACAGATTGAGTTTTAGGACAGCCGGGGCTATACAGAGAAACCCTGTCTCAAAAAGCCAAAAAAACAAAAAACAAAACAAAAAACCCCGAACCTTCATGGTCGTGGTGGTAGAGAAAATCCTAACTTTTGATGGGTCCTGTTAAGATTTAATGCTTTGCCTTATTCATCTGTAACCTGGAGTCACGTCTTGCTGGTGTGATTTTAATTCTACTAGAAATATCCACTAGGACAAGCTCCCCTTCAGAACTGTATTACTATAAAAGGCAAGCTACTTGATTATGAATTTTATTATATGTGGAGAAGATCCACATAAAATTAAGAGCCAAAAAGTAAATTAGTACATGCCTTTTTGGTTTTGGTGTTAGTTTTTCAAGACAGGGTTTCTCTGTCTAGCCCTGGCTGTCTGTAACTCTCTGTAGACCAGGCTGACCTTGAATCCACAGAGATCTGCCTGTCTGCCTCCTGAGTGCTAGGAGTAAAGGTGTGTACCACTACCACCTGGATAGTACATGCATGCCTTTTTAAACTGTTTAGTTTGTTTTCTATGGTGGCATTCACCTGACAGTATATAAGCATCACTTTCATTGCTGCATGTCTTTTGTTAATTAAGTTACATGTAATTGAATCTTTGTCTACATCTTTGTGTATAAGCATACCTATACTATTACTGGATGTCTTGATGAAAATCGTATGTTCTAGCCTAACTTACAGTTCATGACTTATAAGATAATAACAGTAAATAAATACCTGGTGAATTAATAAGCCACTAGTTTTTACTACTGTTTTCTTCCTAATGCAATATCCTTCTCAAACTATGCTTGATAAGTTGGAGAATATTAATAATTCCCTCTTTTAATTTGGGTTAATGTACCTCTAATAAAATATATAAAAGTAGATAGGAGATTTAACTCAGAGACAGAGTAAGTACCTGTGTTTTAGCCCCTGGTACTGAAGGTGGGGGCCAAGCAAGATGGGCCTATCATAGGAAGAAAGGTTAAAGTGAAACCTGGGCCATATCGTGAAAGGTGACTGTCCATGTTCTATATGTCCTTACTTTGATTTCCTTTATAGCAGATGCTGAGTTCTACAGGAAACGATGTTTGCAATTTATCTACTATACAAGCTGAGCCCTGTAAAGAGAAGGTGAGCAGGAGGAAATCTCAAGAGGAAAAGCACACAAGCAAAACTCTTCGTAAAAAGAAACAGGCAAGAATGCTTTTTACATTTAATACATATGGTACAGTACCTTTCTTCACTGTATGGTATGGGAAACAGAGAAGTATCTTTTCTAATGACCTGGGACTAGTTCTTCATCTGTCTGCTTCATCTTTATGTTAGCCAGCACAGTAGCAATTGGCGTGTGGAACTGCCTCTCATCTTAAATAGTCTACTTTTTTTTTCTTTTTTTTGCTATGTATCCCTATGTAGCCCAGGTTGGCCTTGCACTACTCACCATCTTCCTTCCTCCCTCGATGCCCGGTGCTGGGTACTTAAGTGTCATACCAAGCTCTTAGGATTCTTCATGGATGTGCATATCTTTAATGCTTTTGATCCTGAGGAAAAAGTTTCGTGGGCGCCTACACCAGTTGCTGTCTTGTTCTCCCAGGTGTAGTCAGTCAGGCCACATTCAAACCAGGTTGTTAAGCACACACTCATTGAACTTTTGCCTGTTATTTGTGACAGTGACAGAATGATTGTCACAAAAGAGTGTCTGTAGAATAGACCAATCCTCTGTGAAGGGGACCACATACCTCCTGCACTGTGAGCTGCTTCAGGATATGAAGCTGTACCGTGCCAGCATGATGATAGCAACCCTGACAGTCAAGGTGCCCTCAAGCCCAGCATCTTTAAACTCTCCTTGTAACTGGCCATTCATGCTACATGTGGCTGGTACCTACATGTGGCTGGTTTGGCAGGGGGATGAGTGAATCAGTCATCCTGTAGCCACAGTCCCCTCTGTCTAAAGATTGGAAGCCAACTTCGCAGGTGCTAGCGGGCATTGTTGTGTGCTTAACTGATTACACATTGTTAATAGCATTCCTTTCCCTTGGCCCTCTGGTGATGCTTGCTTAGAAACACTAACTTAGCCTGCTCTCTGACCTGAGCCTTGTGTCTATCCATTATCCACTTTATGCCATCCCTTACTTATATAGTCATTCTACCAATAATGATACCCTGGTTCTCTGGCTACTCTTAAGCTTTCAGATATCCACAATTTTGTTTCCTGAATTTCTTGAACTATTTCGTCCATTCTTGTAGTAATTGCATTTCTGAGTCCTTTTCAGTCAGCTTGTCTACCTGGCAACGGTTCAGCTCCAAATTAGTTATTCCTTCTGCCATCTAATACCACTGCCGAGACACAGATGTGGGAATGGTTTCATTTAAAGTCATGGCTTCAGATGTTACCTAATATTGAATCTCATCTGCACTTTACCTGAATTACTTTTCCAATAAATATGGTCATTTAGTCATAAGATCAGCACAAACTTTATAGTGTTATTCACAATGGACATTTCAAAAGAATTGAACATAATAAAACACTCACTTGCAATATTTATTAAAAGTTGGTTTTTCTTCCACACATTCTTAGCATATGTATTCCTTAGACTTCTTCTCTGCCATTGTAAATGCTTTGCTTTCTGTAACTTCATATGCAGCATGGTTATTAATGATCGAGTTTTAAAATCATGTCTTCTTGACTTGTAAATTTATGTCCAACTGCCTGTTTTACACACCTTCTAAAATCATCATTTGTAAAATTAGTTCAGCTCCTCAGGAAACGCACATAAAAATCCCATGAACTTCTTTCTCCTTGTTCCATGACACAGAAAGGATTACCTTTCCTTATTGATTAGTGCAAATAACCCATAGTCATCAAATTTTTTCTGCTTTCTTTTCTTTCTTAGGCTTAGAGAAATGATGAAAGATTATCTTGCTTTAAAAGTCTGTTTGTGTTCATTCAATGGCATGCATGACACTTGTTGCAAAAGAAATTGATTTGTTTTTAAATCTATAGCTTTAAAAAACAGTTACGAAAGTGCATATATATTTCTTCTTGCAAATCAGTGGCCAGAAAATTCAGGAAGGAATCAACATTAGATTGCCCTGATCCCTCCCAAGACCCTGCTGGATTACTGTAATTGATGTAGTATAAGCAGTAGAGGTGGAATAGCAATGAGAAGAAGGGGTGTTAAGCAACAGATGACAGCCTTCAATGAATTTCTAGAAGACAAGGCAGATGGGAACATGTTGACGGATAGAAGAGGTGGAAAGATTTACAGTTCAGAATGTGCTAGGAAAGGAACTAGAGGGATCTGGGAACCAGCCTGCTTATGGGAATCCCAAGAGACTCTGTCCCAGAATTGGCAGGTACAATGGATGAGAAGCGTGAGAAGTAGTACTGAAAAAAAAGATTAATTGAAATCTTATATATATGGAGTAGTCTGCACCAGTTGGCATGCTATCCCCCTTTCCCACCCTGATGTTCAGAACAGATGTTGCCATCTAGGTTAAAGCCCCATTCTGGCATTTGTAAATTCCCACAATCTTGACAGCCAACTCTTACCCTAACACAAAGCCTAACAATTGAGACTTAGCTTAAACTGCACTACCTTGCCCTGCTACACCCCACCTGACCAAACTTGAAGTTCATAAGAAAAATTTCCATAAGGTAAGGAGACTGAGCTGGAGCACACAGGAGAGGAACGCTTATCATTAGGGTAGTCTGTTCTTAATGATGAATCAGATCATTGACTGGAACCAATGTTGTTTTAAGAGAAGAGAATAATACTAATAAGTTAGAAACAAAACAAAAGCCTGACCTCACAGAGAAGAAACACACACACATTTTATTAGGTTAAAGAAATTAAAGGGATTCTATAAAAAGGGGACAGAAAATTAATTATAAAAATGGAAATTTAAGAGGTTGCAGGTGGTTGTGTGCCTCCATCTGACTTCTCAAAGCTCCTGAGCCACTGATCTCCATAAGTGGTCCATGCCCTTGAACCTGTCAGAAGTACACAGATGGCCACAGTGCTCACTGCATGTCCCCAATACCAGGGCAAAGATGCATCAGCTGCCTAAGGGCTGAGATTCCCCTCCAGTGTTGCATGGATGATTTCAACTGGGGGAAAGGCTACATCTTGATCCTGATGCACCTGGATGGTTCCCAAATACAGGAAAATCCACTATTTCCTCATGGTCAGGAAGGTCAGTGTCTTAGTTCTGTTGCTGTGAAGAGATGCGCTGACCAAGGCAACTCTTAGAAAAGAAAATATTTCACTGGAGTGCTGCCTTACAGTTTCAGAGTTTTAGTGCATTATCATGGCAGGAAGCATGAGAGAGTGCAGGCAGACATGGTGCTGGAAAAGGAGGGGAGCATTCTACATCCAGACCAGCTGGCAGCAGGAAGAGCTAGACACTGGGTCTGGTAAACTTAACTGTCCACAAAACGTCTTGCTGGGGTTTCAGTAAAGAAGCTGCATAGAGTAAAAATGTGCATCCATTGAAAGCAGTTGTCCAGGAAGTATCAGACCTGGAGATAAAAGTTGACCTTGAATCCCTGACCTTTTCTCAGTCAATGAAGCCTGTAGAGTTGCAGATGTCCCCAGGGACCTGCATGCAGTGGGTCACTAGGGCTGCTTGCTGCCTTTGCTCACTCGAGTCATGTTCCCTTTTCATTTTGTTCACATTCAAGCCTTATTTGTGGGATATTATAATACAATGACTGTTGCCATCAGGTAATTTTAAAAATAGCAATAAAAATGATAATCTTAAGTAAAAGACAAGATCAGAAGTAGAACAGCACATAGTCCACTAAGGGAGGCATTAAAGAGAGATCATGGCTTCTCTCTTATTAATCCTGAGACCAGGGCTGACAACGGGGGCATCTTCTCATACAGGTGTTCATGGTGCTGTCTCTCATCAACACATGCTTACATCATGGCACATCTCAGATGGTTTAATAGGTGTCTGTGCTCTGATAGGGATCTTTAAAAAGCAACAGCAGAAATATAATAAGAGAGAATGGCTTTGTAGTTGTTGAGACCTGGCCATTTGTATATGTACAGTACTAAGTGGCGGTTTGTGGAAAATACTGAAATATGCTTCTGTGCTTGTTTAATTGTGCATGCATTGTCATTGGTTGAAGAAAAGCCAATCTGGAGCTGTTCAATATTGTATTAATTAATTCACTGTTTGCTTGAATTTAAAGAAAGATCAAATCTATTTTCACCATAGCCCTTTCCCACATAAACATGTATATGTGCCCATATGAATATATAATTGTAGTCAGACTGGAGAATAAAGGAACTTCCAAAAAAGTAGAGTACAAGAAAGGCTATCATAGGAGAGGTGGATAATCCATCTAAGGGACTTCACTAGAGTTCAGAAAGGAAGGAGGAAATTTTAATAGAATAAATTAAAATGTAACATTTCTCAAAATTAAAGAGAGAGCTTTTCAAGCTAAAGGAGACTAAGAATACCTGTTCTCTCAGTTAACTTTTCGGTTGCTATGGTAAAACACCATGATCAGGGTAACTTAGGAAAACATTTCATTGGTCCTTGGTTCCGTAAGGATAGAGTAAAGGCATAGTGACAGGTGGTTGGAGCAGAGGCCATGAGCTCACATCTGCATCTGTAAGCAGGAAGCAGAGAGAGCTAAATCCAAATGGTGTGTGTTCTTTTAACTTCAAAACCCACTATCACATAGTTCCTTCAGTAAGGCCTAACCTAATCCACCCCCAAGAGACCAGAGACTTATAGAAGAGATCTCATTCAAACCCCCACTCCTGGTACAGTAGAAAGGCAGGACATACACATGTCAGTATGAAACTAAAGCACACAGGTAGTAGAAGAGTGGACTTTGCTTATAAAGAGACAATCTGAGAGGCATCAAATTTCTCAGAAATTAAAATGCTTTCTGGGTGTGCAGAGATGCTCAATTGTACTTTCAGCGACCATTTGATCATCAGAATAAGGAAAGTCCCCCTGTGGCAGGAGTTGGTAGCAATGGACAAAAAGTACACTCAGATTTCTCTGGTGATCCAGATCTGGGCAGAGGTGAATTTGGAAGGATCTACCTGAATCAAATATTCATTTGCCCTTTGACTTAGCATTCTTAGTTCTAGGAATGTCTTAAAGACCCACTGACAATAATACAAAAAGAAATGTGTCCAAAGTCATTTATTATATCTGTAAGGCACAAGATTAAGCACAAACCAAATGCCACCCGATATGAGACCTGATTGATAAAGTAGACTATCCACAAAGTAAGTATTACAAAGCTGAAAAAAATAGTGAAGAAAACTTCCATATGCTGCTATGGAATGATGCCAGAATATTCTTACTTACATACTTAGCAAAAAAAAAAAAGTTATAAACTGTGTATGAGAAATAGTTACTGCTTCTCTCATTAAGTCACATTTCCTTTTCTTTCTTTTTTTTTTTTTTTTTCGGTTTTTTGAGACACGGTTTCGAACTCAGAAATCCGCCTGCCTCTGCCTCCCAAGTGATGGGATTAAAGGCGTGCGCCACCACTGCCCATCCAAGTCACATTTTCAAGTAGCACTTAAAATGGTCTTTATAGAGATTAAGCTAAAATGCGGTCATTGGGGGTGGGTTCTAATCAAATCTAACTGTTCTTATGAGAAGCAAAAAATGTAGATATAACACCACTGATGCTTGTGCACAATGGAAAAACCATGTGCAGACACAGGAGAAGGCCAACTGCAAACCAGGAAGTTAGGATAGACCAGCCAACACAGTGATCTAGATTGATGAAAATAATGTTGGCCTGCTGTCCTAGTTAGGGTTTCTAGTGCTGTAAGAGCCCATGACTAGGGCACCTCTTAAAAAGGAAACCACTTAGTTGGGGTTGGCTTAGTTTCAGAGGTCTAGACCATTATGGTGGGAAGCGTGACAGTGTGCAGTGAGACATGGTGCTGGAGAAGGACCTGAGAGTTCCACATCTTGATCTGCAGGTAGCAGGAAAAGAACTGTGTGTTTTACGAGCCTGGGCTTAAGCATCTGAGACCTCAGAGCTCACCCCAACAGTGACACACATCCTCCAACAAGGCCATACCTATTCTGACAATACTACATCTCTCAATAGTGCCACTCCCTAGTAGACCAAGCATTCAAATACATGAATGTGGGGGCCATACCTTTTCAAACCACTCCACCTACCAAACATGTGATGACTTTGGTAGGTTGGTTCTAATACCTGGACTGCCATTATCTAAGAAAACAAGAACATGTATATATTTATGCAAATAGACACATACAGATTTGGTTGTTTTTTTTTTAATTTCCTTTAAAAAAAAAAAGGTTTATTCAGGACTGGCAGCAGAGTTTATCTGATAAGAGCATTTGTCAGCAAGCCCTGGAACCTGAGTTTGTTCTACCTGATCTACCTTGTGGAAGGCAAAAATCAGTTCCCCTTAAAGTTATCTGCTAACCTCCACATACATGCTATAGCATGTACACACACAAACACACTGTGACTTTTAAAGAAAAAAAAAATGTAAGCTCATTAGCCTATAGGGACTGGTAACTAGGAAAATATATGCTTTTCTTTTAGATTTGGCTTTGGAGTCATGCACATGGTTTTCATGACTATAAGTAACAGAATTCTTAAAAATTGAGATCAGAATGAAGCAATTTTGCTATATCAAGTTTAACCTCCTTAAAAAGCTTTTAAAGTTGGGAATTCAATATGTTACAATATACTTAAGGACTAAAAATACAAAAAAAACCAGTGTGAGACACTCATTAATAGAGGTTAGTTTAAATTATAAGCAATTTATTTAGAATTAATGCCCCAGGGCTCAGTGGTTAAGAGTACTGGTTCCTCTTCCCAAGGGCCTAAAATCAATTCCCAGCACCCACATGGCAGTTCACAAATTGTCTGCAATTCCATTTTCACACACAGACTAAATAAATAAAATAAAATAAATCTCTTTTTTTTAAAAGTTATTAAGACTTCGCTATGATTAAGACTAAATTTGGAGCCAAGTGGTGATGGTAGTGGCAGCAACAAATGCCTTTAATCCCAGCACTTGGGAGGCAGAGGCTGAGTTCAAGGCCATCCTGGCCTATAGAGTGAGTTCCAGGACAGCCAGGGCAACACAGAGAAACCCTGTCTCAAAACAAACACAAAACAAACAAAAAACCCAAAAGCTAACTAAATTTGAAGGGGAATTATCAGTATGAGTTTATCAATCAATATTTAAAAGGATTTTCTAACCCTTTCTATTGATAATAAGGAAGAACAAGTCTCCCTGGTAGAAGAGAACAAGTCTTCCTGCTTATTAAAAGAGACCTGGGTTCCAAGGAGAAAGGGATTGTCAAATTTACAGCAGCATGTGTAGAAAGTGAACAAAGTGATAAAAAGTGATAAACCTGGGTCTATCCTCTAGTGCAAACAAGGAAGTTCCTTATAGCTAAAGTCTTAACAAAGGAGACTCTGCTCTCTGAAGTCACTACAGAACACTGAAACATAAGCGTGGGATAGGGAACAGTGTGTAAGCTGGTAATAGTGCCTTATTTAGAAGTGCACTGGCATTCCAGTTCACTCTTCTCAAAACGGGAAGTGAAGCCAGAGCTCCGTTTCAGATAAGTAGTTGGGTAGTTTCAGCTCAGTTGTGAGTGAGAAATCATCTAATCTGCTAAAATTATTAAATAAGTTGACGGGGTAGCAAAAGGAACACTTAGCAAAATGTGAGGCAAGTATTGTGGATTTGAAAAAGTATATCCAGACTATAGATGACAAAAGGGTGCCAAAAGCAAGAAGTAAGCCCAACTTTTAAAATGGGCGGTGGATGGACGGATGGATAGAATGAATTTTAAGAGTATATACAAATAAACACATACATGAAATGGTGCCCACAGTACTAATTGTCAGGGATAAGGGACTCAGAATGAATGAGATGTCATCTCACACCTATTGGGTCTGGTGTTGTGGAGTGATGGTAGCTTTTGTTGAGAATCTAATGGAAGGTATCCATTGTGGAAAACACTATGACCCAGTAGTCCCACTTCTGGGCATTGAGAAATGAAGTCAGCTTTTCAAAGGGATATGAGTACAGCTACCCAAATCCAGACTTCAGAGAATTCCATGAAAATTACTCAGTTAGTAAATGGGTTTTTAAAGCTCCCTCTCCCAGCATCTCCAAAATAAAACTCCATAGTGTAAGAGGAGCTTCAAGCTTTATCAACCTAGTAGGTGGTATTTAGACTTGATTGGAATCCTGAATTGGGCAACTGTAAGAGGGTGTGTTTTGACCAGCTAAGAAGTCCAAATCGAGGAGACAATTAGGGGAAATTGCTGAATCGTGAGTTTAACATTGAGATCACTTTCAGAAACATGCAGCTGTAAGAAATAAGGAAGGATGCCAAGGACTTTTGTCCATTTCTCCTTAATGAGGACTCTTGGCAAACGAATATGCAGAATTGCCAAGAGTATGCAAATGTAGTCAGGATACTGACACAGTCTCTTCTGTTGTGTTTTTATAGCCGTGTCTCCTTCCTATCCACAGCCCTTGGTAACAACCACTCTGTGATTTTATTTGAGATTGTGTAAATAAGAGGCATATATTATGTTTCTGAAGACTCATAAGTCTGTGTTTTTCTAGGTTATTTATATCAATACTTCCTTATTAATTTAATTATAATTATTTTTAAAAGAAAACAATTCTTAGTCTGGATAAAGGGCAGGGTTCTTTCAAATGAAGTGATACAATATTCATGATATGCTTTAAAATCCAAGGATAGGGGATTATAAATGACACCAAAGTTCTATGTTTCTAATTACAGAAGTTGCTTGGTAGGTAAATGGGATTCAGTGTCCGACTCTCTCGTGGGTTATTTCAAGTTAGACGTGTGTTTTGAGTGGAAGATGACTAAGAACTGTACTACATTGTTGGAACCGTGTCAGCATCAGAGCAGAGCTTTAGAGTCTTTTCTTTAACCTACAGCTTTATCGGCTGTACATGTGCCAGGATTGCATTGAATCTTCAGTTTCCTTTTGAGATAACATTTCAGCGTGTTGCCTAGGCCAGCATTGGACTCCTGGGCTGCAGTGGTTCTCCTGCCTCAGCCTTTTTTGTGGTGGGACTACAAGTACATGATAGCACATCTAGCCTTTTTTTTTTTTTCTTTTTTTTCTCCAAATGTGTGTGGGTTTATTCATCTGTGGATGTGTACCACCCGTGAGCCTGATGCCCTCAGACCAGAAGAGGTACATGGGTCTGGAGTTACAGTAGGGTGTGAACTGCCATGTGAATGCTGGGAATGACATCAGGGTCTTCTGTAAGAATAACCCATGCTCTTTAATCACTGAACCATCTCTCCAGCCACCTCCACTGACTATTTTTTGATAACTTTAAACCTTTTTTTTTTTTAAATAAATTATGTGACTGGAAACAATGTAAAGCATTTACTTCTACCTTCTGCCCTGTGTGAACAATACCTGATTTGGAAGGAAGGCAATAAGAAGTAGGGGCATGTTTCTTCCATTGTCTTCCATCTACTCCAGGACCTGAACCAGCGGCACCATTTCAGATCACGTGGCTTCTCCTAGGGTTCTATATGTCTTTAGTTACTGTGCTAGAGGGAAGGTGGTTTTGTTTTGTTTTTATACTAAGTAAATTCCAGTTTGGGGCCAGTTTTTAGTCAGCTGATCAGATCTCATGGGCCTTGTTTTATTTTTGCTGGTATATTAGCTCATGACTTGAAACAGAATTTTAGTCCTTATTCACATGTCTTAGTTAGGGCTTCTGGTTTTGTGATTCAACACTATGACCTAAAGGCAAGTTGGGAAGGAAAGGGTTTGTCTTACACTTCCATATCACTGTTCATCAAAAGAGGTCAGGACAGGAATTCAATTAGAAGCTGGCTGTAGGAGCTGATGCACAGGCCATGGAGAGTGAGTACTGCTTACTGCCATGCTCCATGGGCCCTACTCAGCCTGCCTTCTTAGAGAACCCAGGACCACTAGCCCAAGAATGGCATCTTGCACAGTGGGTTTGGCCCGCCCCCATGGATCACTAAGAATGCTCTATAAGAGGCTTGCCTCTTAGGCATTCTCTTCACTGAGGTTTCCTCTTCCCAGATGACTTTAGCTAGTGTCAAGCTGACATAAAACCAGCCAGCATATTCACGTGTTAGCAGATTTTAGGTAAACTCAACACACTTCATTTTCTTTGAAACTAGTGTTTTTAAAATATGTGAAGTCATGGATGTGTTAATTAGCTTGATGGAACCATTGCATGGAATGTACATTATCAAAAAAGTATTTTTCCAGCCGGGCATGGTGGCGCGCGCCTTTAATCCCAGCACTTGGGAGGCAGAGGCAGGTGGATTTCTGAGTTCGAGGACAGCCAGGGCTACACAGGGAAACCCTGTCTCGAAAAACCAAAAAAACAAAAAAGAAAGAAAGAAAAAAGAAAAAAGTATTTTTCCTCTCAAAGTAACAGGGAGGAATTTGGAAGATTTAGAATAGCTAGCACCTAGCTTGGGTACAGTCAAACCCTATGCTTTTTTTTTCTCTCAAAAAACCCCACAAAAACAAACAGACAAAAAAAAGGTAAGAAAAGCAAAAAAACACTAGAAAACATGGAGTCTGATTTTTGTTGTCCATCCGCTTCAGAGCCTGAGGCCTGCCATGTGGTTTACGTACCCACTGTCACTTGAAGAAAACTGATAACTCCATCATTTCCAATACCTTTCTGGCTAGAGGTGGGACTTGCCCACTTCCCCTTCTTCATGTTTGCATTTTTGCTGCCTTGAGCTTGTGCAGGTTTTGTGTATACTATCTTGGTAACATAACTGTAGCCTTATGTAGGTGGGGTACCCTACTGTGACTCCCATTCTGCAGAAGAGGACAATTTTCAGTTGACATTACTTGGCAGTTAAATGATAAAATTTGAACCCAGAGGCCAAATGTTTCTCTTCTGCAACACATCTGTGAACCCCACCTTAAAATATTTCTTTTCTCTTGGCTTCTACATCCACTGACCAAGCCAGCATTTCCTCATCTAGTCCATGAAATGTCAACAGATGTTCCATAAAAAAGAAAATTTAATGGAAAAATATGTAACCCAGCACTTTCCTTATATGCATAGAGATTATTTATACTGAGAACTTCTCTCAAAATCACATTCAATATATATTGCATATCACCAAGGGCAACATTCATCTTGTAGCATTCTAGAATTATTTTGGCATGGAATGATGTGTTTGGTTTTGTTTTTATAAGTTATCTATAGATACCTCAAGGAACACACAGTTCTGTGCCATTTCTGTGTTCTTGAATCTCCTCAATTCCTTTACACCATTAGTTTCTCCTAAAATCTTGTGTGCAGTTTCTTCAGGATAGGCTCACAGGTGTGTCTGCCTACCTCAGTGTGCAGGAAACAAGGCTTCTACTCGGTTCATTGTCGTATACAGGGTTGTGTTAGGTGCTGTTTCTCCATGCTTGTCAGGGCTGTATATGCTAGCTTCCACCTATGCTCTGTGCTGAGTGCCTGCAAATACTGTGCTGCCAGAGCACTTGCCCCAGGATTAGAGTGGAACATTGTGCTTTCTGTGCATTTTTGTCTTGAAAGCCTGTTGGCGGGATGCTCTCTTGCCTGTATGCCTGGAGATTGTGCCTGTGTGGGGACTGCTCTTAAACCAGGAGTCCTTAAATACCACATCCTATTTACTTTTATTCTCACTGGCTTTACATCCTTAAAGGTTTAGATGGACTCACTTTCTGGAAATATTAATTGTCAAAACATGTTTTATGTCAAAAGTCTTAAGAATATCTTTCATTTCTTTTGTTATTAAAAGTCTTCCTTTGTTTTAGTATAATGTTTTAATTTCCCTAAAGTTTTTTCCATATGGAACATTTTTAAACAAAACTATTTCTCGGTGCTGGTCGGGCATTCAGAATTAAATATAATCCTGCATTCCATAAGTTATTAAAACACTTTAAAAATTTTTTGTGGATATTCACATTTTATAAGTCAGCTGTCTTCTTACTGTGGTGGCCTGGCCTCTTTTACTAGAACGCAGACCTAGGTTCTTTTGCAAGCTAGGCCAGTACTCTTCCACTAAGCTATGTCCTAAGCCTGTGTGATCTCGTTATTTTAATCGTGATTAATTCATTTATTACTTTCATAAGTTCATCCAGATTTATATTACTTTTCAATGTTATCTAAGCACCTGTTGTCTCTTCAACAGGGTTTATGAACAGAAAGCAGCCTCTCATAGCACTTCAGTAGATTATTCATACTTGCTTAATCTTTTTATTTTATTCTTTATGTCCATATAATTGTTTGCCTGTGTATATGACTACATTTGTGCCTGGTACCATTGGATGCTGTGGGACTGGGGTTACAAACAGTTGTGAGCCACTGTTGGGGGCTAAGAATTGAACTGAGGTCATTGAGAGGAGTAGCCAGGATTCTAACCACTCAGCCATTTCTTCAGACCCTACATGCTAGATTAATCTTAGATTATCATACCTGGTTATAAATAATTTCATTAATCAGCTCTATCCAACTGTATAGCATCTAATCTGCCATTTTACTTTCACAAATTCCCAGTAGAAATAGAGAGAGTCTACATTATTGAGTTAGGATTCCTAGATTACCTTTCTGGCATTTGAGCTTAATTTTTTTTTTTTTTTTTTTTTTAAAGATTTATTTTATTTATTATATGTAAGTACACTGTAGTTGTCCTCAGACATTCCAGAGGAGGGCGCCAGATCTCGTTACGGATGGTTGTGAGCCACCATGTGGATGCTGGGATTTGAACTTATCACCTTCAGAAGAGCAGTCGGGTGCTCTTACCCGCTGAGCCATCTCACCAGCCCCTGAGCTTAATTTTTTAAATAAAATGACTGACTTCAAGTTTTTCTTAAAAAAAAAAAAAGCTCACAAACTTTTAAAGTTAATTGTATAAATGATAGAGATATCTTAGACATAAAAGGGCCAGAATTTATCATGGTGCTACATCATTCTCAAGTTATAACGTCTTAATACATATCTTTTCAGGTTTTAAAAAGTTACAGAAAAAAGAAAAAGGGGAAAAAAGGTGTTGAAAAATGCTTATATGGGCAAAGAGACATTGCATCGAAGAAGCCACTCCTGAGCCCTATTCCTGAGCTGCCTGAAGTCTCTGAACTGACACCTCTGGCTGGCTGCACACAGAGGACGAACTCAGGTGCTGCGCTCTGGCCTCTAGCACATTCTCTCTCCCATCCTGTCTGTTAGCACTGTACTCTTTGTCTCTGCCCTTTTTTCATACAAGACCGAATTTGTTACCAGTAAAGGAAGTTGAAGTCTGGAACCGGTGAGGAGGGACTTAGACTCTTTCAGAATCTGACAAAATTCTCACTTTTATCAGAGAATCCAAACCCCAAATTTGCATGTAATTTTGGGAGAGATTATTTCTGTTCATCTACTTTTTACTTCTTTAAGCATTTTGTTATGATGACTTCTGTTTGGTTGTGTTACCACAGAAAGTGGAGTTACAGGAACTGAGTTACGGAGAGTTGTAAGCTGCCATGGAGTGCTGGGAACACATCATGTAGGAGTAACAAACCCCTAACCACCGAGCCCTCTCTCCAACCCTTAGGGTGTCTCCAGCCCTTAGGGTGTCTCCAGCCCTTAGGGTGTCTCCAGCCTTAGTATGTCTACGTTTTGAACTGAGTTTTCTTGCTCGAACTGTTGTTTTTGTTTTTGTTTTTTTTTAAAGTATCTCCATTTAGCATGGTGATTTATTTTGTATGCAGCCATTTTCAAGTAGCTACCTTTGTCTAATGTCACATGATTTTTGTCTACTTTCTTAAAGAATTCAAGAAGAATGGCATGTATGTCACTAGAGTCTGGCTTGAGTACAAAGCAAGAGTTTAACAGCTACCCAGAATATTCATTTCAGACTCATTCTCCTTTCTTCCTGCCCTCATGTGGGTTGCCTTGGAATGGGATGTCTACCATTTCTACCTGTTTAATCTGGCCTTGATTCTATTTATATATTAAAATGTTACTGCCTTCATTGCAGGAAAATGCTTCTATCATGTTTTTAATCTATAATTACCTTGTCACCCAAAAAGAAGGTTTGAAGCATTTCCACTTTTTTTCTATCTCTTTCTATAACTTTCTTTCCCCAACATCATTTTTTCCTACTATGCTAGAATATATATAACTTTGTGTTTGTGTGTACTAAGTTATAAAAGAGCCTAGCTGCAATATTCATTATAAATCATGACCTGTATGAATCTGACTCTACATACTATTTTACCTGCTCTAATCATGAATGTGTTTTCAGATTGAAAATGATTGTTTTTTAACTTTAGGCTTAGCTATTTTTCATATGTATCTTTCACCTTTGACTTCATTTAAAACACTTTTTATATTCACTTGAATGATGAGCTAAAAACATCTTAGATAATAGAGATAGACTCTAACAGCATTGATTTCAAGTCCTAAGAACTGAATTCCTCTAGATCAATGGTTGCTAACCTGTGAATTGTCTTGGTAGTCGAATGACCCTTTCACAGGGGTCACCTAAGACCATCAGAAAACACAGATATTTACATTATGATTCTTAACAGTAGCACAATTCAGTTAAGAAGTAGCAACAAAAATAATTTTATGGCTGTCAGGGGTCACCAAACCATGAGGAAGTGCATTAAAGCATCGCAGCATTAGGAAGGCTAAGAACCACTGCTGTAGAACATGTTCCTTGTTCATCTCAAACCTTACCAGTGGTTTTCTCACCTATGAAGTACATGCACAAAGCTACATGTGATGTCCTTACCCAGCGGATGAAGCTTATTTAGTCAGAAAGGAAGAGCAAAGGCTGGACTTTGAGATTGTGACCCATGGCTCTGTCTACAGTTATATGGGAATTATTGGAAGACATGACCGCTGTATGACTCAGCTGCTGTGTCTTTAAATACTCAAGACTTCTGATTTTTATCATCTTATTTCAAGAAGACATTCTTAGAAGAATTGGAAAGTTGTGATATCCATTTTTTTTTCAGGTAAATAGGAAACGTCTCACACTATTGGACGTCATGCTCTTGGAAGTACATTAGAGAAAAGGAAACTGTTTAAGACAGCAGTCAGTCTCTTTTCATAGTCTGAGGTTGTGTGCTTTCTTAATTCATGCATTGGACACTTGCTTTCTTAACCTATGGGCTAGGGCAGTAAGAGGGACAAAGTGACAGATGAGAACAAGAACAATGAGTGCAGTAAGAGGGACAAAGTGACAGATGAGGACAGGAACCGTGTGATGAGTGTAGGCTGTTTAAGTTCTGAAAGCTGAAAATGACCATATTATAGCAAGCGCATTTATGTCCATGAAATGCTGCTCATTTGACAGGCATTGTGCTGTTCCTTTGTAATTGAATCTGTGTGTTTATATGCCCATAGATGATTTCAACATACGTGGTCAGCTGGAAGAAGTGAACTCGTTTGAAATTTCCACAAAAAGGAAGAGACACTTGCCACAGAAGGAAGATGCGTCTGAGCTTGATCCAGCTCATGATCAGTCTCTGAAGAGTGTCTCTGAAGAGTGCTGCTCCTTATTGCCTCTCACTACTGCTTCTGAGGGAGGGCCAAATGCCAGTACCAGAGACACAGGCAGTGAAGGGAACACCAGAGCAGAGAGTAAGTGTCAAAGTGCAAAGGAGTCAAAAACTGGAACCAAGATGGAAAGCAGTCTTGTGCCTTGGGCTTCTGTGACCCAAGATCACATCATGTCCAAGAATCCAAAACCTCTGGGTGGCCCTCAGAGCCAGGACCTTTTCAAGGCTGGTCAAAATTTGGAAAATCCTTGTAAGATCCTTATGGTTTCAGAGAGTATGAATCTAAAGTGTGAGAAAGAGAGTGAATGCCTAGCTCCACAGGAGACTCTGCAGGGCAGCCCTTTCTCTACTGACTCAAAAAGAGACCTTAACTGTTCAGAAGATGTCCTCATTAAAAATATAAAAGAACCCACAAGCCACAGCAAGAATGTGGGAAGGCAATGTGCAGGAAATGGCAGCATTGCCAGTGGGAGAGAGAAGAAATGGAGAAGACGCACGGTGTGTTGTGAGGGTGAAAGTTCATACCTGGAAAAAAATGGGAATCCTGCGTCTTCCTGCAGTGGGGAAAACGTTGTAGAAATTAGTTTAGAAAATGCGCAGCTGATTGAAGAGTTGTCTAAAACCATAGAGCAAAGCTTTCAGGGAACAAGCAGTAAAGCCAAGGTGAGACGCAGCACAAGGCTCAAGAAAGACTTGGAACAGACAGGGCTTGTGTGGCTGTCTCCAAGTTCTTCCACTTTGCCGAAACCCAGAAGGAGAATGACAATCTGTAGCTTAGGCAGCAAGGGATTTGAACTTACATCCTCCAAAGAAGAGACCATACCCTTAGGACAAAACCCAGGGCCCCTGCCGGCTGTCTTAGGCAGTGAGAGCCAGGGTGTTGGTTCTTCTGAGCTACCTAGGAAGAGGAGAAGTTTTTGTGGATCTACCTTCACAGATGCTAACAGTACCACTCAGCCACCGGACTTCAAGAGAAAACCCTCTCAAGGGAGAAAGCTCTCAGCTGCCCTGAGGCGACTAGGCCCAGGAGAACAAAGGCAGGAAAAGACAATTCCACCTGGCATTGGCTCTTAAGGAAGAGAACTCTCAGCTTCCTGTAGGCCGCTTCAGTGCATTGCACATTTCTAATAAAAATCATTTGAGTTATGATGACTTTAAGTAGAAATACGTGTATTTCTTCTCCTTCTAAATATATTTGTTTGTTTTTTTGTTTTGCCTTTATTTTGATAAAGCATTCCTTTCTAGATGCAACAATGTGTTTCTGCAGTTTTATTCCTTCTAAGTACACATTTACCACTAAAGGCTTTGGCTGTTCTGGAAAAAGTCCTTTAGAATGACTTCTTCTTTTCTTTGGGTTAAATTGACTAGCTTTGATGACTTCATTGTCTGTCTCAAATCAGAGTTTTCCTTTGCTAACTAAGTGAAAATGAGGCTCTAAATTGAAATTTTAATTCATTGACTGGAACTCTATAAACTATTGTAAATGAATATGTAATTAAAAATAACTGTGCAGTCATTCTTCCAGATTGTTCAGAGCAGTCACAAGTAATCTGAATTCATTGTTTCCTGTTAAATTTATATTTGAGAAGTAGAAACTTAAAAGTGGTCTAGAAAATGTGTTTACCCACATGAAGCATAGTGTAGTTGCTGATTTCTTCTAAGTGTTTCCCTGCAGTTGAACTTTGTATCCTAAAATCTATTCTATTGCTTGCCTACTCCCTTAGCACTAAGCTTTCTACAAGCTCCAAGTCTTGTTGGCAGAAATTTAAATATCTAAACCACCAGTATACCTAGAATCTGCAAATGGACATAAATCCTCTTATCATTAAACAATGGTCCCAGAAATCCTTTAAATCATTAGCTGTCCTTCAGCCTGATAGCAGAAACATGTTAACAAATAGAGCTCCCTATAAATAACACACCAGGGAAGAAAGCTCCTGCTGGGCTGCCCATTTCCCCCTCAGAGGTGGAGCGATTTGTTACAGCCTTGGCACCGCCAGGTCTGGAGCCCCTGCCGAGAAGGACTGATGTATTTTACATTAACAGGCAAAGTGATCCCCAATTTCTTCTGCTCAAGGGCGACTTGTCCAAAACTTTCTTTTATCTCTACAAAATCATTTATGTGCTTTTCTCTCCTGTGTGTGTAGTCACTAAGTCAGTACCACTAAACACACCAAAAAGATAAAGAGTTAACTTGTTTGGAAACGTTTTAGGTTGAGTGAGTTTTAAAAGGGGTGGAGAGTCCCAAACACAGACTTAGCAGCATGCTTAAAAAGCCTTGGGTTCTCACAACAGGTTTAGTATTTTGCCCTTGTTTGGTGAAGCTCAAAAGCTATCGACTGCTATTTGCCTCCTCTGTTTACAAACTGAATTCTCAGAAAGTTCTGGCTGATTTTGATTCGATTTGTCTAATGTCAACTTGATCTACATTAAAACTCAATCCACTCTACAAATTGTGTTCATTCTAAAATGTTTCATTATAAATGAATGGCTTGGCTGATATTTATAGACATCCCTTAAACCAGTGGTTCTCAACCTTCCTAATGCTGCAACCCGTTAATACAGTTCCACATGTAGTGGTCACCCACCCCCACAACCATAAAGTTCTTAATGTCTTGTTACTGCATAGCTAATTTTGATACTGTTGTTAATCATAAATTGTGTTTTCCAATGGTCTTAGGTGACCCCTGTGAAACAGTGGTTCTCCCCTAGAGGGGTTGTGACCCACAGGTTGAGAACCACTGCCTTAGTTTCTTATATAAAGGGGCGTAATCTACCGTGTCCCGCCTGTTTCCGATGCTTAGTGTAAAGTTAACTTCTGTGTCTGATCACAGTTGCTGCATCCATCCCCTCCCCCATGTCTTTTCATTAATGGTAAACTAAAATGCTATTTCTTTGCTTTAAATCTTTTTTGTTTTCTAGAAGTAGCTAACCCTGGATGCTTACCTTAGAATGTGTCTGGTCTTCCTTGATTCTGTCTTTGCAGATATTCTCATTTCTTCCAGAAGATGGCAGTGTGGTTCCTGCAATTTTCCTTCCCTGTACAAACATGAAGGCCAGGGCTGCTTGTACCTACTGTGGCTTGAACTTCCCTTATATTTTTACTCGTTTTTTATCAGAAAGTGATGAGTGTGTGTGGAGAAATCGGAGGACACATAATTTAAATGAAGTATAAACAACTTTCTATACACAGAAACTCAGCTGTCGTGCCTCTTCCAGACACCTTGTGCCCATCAAGTGTGGTTTGCCAGTGTTGTCTATACATGCATGCACACACACACACACACATGTCTATATCTATCTTATCTATCAATATATATGTTATTTTGCAGCCTCTACTCCACAGAGTACCATGACTGTCAGTCTTACTGTGGACAGCCCTGGTGCCCCTTAGTCTTTCAGCCTTGTGTGGAATTATGCCTTTGTACAAATGTGGATGTGAGTTGTTTCCTGCTTTTTGGCTCTAGGAGTTGATGCCAGTGCTGAAGTGGTAGCTAGGTTCTCTTCTGTAGATTCTGGAAAGTTCCTCTGACATACAGCTAACATCTCAAGTAAACCAGCTTACAAATGCTGACCTTTTGAAAAGAACATACTATTTGAACTTTGGAAAATGTATATAGTTACATACCACCTTCACGGCAGAGTAATAGCATGTCTAACAATCCAACCCTCATCCCTAGCTCTTACAGCTAATAGTTTGAATTCAGTTGTACTTTTTGCTTTTTTTATTTTTTTTAGAATGTCACAGAAAAGAAATCTCAGATGATTGATTGATTGATTGATTGGTCAATCTTTTGTGTCTATGTTTTAAACAACATAATGCTTTTGAGATTTATCTGTGCTACATGTTGTAAATGGTTACTGCTTACTGCTGGATGTCACTTCACTCTACGTATTTAGGTTATAAGATTTGGGACTTTGTTAAGGATAAAGTTATATACTGTTCAAATGTTTCTTTTTACAAATACATATTTCCATTCATCTTGGATACTTACTTAGAGATAGAATCTTGACTTGTGTTTCTCGGTGGCTGGTAACAGACATTCTGTCTCTGTTTGCTGTCCTTGTAACCTTGTCTGTTTCTCTGTTTGCTGGCCTTGGAACCTTGTCTGTTGGAGTGTCTTACCTAGGATTTTTGTTACTAGTACTGAATTGAAAGTTTGTTTGCATACTTTTTGCATTTTTGCATACCAAGTTTTTTCTTACTAATATTTTCCCCATTCCATGGCTTATTTTTTGTTTGTTTTCTTGGTATTATCACTTGAAGAAAAGGTTTTCGTTTTGTTGAAGTTTGGATTTATTTTTCTTTCTTTTTTTCTTTTCTTTAATGATTCATGTCTTTTGTGTCCTAAGGATAGCCAGGCATGGTATTTCATGTCAGTAATCTCAGCACTGGAAAGGCGGAGGCAGGAGAATTATTGTGAGTGCAAAGGTAGCCTAGGATATTTAATGAGTTCCAATCTTTTCCTGTCTGTCTCAAAAGGCCAAAAGAAAAAAAAATACATTTCCCCAGATCAAGAGCACAAAGATTTTTCTAGAAGTTTCATGGTTATATTTTTTGATTCAGTTTTCTATCTACTTGGAGTTCATTTCTGTGTGCCATAGATGCTGGAGTGGCCTTTTGTTTTAAGTGGAAATCAACAGGCACCATTTGTTGAAAAGCTCATCTGTTCATTAAATTGCTGAAGTCATGCACCTGTGTCTGGGTCTTATTCTGTTGGTCGGGATGTTTACCAATGTCACAACATCCTGAAGGCTCTTCTCCTTGGGCTGTGAATTTTATCACTGTTTACTTATAGGGATAGACTAGAAGCTAGCTGAAGCAAAGGGTTAACCAGTCTCTCTGGGGCCTTCATCATACCCAGAGTACACTCCCTTTTGGAGACCATGAGTCTGGAGTACAAGCATCCAGAGAAAGGGTGGGAGGCCAGCTTTCCTGGAAGCTTGAGCCCAGTGAAAGTTTACTGGAGTTCATTTGCATCAGGACCTTAGGGCCCTGATCATCATTTACAAGTAATTAGCTTTATTTAGACATTGTCTTATATTAAAGTTCAAAAATCGGTTTGCCTTTTTTTTTTTAACAAAAGATAAATTTGTTTCATTTATTTTCATGAAGTATTAGAGTTTAGTTTAGTATGAAAGCTGTCATTCCATGCTCAAAAAGTAACCTTAAGATTTGAGAACTGTTACTAAACCGGCCAATTTCCCTGCACCAAGTCATTCCAGCGTTCTAGCATTTATTCACCAACTACTGTGTGTGGGCATTGTTTCGAAGACTGCTCTGTTTTCTCCAAGAGACAAAGTAATGGTGTAGGGCAGGCTTATAAAGGCCTCCCTCCCCAGCTCCCTTCTGCCCTCCAGGTGGGACCAGCTTCGGCAGGCCAGGCTGCTCTGCTTCCTGGGAGGGACCAGAGGGACTGTCCTCAAAAGGCACATACTTTACAAACACCCTCTCATTTCTTCAGAGTGCAGGCTGGCTTCATCTCCTGTAGGCTTTTGTTGTGTATTTCCCCCGCCCCCGTTATGTTTTAACCAGTGAGTACATCTTAGCGAGGCATAAATGTGAAAGAATAGTACAAAATTAAACATAATAAAAATATAAAGACACTCTTATCTTCTTTCACCTTTTAAAATCTCCTGCTGTCGGTCAGCCTGGTTTACAGAGTGAGTTCCAGGACAGCCAGGGCTATACAGAGAAACCCTGACTTGAAAAACAAAACAACACTAACAAAAAAATTTGCTGTCACATCTTGGTCCCAGCAAATCTTACTCTGGGTTTCAAGTCTTAGATCAAGTGAAGTTGTTATTAAACTCAAATAAACAATTGTGCACACACACACACACACACACAGAGCAGAATTCCCTCTTAAATTCACTGGAAAATTGCAAGACCTTACATAAAACTGAGCATAGAGTGCCTGACCTAACAATTTCAAATATGTCCAGTATGTCACTTTTGGGCGTTCTTTAATCCTTTTCTTTTTTAGTGATTCAGCAGTAACCTAATTGTTCAAGTGAGGAGATGAGTAATTATTGTCACCAAATGGACATTTTTTTCTTATGTCTTCAACTGAGGTCAGACCCTAAAGATTATCACCCTAAGAATTTATTACAGAAGTAAGGGATTGGGATTTAAGTCTTTTCTGAAAGTGTCTTATGTTTTAGTATGTTTAAGCATTATGCTATATATGAAGAGAAAAAAATGAACATGAGAGTCCTACGGAAAAATAGTTTGTGTTATATAAGGGCTGGTTGGAACTTTGTCATTAAGGTTCCCAATGCCCAGTTGAAAGTCTCCTTTAGGTCTCCTTACTTTCTCATTTGTCCAGAATGTTTAACTTGAGTGAGTTGTTTGCATTGTGAAGAAAGAATGCTCTGCAGAGCCACAGGCAGCTGGTATTTTAGGTTTAGATAAAGGAAAAATCAGATTCCAAAACCTGAGGTTTTACTCTCTGGTATCTCAAGGAAGCTCTTAGACTTGCTTGTTAATTTCTGATTTTTTTTGGCTTTAGTCACTCAACTTAAATATGCTTTAAATTTTTCCTGCTTTGTGATATTTCTGCTTTGAGAGAGGCACTATCATCTCCAACCACACTGCATCTCCAGTTTTCTGATATCCTGAGTGTGTGGTGGTAAACAGAACTAAATGTCATTTCCTTTGCTGAAGGCGCCTTGGGTGTTTACAAAACTGTTCTTCCAAATGTCTGCTTCAAGTAGTGAAATAATTTTTTCAGTATGAAATTGACATCAGGCAGTTGAAATTTCCTAGCAGAAACTGAGGGAGTGATTTTTTTTTTTCAGAAGGTGAGTTATATGATTTTCTACCTGACGTTTGAAAAGATACAGCATGCCTATTTTCCGTTGCTCATGCCAGTATTGTCTTTTCTTGTTTTAAACTTAAAAACTGAGAATGAAGATTTTAAGAATATTCCCCAACTCAAACCTGAAAAACCTGGTGTTAGTCTTGGGTGGTTTCCAGTGACCCTCTGCCTCCTTCTTCCTGCCCCCTGTGTCGATTTGGAACTGGGCAGCCATTTTTGTTTTTGGAAGGGAAAGGAGACAGATATAATGAATGGCTTTTATTGTGCAATATTTCAAACTCTCTTGAATGCATTCGAATGGGATGGAAACCGTTCTGCCCTGTGTCATAGCCAAAACAAACACAACAGATTCCCTAAACCTGGACGTGTATTTCTCTCAAACTGGCAACAGAGTTCAGCTCCCAGGACAAGAATTTGGTTTAACAATTTTTAGCCCTTGTTCAACTAAATATGAGGAGAGGTCACAGCCAAAGCAAATACCATGGAGGAAACTTAATGCACATATTTACAGCTTACAGGTAACTTTTTTTTTCTTAAAATGTTAGAGATTTGTCTTAAAGAATTGCATTTGTGGTTGTACTTTTAACTAGACAACTTTTGCTAATATTTTAAGAATGAACTGCCTGATAATACTAACTCCCTATGTAAATAACTCCAGAGAGGTCCCAAAAGAGTGATAAATGCTTGAATTTAAGTATTTAAACATTTAGAGACCACTAAGAATCTGAGAATTCTAAGGCCATCAGACCCAGCAGATCTGCCCTAGAGGTCCCTTGATAGTAGCTTTCTATGCCCGCCTCCCTCCCCCCGCCCCCCAACGAAGAATCCCCTCTAAGAAGCATCAATGGTTCCTTTATGAGGTAACCTCCAGCCCTGTGTACTGACTCCAATCACCCCCACTTGCCATTAAGTACCCCTTTGCCTCCGCAGGGAAAAGGTATTGTACATAGTCGATCATTCATTTTGTAATATGCCATTGTGCTTCATGACCCTGACAAAGCACGTTTATTATTAATCACAGTAATAACTTGGGATTTATGGTTACTTAGCATCCACAGGTTCTCAGTTTGTGTCTTAGCCAAGACGTAGTGGAAACAAAATTGTAAGCCAGGCAGTCTGTCAGGAAAGAAGGACTTCAAGCCACCTTTCAGATGCTCCCTTGCAACTGAAAACTCTTCCACCAAGTATTTTGCCTGGTACTATCCACATTTGTGTGAATGGGGAAGAAGGCAACCTGTGATCATCAGCTGCTAACTACACATGAGTCTCTGCCTGCGTCGTCTTGGAGCCTAGCAGTGCACTTGCACGCAAAGCAGCAGCTACCTGAGAACTGCCAGTCCAGCTGCATTCCTGCAGAGGAGCCCAACTGGTATCTTTCAGAGAGACAAATTCTGTTAACTTTGGTGTTTTCTGTGCTTTAGCTGTCAGACAAATGTGATTGTAAGATTCAAAAGGGTGGTGAAAGAACCCCCCCCAAAATGCCCAGAGTAAAACATTTATATTCTAACTTTAAAACGTCCCTTAAAAACGTTTTTAGTATCCTTGAATGATGTGGGGCTAATTGGTTTGTTTATCCAAACTCTTACTTGTTATTTAATCTTCTGAGAGCTGTAGGGTTCCTTTTTAATCTAAGTAAACTATTTGGGGATTTTAAAACAATTGACCTCTAGTCCAATTAGAACCATTTAAATCAATCCCACTGTCATCTTTCCCCCCAGAAATAACCCATCTTCCCTTTAAATAAACAACCTGTGACCTTATTCAAGGCTTTGTCCTGCCCTTTAAAATCTTTTCATGTTGTTTTGCAGCCCACACTATACTAAAACATACAGGATATATCTTCTAAGAAACTGTCCTGTGGTATCCAAAGTACACAATGAGATGGGACAGCTGAGGCAGTAACAGGCCAGAAAGTTTGGGAACCACTGGAGCTGGCTGGTTTCAGTACCTTCAGCTACTGCCTGCACCTAGCATGTAGGAGGAGCATAAGGAAGTCGGGATCCTAGAGCACTACTCTGTGAACATCTAGTTATTGGGCCTTCGAGTCTATAGCTACAGCCGAGTGCCCGGAGTCTCTCAAAAATGACCCAAAAGCGTATCTGTTGTCATTAACCAGATGGTGAATGATTTGACACTCTAACTGAATGTTTTGGAGGGTGGGCGCTCAGAAGGAGTCCTGTTTATATTAGAGCCAAGTTGGAGTTAGTAGCCATCTCAGCATTCCACGTGTGGGCCCATGGCAGTGGCCCTGCGGTAAATGTCCTGGTGGATTGATCTCCTCTATTCCTCCAAGAAAAGAAAACTATCCTAGGCATCTATGGGCACTCGGTCAGAAGGGTGGTAACCCCTGTCACATGCCCCTGCCTGACCCTTTCCTACTCTGCTTTTCACCAGCACAAACTGGGGCCCCAGGGCCAAAAGCTGTAACAATATTAAGATGTTTTCTTCAACCTTGTCCCCAGAAAGATACTCTGTTTCCAAAAGATTGTTCTCCCCTGGGCATTACATCATGAATTGATTCAGTTCTTGGAGGAAGAAATTGGACAAAATATAATAGATTACCTCTTGGGGAGCATTCTGAGAGGTGGTTAGCTATTCCCATGAGGAAGCTAAGAAACTCCTTATATATTACTACGCAGTCCATTTAACCTTTTCCCTTCATGCTGCTGAGCAGGGAGCTCCCTCATCCCTCAACCCTGCATCAGTAAAGGGTCTTGTTTGAGTAGGTAAAGGTTGTTTTTGCTCCCCCCGCACTTTTATAGAATAAAAGTATTTTCTGTATTCGCTGTTACTCTTGCTCAGGTGCCAGAGAATATCAGCAGACCCCAGGACAGGTCAGCCTGCAGCAGCTACTCAAATGCCCTTCTCATGTATAAACTTGGTCTCCAAGAGTGCACTAAAGGAGCAAAGGGAACAAGGAAGATAGGGGTGGATGTTTAATATATTTAACTTCCTTCTTGGGGAGCCCTGGAGTATTGTGCCCAACAGAAAAAGAATGAACCCTCTCACGCATCTGAAAGTATTGAGTCCTGTGACCTTGGTAGCAAATGTGACCTGTAGGCAGTCTCCATGATTGAGGAAGAAGATTGAGTTTGCTCATTCTTGGGAACTGGATCTCAGTGTGATGTCAGTTAATGATGAAACAGTTCTGAAAAAAAAATGTAGGAGCTCTCTTTTTCTTCCAAGTTCCCAAGGTGGAGTAGAGAAGGGGCAGAAAAACTTGGCTGCAGAGATGGTGGCCTGGAATGAAGACTATATTGAAGGGCTGAGGAACCTGAGAGCCTCTCAGACCAGAAAGCCTTTCATCACCAAGTACCCAGCTGGCGCCTGGAAGCTCAAGAGTGCCTAGAGCCCACTTAACAGATTGTTGGGCTATGAAGGACTTGGCCAGCTCCGTTGGAAGTATCTGTGAAAGCCGGGTGGGGCGTTGCTTTCCTGAGCATGTCAGCAAATCTCAACTGTCTGTCTCATAAATCTCTGGTCAGATTAGCACAGCCTCCCTAGAGCTCTGCTCCATATCCCTTTATCCCAATACAATCCTTCTGTGGCTCCAGCTAGTTCCTGACTCAGCCTAGAGGGTCCAGCTCCATTTCTGAGCCGTGCACCTGAAAGATGGGTGAATATCAATAGGAGGGGACTCCTATTATTTTTGCAACTGGATATGTAATCACTTCAAAATAAACAAATGGCTTCAAGAGAGTAAAGTGCTTCAAACAGCCGTCACAGTTTGTTAGTCTCGGTAACGTCACCAGCAACATGAGAATGGTAATGATACTTCGTGGTTGCTGGGCTAGGCGTGCAGCTCTGTCTTTACTAGCATCTATGAGGTCCTGGGTATGGACCTAGCTCTGCAAAAGAGTATATAAAAATAATAAAGAACCACACAGATGCATGCTTTGTCTCTGTCAGCCCCACACTGTTACAGGTGGCCACGCCCTTTGGACAGAGGGTGAGTAGAAGGCTGTTCTGCTGCTGTTTGTCTGCAGTGCTGTCCGTGTAGCTGGCGTTTCCCCCATGTGCCTTCATTGTTTGTGGTTGTGTCGTTGTCCCCATGTTACAGGTCAGGCAGCTGAGACCTCTAGAGGCCATGGGACCTGCTCACAGATCACAGAGTTCATCTGGAGGAAGGCTGGATTAGGAGTGTACTTGCCTCTCCAGCCAGTTTTCCTTTGATGCAAAAGGTGTCACAGGAGGAAGGGATGGTGGGAGAGAGGAACCATTCCAGTAGATGAAGACTTCGAGGTATGCCAGACTTGCCGGTGTGAGCAAGAGTGTCCAGTGAAGAGCTTCCACAGCCAGGACTCCTAGGGCTTGATCTGCCTCTGCTTCATTGAGGGAGGAGAGAGAATTGTCTGCATCTCAGCTCATCCTACCATGACCCAAGGCAGTTGCTAATCTCATTAGTATGTACTGCCAACCACTGCACAGCTGCTCCTAGGTTAAGAGTTTCTTCATCAAATTCCCTGGAGGTTATATGTGTATTCTGCTATTGAGTACCAGCTCTGGCTAAACTATTATTCCCTCCTCCTCTTTTTGAAACATGGCCTTACTATGTAGCCTAGGCTGGCCTTGAACTTATAATCCATCTTCAGCCTCCAGGGTGCTGACATCCAGTAATGTGCCCCTGTGCTCAGTTCCTTTCTTCAGTCTATTGAGAACTCTTAGCCTCGAGATTCTTCCCCAGCCATGGAAATGGTAACACAGGAATCTTTTTTGCTATCCTAAGTGTGTCAGGTGTGTGTGTGTGTGTGTGTGTGTGTGTGTGTGTGTGAGTCAGTCATGGACAGAAAGGCTAGGAGGTACTTGCCAGAGACTGGCAGAAGAACAAAGTTGCCATCAGGGGTCCTTCCTGTCCTCAGAGTCATTAAGCTGAGCAGTCACCCCTATATCCTGTTGGGCAGGATCCCCAAGCCCAGGAAGAGATCTGTGAGCTATGGGCCACTGTTGCCATTTCTGTTGGGAGGTCCAGGTGTAACTGGTGCTGGCATGGTTCTGTCCTGAGGGCTTAGGGCAGCAAGTGCCAAAAGAAATGTTTGCTAAGTAATAATTGCCAAGCAGTGAGTGCAACAGGATTTGAGTTGGCATGTCTGCCTTGAGTTGAGAGGCATATTAAAGCAAAGGGGTCTCTCCAGCTCCTTGTTCTGGGTGCTAGCATGCTACCAGGAAACTCTGAGAGAGCTAGAGACTTCTAGAAGAAATTAGCTTCTCAATTTTGAGAGAAAGCCACTCCTTTCTCTGACAGCTTCTTGAAAGACACTTAGGGATTTATCTTTTTAAAAATTTGCTTTAGGGGGACGAGAGATGTTTCAGCTGGTGAAGTGCCTAGGGCAAAAGCATGAGAACATGAATTTAGATCCTGTAAACTGGGCATTGGTACATGTCCCTAACCCAACCCCAACTCTAAGGGACAGACAGAAAGATGCCAACCCCCATGGCCATCCAATTTAGTCAAATTGGCCAGCTCAAGGTTCAGTAAGAGAGTGTATCAAATAATAATAATACATAATGATGATGATGATGATGATGATGATGATGATGATGAGAGTAATAGAGGCACCTACCGCTGATGTCTGTCCTTCCCACAAACTCACACACCATACTCTTCCACTAAGAAATGTATACAGTATTCTCCTATGCACCACAGGAGAATGCAAGGTTAAAAAGTTTTAGGATGTATTATTTCATTCTTGCAATTTGGAAGACTGAAAACAACCCAGCAATTATGTATAACTGGAATGGTTGAGATGAGAAAAGAACGAGGTTGTGCTTTTCCAGTTGTGTCATTTAAATATGAGCAGATACCTAGTGAGCTGGGGTCACTCACGCTAGGTCTCACAGCTTCTAAGGGCACAGGCAACCAAGTCTCCTGGTTGAAGGTCACTGTTTTCCCCCCTGTGTGCTGCAGGTGTGTGATTCCCTGATATTTTATGTCTGATCATTGTTCTGCCCAGCCACCAGTATACTGTGGGACAGATTGGAAGAGAACATTGAAAGGATGTGCTGTGCTAGGGACTGTGTTAGTTAGCCCTGACCCCAGAGTGTAGAACTGACAGGTTCAACACCCCTGGAACAGTCATGGGGGGCAGGGGGAGGGGCATAAGTAAGAGCCACCTTTGTGTTATTTCTACAGTGTTCTCCCCTTAGCACAGCCATAGGGTTTTCCTCTTAATAGTGTGAGGTTAAATGATGTGATCATGCGTGTGATCTAGTTCAGTGCTTGGCGTGTGCAGAGATTCGGTTTCTTTTTTGTTTGATATAACTTCAGACTGTTAAAAAAAAAAAGCTAAAAGACGAGCACAAATAAAGAGAAGTTCACTAAGATTCCCATAGACATTAGCATTTTACTGATGGCTTTGCAGAGGAGTGCTGGCTGATAGATAAATATAATGATAGACACAGAAAAATAGACACTTGATTGATAGCAGTCTGTCTCAATGGGCTGCAGTGGAGCACACTTTTAATCCCAGCACTCAGGAGGCAGAGGCAGATAGATTTCTGAGCTCAGGGCTAGCCTGGTCTACGGGGCAAGTTCCAGGACAGCCAGGGCTACACAGGGAATCCTTCTCTCATAAAAACAACAGGAAAAAAATAAAGTCTCTGTCTTTACTGATGTAAACCTTTTATAATAGAGGACTTGGTGCATCCATCCCGATAAATTCTTGTCTCCTGAAGTCTCATACAGCTCTAGAGGTGATTATTTGATTAGAGCAGTGAAAGAATTTGTAGCATTCCAATAGTGTGACTCAGACTCAGACACAGCCCAGCCAGCTTTAACTGAAATGTAGTAGCGTCACACCCAATGCTCGATGCTTTTGGGAAAACAGTCTTACATGTTTCTCTCTACAGCAGCCGAGGCAGGTTTATTAATTCCTCCATTTCAAAGATCAGAGCAATTTAATTTGAAGACTTTGTATACTGCCAGAAGGACCTTAGTGAAGTGGTAGAAATGGGATTTGAACCCAGATCCTTGGAATCCAGTCCTGGTATTCTTTCCAAAACAACATGGATACTGGTGATGCTTTTTGCTGCCTAGTTAATTGACAATCACACTCTATTCTTGAAATGAGCTAGCATATCACTCAGGGCAAAGTGCTTGCTTAACGTGGATAAAACCCTGGATTCAAATTTCCAGTGCTGCAAAATAAATTTAAAAATGTTAAACTGGAAGGAAAACAAGAAGGGCCCTGACCCTGAGTCAGTGCACACCAGCCCCCTGCCAGGCTGCCACACCCTTGAACTGTTGTGTTGGTTTTCCTGGTTCTTCTTAATTCTGAAGATCTGGGCAGAACTGTTTCAGTCTTACCACAGTTCTTTCAGAGTCCCACTGCTGGCTGCAAAACAACTCATATCTCGAGATATCTCGAGTCAACTTCATACTTGAAATAAAGGTTTATTTCCCCAGGGAGTGCTGATGGTGTTGTTGACACTCCAGGCAGTGGGACTTCCCGTTCTCGGACCTGGAGGTGCTGGCCCACCTTGGCCTCTGCTCAGAGAGTGGGGCTAATCAGACCTGCCAACTGATTCTCTGTGTTTCCACTGATCTGGCCCAATCCTCTTGTGCCTAAAGACGGAGAACAGCAGTAGGAACACAGTTTATTGCACTGATATATCCTTTGGGGAGTTTCAAGTGCTGTAAAAATCTGGCAGGACTCTTCTGGAATCAACATTAATTCTACTTCAATATAATTCTGTGCTTGGATCAGCAGTCTTAGCTATCAGTTACATGAAAATTCAATGGGAAAAGAATTTTAACTCTGAGCCTGTGAACTTGATGAACTTCAAGTAGCTTGGGAACCACTGATTGGTCAAGCCGAGAAAGGCACCTGGGAATATTAGGGGTTGGGGTGGTCTGTTTCTATGAGGTTTAAATGTGGAAATGCTTCTATACGGAGGCCCAGACCTCCAGGTATAGGTTTAGACTGAATTGAATTTGTGTGTGTTTTGTTTTATAGGGGACACGGTCTCTTGTATCCCAAACTGGCTTTGAACTTGCTCTGCAGCTGGGGATGACTTTTGGTTCCCAATCCTCCTGCCTCCACCTCCCAAATTATGGGATTGCCACCCTGGCTTACGCTGTGCTGAGGACCAAACCCAAGGCTTTGTTTGCACTCTACCAACTGAACTACACCCCAGGCCCCTGGACTGGATGCAGATCCCAGTGGCCCGGAGCAGGGAAATCTCACCTTCATCATTTGAAATGATATCAATGATTCTGTTTAAGGAATGTAAGCAAGGAACCTAGGATAAACCCTGGTCCTTAGAAAAGTCTCTTACTTTGTGTTTGGAGAAATGGCCTAGGGGTTAAGAGTACATATTGCTCTTTCAGAGGACCTGTGTTTGAGTACTTCCAGTGTTGACATGAGGGGCTCGACAGCCACTTAGAACGCCAGCTTCAGGGAGAGCCATCACCTCTGATCTCCATGGACACCACACACACACAAACCCACGCACATACATAGAGTTAAGAAAATTCTCATACTATGTGTCTCCTGTCCCTCCCTCCCTCTCTCCCTCCCTCTCTCCCTCCCTCCCTCCCTCTCTCTCTCTCTCTCTCTCTCTCTCTTTCTTTCTTTCTTTCTTTCTTTCTTTCTTTCTTTCTTCCCCTTCCTTCCTTCCTTCCTTCCTTCCTTCCTTCCTTCCTTCCTTCCTTCCTTCCTTTCTCTTTGTCAACTTGACACAAACTAGAGCTATCTGGGAAGAGGACCCCCCAGTTGAGCAAACGTCTCCATTAGATTGCCTCTACCAAAATCTTTAGGACATTTTCCTGATTGATAATTGAAGTAGGGTGGCTCAGCCCAGGGGAGCAATATCACCCTCAGCAGGTGGTTGTAGGTTGTGTAAGAGGACAGGCTGAGCGGTTCCTCGATGGCTCCTGCTTCAGTTCCTGCCTCCCAGTTCCTGCCTCCAAGTCCCTGCCTGGACTTTCTGCCCTGACTGCCCTCATGATGGACTCATGATTAGCTGAGAGCAGTAAGAATTAAACCCTTTCTTCCCCAAGTTACTTTGGATCATGGTGTTTACCCACAGTAATAACAAGCTAAGACACTGTAACATCGTTTAAAATAACATTGAATGAAGCAAAACTGATTTTTCCCCCTTTTCTTTTCTCTTCTTTGCTCCTTTTCTCCCTGCCTCTCTATTTGTTTGATTTTTTTCCCTGTCTCTCCCAACACCCTATTTATCCTCCCCTGCGACCTCAGTCCTTCACTGGCCCATAATTATTAAGAACGCTTAGTTCTTAGTGTTCTGTGGAGATGACATCTCTGGTTCTGAGGCCCATGCAGAGAATCTTTGATTTCCTAAAGGCTTCATAAAAGCAAACAAAAGCTTTCCCCTCTAGAATCACTTTAATCTGTGTTCCTGAACATCTGGGCAGGCAGGGCTGCAGTGGTACAGCCTTCATTCACTTGGACCTCTTCAAAACAGCTTCTCAGGCTGGAGCTATGTCTGTGTTTATGCCTCATTAGGAACACAAACCATCATTTCAGGGCTTGTTTTCTGGGTCTGCCACTAGCGGTGTGGGTGAATTATTTCCCAACTTGAACTTCAGTTCTGAAAATGGAACAAGTCAGACGAGACTTGCTGTAATTGATGAAAGTCAATGAAAATACCACTCCGATTTAAATGCTTAATCGTATATACTCTGTGTTGGTTTCCTGGATATCCATCTTGACTTGACAGTGACTCTTCAAGCGTGGAGACAGCAGCCCACTTAATAGAGATGAGCATTGCTGGGGCCTGCCTCTGTGTCCTTCTGCACGTGACTACTCCCCACACACCCTTAATTTTCTCCAAAATGAATTGGCTGGAGAACCCAACCCAGGCCAGCGATGAGAGTTGTAAGATGGACCAATCAGCATTTGATAGTGTTTGTCACTGTCATTCTCTCGGAACCTCCCACTACGCAGTTTTCAACAAGGTTTTGTTCTGGTGTATCTTCTTATGTGCAAACTTAAAGAGTTTTGCTTTTCTTGATTTAAAAATCACTAAAGAGTAGCATGGGCATAGAATTGAAACTAATTTCATTTTCAATGCAATAACATTAAACACATAAAAAAATATGCCTTTGGAACTAGTCAAGGCCTTGTGTGTTTTTACATAAGTGATATTGATGTCTATAGTCTTGGAGTGCCTTGAGATTTATGTGGTTGTAGAAATATCAAAATTAAACTGGAAATGAAATATTAATGCTCTTGGTGGGATTAGTTCTGTTAGGTTTTCTTTGCTACCTAAATTTGCATGCTTTTTAAAATCTGCTTTTGAGGTATAGAAACAGTGGGAGAGAAAAGTGTATAAACACCTGACTCTGGATTAGTGTCTCCAGAGAAACAAGCAACAGGAAGCAGGAGTGGGAAACAAGGTTCTTAGAATAAAGTGGTTCTTGGATCTATGGGGGGTGAGATGTCCCCATGTTTGTAGATAGAAAGGTGGCACCCAGAAGGGCCAGGGATGTCTGCTCCAGTCTGTGTCCAGAGGAGGAAGACAAGTGTCCCAGCTGGAGATGGGCAAATGTGGAGATCCTTTTTATGGGGACCTCCTTTTGCTCTCAGGCCTTCAACTGATTAGATGAAGCCCACCCACACTCCAAAAGGACCATCCAATTTTCCTCATCTTCCTAGTCAAATGTTCATCTTACCTCCAAACACCCTGTCAGACATGCCCAGCCAGGATAATGGTCAATAGAATACCCAGGCATCCCCTGACCCAGTCAAGTTAACACATTAAATTCCTATTGCACTAGGAATTTGGGAGGTTAGACATTCCACAGTCACTCAGCGCAACGTCCTTGGACAAAATGCTTGGAACACGGAGGAAAGAAGACCAACGTTGAGTTTTACCACTGGAAGATGACCAGGATCACAACTGGGGCACATTTCCTAACAGTCATTTCTTTTTAGATTCGTCAGTGTTGTGTTTGGTGAGAGCGTTCATGTTATCTGTTGTATCAGAGCACGGAGACTCCCTTAATGCTCCTGATTTCACAGTCACAGAACAATCATAAGAAAATCCACTCTGTGTACATGAGATATTGCTATAACTGAAAAGGGGGACCATGGACCTCATCTCGGTCTCCCCAGAAGAGGAGATTTCCTCCTTTGTAACTCTACAACTATGATAAGAGGGAGGGGTGAGCAAGGTGGGTATTAGTAATTTCGAGAAGTGCATACTATTCTGATTACTATGCACTGTGCATACGTATTAAATTATCATAATGTACCCTGTAAATATATACAAATAATGACTTTTAAAAAAAAACAGCTTTTAGCAAAGCCATGCCCTACGCCAACCTTCCTGCCTCTCCACAATCCAGCACTGAAGGTGTTAATCACTCATCTCGCCTCTCCAGGGCAGGAGGTGTGAGTGACTAGGAAACCCCTAATAAATTAAAGGTGGCGGGCTCCTCTGAGGAGGGGAGGTGGCTTGTTCAGCATTTTAAGCCTTTTAGCTAGTGTCCTTTATCACTGATTGATTTATTGGATATTTATGTAGTGGGCAAGGGATTTGAAATATACCATAAGCGCTTCCTGCGATGTCAGTACCCAGCGTTAGTGGTCTGAACAAGGATGTAATTCATCTCTGCAGGTGCTTACTCCAGTATCAAGTACTTCAATAACATCATGCCTGTGGAATCCACGGCTCCCCGGGGGCCTATTTGTATCCTGATATGCCCGTGTCCTTCCTCTGTGTGTTTTCCTTTCTTAAGGAGCCCTCATTTCCTTCAATAGGATATGTTTTATTTCGTCCCTTTTCCTGCATTTACTCATATTAATGTCACCGAATTCGCTGGTAATAGCCAGGCCTGGAAATAACCCACATAGTCATGTCAATACCAGCCCGAAACACAATGCCAGGGATGCATTATTAAGCAAGAAGGGACTGAAGGCTGGTGAGAGGACCCTTCCCTTCCTGAGCTCTACCTACCCAGAGCCCTGCGGGGGCGATGGAGAGGTACATCAGACAACACAGTTTCTCCCCAGCACCAGCGGGGTGGGGAACCACAGGGGAAAATATTGGGCACTAGACACTTCATGTCCAGTGAGTAAGCCACTGGTTGGAAGACACAACACAGTCAGAACGTCCCTTTGCCTCTTTTTCATTCTTTTCTGTAAAGTATCAGATGTTACCAACAGGGTAGAGTTGAGGTGTTCTGCAGTCCAGGCTCCTAGGGCTTGTGGTACTGTACAACGTGGACTTTGGGGAACTTTTGCTCTCCTCTTCCTCTCTTCTGTGGTCCCCCTTCCCCTATGCCGGCTCCAGGCTGGGAGTTCAGACCTGATGCCAGCCATTGAGGCACCTGGGGGGGGACCCTCCAGCTAGGCTGGCTCCTTTTGTTATGCAACTACCTACTGCCGCCCACCTCCAAGTCTCTGCAGTCAGCCTGCCCAGAGCTGCCCAGAAGTTCCAGGAAGAAGACGGAAGCTCCACGTGGTCTCCAAGATGGAGCCAGGGGCCCCGGGAACAGGATGGCGGGGTGGATGGGAAGCCCTGCTATAACCTAAGACTCGAAGCATTAAACCTAGGGGCCTTGAACAGAAATATGTCTTGGCCTCCATTATTTCTATCCACCACTCACTCCTATACAGCTCCAGCCACCTCCTCAGGAACCCATTCTTCTTCCTTTTCTCCCTTCTCCTCTTCCTCCCTCTGCCTCTTTTCATCCCTCCCTCCCTCCTCCTGCCTTCTTCTCTCCCCTCCTTCTCCTCCTCCTCCTCCTGCCCCCATTTCCACTTCCTTGCTTGTTGGTTTCTGTGGGAGATGAGTCTGCACCAGGCAAGGCAGTGTTGCTCAGTGGGAGGGAAGGCTGCTCTGGCCTCGGGACAGTTTGGTTTGCTTCATTTGCTCTCTCTCGCCAACATTTTTCACCTGTGAAATGGAACTAGTACTTAGCTTGCTGTTTGTGTTGGAAAAATACAGACAGCAACCATTCTTTGGAATCAATATTGGCATTTATATAAAGGAAACAGGGTTATGTTCGAAGTTGCTCATTCAGAGAACTAGTGGGGCTTTTTTTGGACACTATTTTATAATGTAGGGTGTAGATAATTACATACCCCACTAGAGGTATTAATACTAATTAATATGCTAATAGATGCTTTAATTCAACTGGTATCAGCTCACTCGTTCCTCTATCTGCCAAAGTCCTGTTTTATCTGTTAAAATAGATATTGGCCAGAGGGACCCTTGTCTCCTTGTTAGGCGATTGGGGGACATTTTTGGGAATGAAGGAGGCAGGAAAGGAAACTATAGGCATGAGCTATTCTTAGAAGAAGCAGGAGACAGAGACCAGACTCATTATCTTACCACAGCTTGCTCCTGTGAGGAGTAACCTATTATATGCCAGCTATATTGATCCCTTCTGAAGGTTGTTAACAGTAAAGTTACCTGAGTTAGGAGTAGTGGTACATACCTTTAACCCCAGGAATACAACATAGAGTATGCTATCGCATATTATCCATAGTGTATACGCTCACATTACATTATAATACGGCTGAGATTCCTGGGGCTTGCTGTGGGAGGGCATCCCCCTCTGAGCCTGCTGGTGAGAAACAGTAGGAAGAACGTACTTACCGACGGTGTAACCAACCCTTTCTTCTTTATGGCTAAACCACTTGTTCTCTGGACGGTTTCTTAATTAGAGTCCTACGACCTTTGTAATCCCCCTCCAAACTAAATTTTCTACCCCAGACTTCCTTAAAATCTTATTTTGAAAAAGTCAACACCGTTCTGATCGAGTCATCCTGGAGTAAAAAACAAGTGTAAAGACTTTTTCTGTCTTGGAAAAGACAGATTTCAAATAAGTTAGAGGCTCACAAAAGAAACTCTTGTGCGGTCACATAAAATGTCTTCTTTGTAGGCAAAGTTAGCAACAGACACATTTCTCTTTTAGCAAATCTCTCTTCCTATACATGAGTTAGATTGTCACCTCCTCGAAACAAATAAGGGCACATGTTTAAGCCATTAGGAGGTGCTGAGGAGCCAGCCTTACCTAATACTAATGGAGGGGACACAGGATCACACCCATCCAGGACTCTCCAAACTCAACATATGAAGCCCCTCTGGATATTATCCCATGTTGAAGAGCATGGCCCATCAAGGTCACAAAGGAGATGGATTATCTGCCTCCTAAAGGCAGAGAGAGATTTAAGGTTAAGGCCCTCATGACCATGGGACCGTGGGACTGTCATTCACCTAGCAAACGGTCAGAGCCAGGAGACACAGGCAGTGCTGTGGCTGAGGACTCACATGGCCTGGCAGGGAGTGATGCTGAAACACCTGGCCAGTGCTTGGGATTCTGTCTCAGCATCTGCTTCCTGGGAACACTCAAATGGAATCAGTTGTGTCTACAAAGCCTGGCTGCCTTGTTGACAGCACCCACCCCACATCTATCACATAAGATTGTCCTCTTCACGGCTGCTCCTTGTCTCCACAGCCAGTTCCCATTTCCTTTACCAACACCAGTCCACGATTTGTCACACAAAAGCCTGGTGGCTTTGCATTGTCACACAGAAATGTTCCATAGAGAGAGCACAGCAGAACTGTAGGGGAACCCAAGTTGTTCCCTACCCACCAAGAGACTTTCCAGTTAAAAGTTAGATAACCATTCATTTGACCGACATCTCTTAGGACTCTTGTCTGTCAGGCTTTAGGAAGACACAGATGCCATCAGTCAGTCCAGAGTCATCAAGGCCAGTAGTTTCTCCCTACCATGAGATGCTTACATGCACACTCGAGACTCATCTGTAAACATGGCGTGCCTACAGTGAGCGTTGACATGGCCCAGAGGGAAGGATTGAATGAGTAAAAGGCTTTAAGTGACCAGAGAATTGAGCAGAGGGAAAAATCAGAAGCGACTGTCACCTGGTAGTATAAAACTAGATTAAGAGTGTGTTTGCTGGGGCTGCAGAGGTGGCTCATCAATTAAGAGCACGTGTTTTTTGCAGAGGACCCAGGTTTGATTCCCAGCACCCACATGACAGCTCACAACCATCTGGAACTCCAATTCCAGGGTATCCAATGACCTCTACTGATTGCTTTGGGTACTTCATACATGTGGTATATATAGGTGAGCAAAACATTCATACACAGAAAATTAAATACATCTTTAAATATTTTTAAAGAAGGAAGTGTGAGTTCTAGGTTGGAATCCGAGAGTCATTGTTGTGGGGTGCTCATCAGACAAACCCACTCAGACTCAGTGTGTGGCCAGCCGAAAGTCTCTATTGCAGTCTACTGGACCACACCCAAGTGTTCGGGGACCCTGGAGTGTCCAGAACACAGGGATTTTTAAAGGCAGAGACCACATCCAGGCACCTCACTCAGCAGCTGCAGGGCCGCTTTACATAAGCAGTTTGAAGCAAATAGTTTTAGCAGAAGCTAAGTCGTCATCTGGAGGAGGCTCTGCACAAATGAGCAGTTAACAAAGGCTGAGATAAGTTAGCTAGGACAGCCTGACCTTGGGTTCCTAGGACAGAGTTGGGTAATTTTCCCTGGGATTCTCCATCAAGGAGATCTAACATTAAACCTGAAGTGGCCGCAGCAAGAGTGAAAGATGGAGGACTTCACGCTGTCTTGCTTCGTCTCATCATTAGGGATATGTTTTGGTCTGGGGTTTGGTTTTTAGTTTTGAAACCGGGTCTCGTTACATAGCTCTGGCTGGATGAAACTAGCTATGTAGATCAGGCTTGCCTAGTCCAACAGACAGCCTTGACTTTGTTGTAGGAAACTGCTGTTACTTAAAAAAGGTTTGATCCTTAGGCGCCTATTCTTAACTCTATCTGATGGGACCAAATCAGTAAGGACCCTAAGAGGGTCCTTCTCTTGTAGTGAACCAAGACGTTTTAGTGCTCCACAGCATTCCTGTACTGGGAAACTACTGTTCGAAGCTGGACTGCCCTTGCCTGTGTGTGCTTTGGGCATCGTCCCTGACTCTACTGTTCCATCCCTGACCTCTTACCCTTTGTTCATGCACATAACATTTGATTGACTAAGCAGTGGGATTCTCTGTAAACCTCTAGAGCCCAGATTGTGAGCATCTAGGGGGTCCCTCAACCCCTTTCTGTTCTCTCTGCACACTGGTTCTCCTGGGGTGCCATGCAATTGAAGGAAGCCTCAAACAGGAAATCAGTAGGGTTCTTTCTGGTCCTGTCAGATGCGCTTGGGCAGCTCCTCCAGGCTCCAGCCAGTGACCTCCCGAAAGCCTCCCTCTCCATCAGCCTCAGGTCCTGTCTGTGAGAGCCAAGAATCTTGTTGTGGGGACTTCTCCAAGAAATCCATTTGGAACCAGCTATGTGGTAGGGGCAACTTTGAAAGCAAATGGGGTTCACTTTGTAGGGAGCGGAGGGAGCCTGGCTTTCTTTGAGCTGGAGCGGGAATAACCGACTCCACGGGTGGTGGAAACCCAAAGAGAAAAACAATCCATCAACTTTCATGCAGCTCATTTAAAAGTGTGAGTGTGGTTTATTTGACCCGCACCTGGGAGCAAATATTAATGAAGAAGTAAAGACAGCTTATGGCTTTTTCAGTTTCTTTCATTTCCCCCTAGATAACTTTGATAGAAACTAATTATCAATGCTCTTGATTTAATTTGGGGTAAAAATTGGATGAAGGTTTCTCTGAAGTCCCTTGTCAGTGTTCGTAACTCAAGAGGACTCAAGCTAACCCCTGATCTTTCTCTCTACAACTGTTCTAGTCGGTGTGATCCAAGGAGTCCACTTTAGAAAAATAAGAAAAATTGTTACTATTATGGCTATTATTATTTCTTTAAAAGAAAATTTTCTTGTGGAAATGCCGAACGACCAGAGAAACACTTCCCAGTGCTAAAAGCAGATAGTATAAAACTTGCAGCAATTTAAACTCAAATATATTACACACACACACACACACACACACACACACACACACACTCAACATTGAAGAAAATAAAGGCAAAAAGACAAGCTCTGTCAGAAAGTAACCCTGTAACAAATTAGGATGTGTGTACCTGGGGTCCGTTTCTTCTGCATCATGGCCATCTCCTGCATCATGGCCATCTCCTGCATCATGGCCATAATCTGCTTCCATCTTCACACTGCTCTCCGCTACTGTATCACACTAGACACAGTGCTCTATCTATGAATTCTTTTTTCCCTGACAGTGTAAGACTGGGATAATGAGTGTGAATCCTAGCACCATCGTAGCTGGCATTGTTCTGTCCTCGGCAGAATGTGAAAAATAGGTATACCTAAGAGTGTGCAGGAGCTATCCAACCATTTACAACTTGATGGTGTCATCTACAAAGTTCATTCTCAAATACCATATACTTGATTATAAAAAAATAACAAAGGAAGAAAGAAAGAGAGGGAGGGAGGGAGGGAGGGAGGGAGGGAGGGAGAAGGAAGGAAGGAAGGAAGGAAGGAAGGAAGGAAGGAAGGAAGGAAGGGAAAGGAGGGAGGAAGGGAGGGAGGAAGGGAGGGAAAGGAGGGAGGAAGGAAGGAATTTCCTAATGTTTTAAGTAACTGTCTTGTGACGTCTAATCATGTCAGTTTCGTGAGATTTAACATCACCATAGGAACAAATCTCTGGATATATCCATGAAGAAAGTTTCTAGATTCCTTTAATGGAGGTGGAAAGTACCTTTTTAAGGGACTGGGGTCTTAGACTGACTAAAAAGGAGAAAGTGGGCATCAGCATCCATCTCCCTGGTCCTGAGGGGGTCCAAGACCACACACAGAATCACTCTCTTCCCTCCATAGGACACTGCTGTCATTAGCTGTTCAGGAAACTTGGCAGGCAGCAGATCCATCATGCCCCACTGTCCCGTTGCTCTTGGTCAACATCCGAGAGTCCCCCCCCCCCCTCTGCCCAATACTTTATCTCATCTCGTCTCTCTGCTTGTGCTTCCCCGACCCACCTCTCCTGGTTCTTTCCTAACCTACAGGCACACAGTAAACCCACTCCCAGTCTCAGCCCCTGTAACCTACAGGCACACAGTAAACCCACTCCCAGTCTCAGCCCCTGTCACCAAGTTTCTCTCAGTTTTCATGGCTTTGCTAAGACAAGGCTGTCTCATCAGTGCGCTCCTTCTAGCAGCTACCTCAGAGCAGTTCCTATCTTCTGAGCTCACACATGCCTAAAGGTGGGGTGGGGAGCTATACTTAATTCTAGAATGTGTTTTTATTTATTATTTTGTTTGCTGCTTTTCATTTTGTTAGCTTTCATAGCAGGGTATTTCATATATGTTTAAAGGGTAGTCTTGTTCTTAAAATCCTCCTGCCTCAGACTCCGGGAGGCAGAGGGAGATTTGACTACAGAAGTAGNGTGTTGCATGTGTGCCTGTGTGTGTGTGTGTGTGTGTGTGTGTGTGTGTGCTGGTGTATCTGTGTGTGTGCCAGTATTCCTGCATGTGTGCCAGTATACCTGTGTGTGAGGGTGTGTGTGTAAGAGAGTGTGTGTGAGTGTGTATATGATTGTGTGTGTGTGTGAGAGAGTGTGTGTGAGTAGGTATATGAGTGTGTGCTTGTGTGTGTATGTGTGTGTATGTGTATGTGTAATATCCATATGTGGAGGACTACTTTCATTTTACCATGTGTAGTCTGGGGATCAAATGTAGGTCATCAGGCTTGATGGTAAATTCCATCACCTACTGAGCCATCTCTGCTGCCCACCCTTACCTTTTAACATTCTCTTTCCAGCTACCTATCTGGCTAATTCCCTCAAAATAGTCAACTTTTGCCTCCACACGCTGCCTAGTTTTCAATCTATGTAAAGTTGTAGCCAACTCTCTATTTCCCCATGCCCAGCACTCGTCATTTTCTTTCTGATGTGCTTCAAGTGCTTGCTACACTGTGTAACTTATCTCGCTGTCCTATAACATTGGATGGTATCTGCCTGTCATGGGTCACAGGGACCTCTGTGCGCTTTGGTCATCATGGATTTCTACTAATCAAAAAGTAATCAAAAATACTTCCTGGTACACAAGATGAATGAAGCTTTGCTTTGACAAAACTATTATTCTATGACCTGACCATCCCCCTTCTTAACCGATAAACTCATGTCCAGTTCCCCAGGGAAGAGAGTGAAGTAGTCAGAAAGGGCGCCATTAACTCCCACTCCCTGCTTCTATTTACTGTCTTGTCCTCCCACCTTTTACGGTAGCATAAATGCATGCCCTGTTCAAAGCTAAGCTCTCCACCGTGGTTCTGGTTTCCACCTCACCAAATACAAATCCACATTTCTATTTAATTCTGTTTGTTTGTTTGTTTGTTTGTTTGTTTGTTTGAAGCAGGGTTTCTCTGTGTAGCCCTGGCTGTCCTGGAACTAACTCTGTAGACCAGGCTGACCTCGAACTCAGAAATTTGCCTGCCTCTGCCTTCCAAGTGCTGGGATTAAAGGTGTGTGCCACCATGCCCAGCTCTATTCAATTCTTTACCTCTTTTTTGTTTGTTTGTTTGTTTGTTTGTTTTTATTAATTTTTCTTCATTATGGTTTTAACATCTTCAAATCTCCTACAGTCCAAAGCAATATCCTCTTGACTGATGTCCCCTTTGGAAACAACTGCATGGCTTCTCCTTGTGGCTCATGGCTTGAGTTGTTGTTATCATCATGCTCCAATCTGCGTTTCCGTCCCTACCACCTGGCTCCTATACACAAATGATCACTGAAACTGTGTATGCTAATGATGTAGAGGGTGACCTCTGACCTCTGTAGATAATGGTGGAAGACATACTTCATCTTTGCTTTACACGGATGCTTGGCTGCATCATCACCAGAGACTATATCGACTCCCTGGGACCAGTCTCTCCCTTTGCTTTTTCAAAAACAAAACAAAACAAAAACAACCAGAACAAAATAAAACAAAAAACAACCAGAACAAAATAAAACAAAAAACAACCAGAACAAAATAAAACAAAAACCTTTTTAATAATAATCTTGCTTCTCTAACTGTGCTTTCTCAGTAACAGACGTGTGTGTGTGTGTATGTGTGTGTGTATGTGTGCATGTGTGTGTGTGTGCACATGTGTGCATGTGTGTGTGCACGCACACACATCAAAAGAGTCTCTTATAATCCAGGCTTTCCTCAACCTCTCTGTCTATTCAAGGATGATTGTGAACTTCTGGTTGTCCTGCTTATTCTAGTTGGGTTTTGCCAGCAAACCTAGACAGATCTGTGAAGAGTAAATCTTAATCAAGAATTCTCTTCATAAATATGGCCTATCCTCAAGTCTGTGTGGCATTTTCTTGATTAATTATTGATGTATGAAGGTCCAGACAAAGGCAAGTGGTGCCACCCCTGGGTAGGTGGTCCTGGGTTGTGTAAGAAAACAGAGCAAGTAAGCCATGGAGAGCAAGGCAGCAAGCAGCACCCCTCCATGGCCTCTGCACCAGCTCCAGCCTCCATGTTCCTGCCTGAGTCCTTGTTCCAACTTCTCTGGATGATGGGCTACAAACTGTAGGCTGAAATAAACCCTTTCTCACCAAGTTGCTTTTGGTCTGGACATTTTGTCACAGCAGTAGAAGCCCTAACTAAGACATGTCCTTCATCCCAAGGGCTAGGATTACTGCATCCTCCACTACTGCTGGTTTTATGTGATGCTGGGGATAGAACCCGGGGCTTCATTCTTCCCAGGCAAGCATCCACTGAGCTCCATTCTCAGATTTTCCTCAGTTACCTTTCTCAGACTTCTATTTTTGTTAGTGCTACATCCAATTTAAAAACAAAAACAAAAACAAAACAACCTACAATTTATTTAATGCAAATTAGTGCTTTGTCTTCATGCATACCAGAAGAGAGAATTAGATCCCATTACAGATGGTTGTGGGCCACCATGTGATTGTTGGGAATTGAATTCAGGACCTCTGGAAGAATAGCCCGTACTCTTACCCACTAAGCCATCTCTCCAGTCCCTGCTATATCCAAAATTTGCCTCTCCCTTTCTTATGTTCATACCAAATATCCTTTGAAGTTTACAGGCTCAAGAACCACCTATGAGCTAAATTACTTCTGCTCAGACAGAACATTAGTTATCAGCTCCTATTCTAGGTGCTGTGTCCCATGAGTTTGAGCATGTCCTCACGGGGCTATCACTTGGGATTCAAGTGTAAAACTCAATAACTAACTTAAAAGCAGCATAAAGTCACTGAGAAGAATGGATGTGCTATTAAAGCTAACTCTGAGCAATGGGATGTGAAGGGATTGAATGGGCGCAGGGCTGAGCACAGGGCTAGAAAGCCACTCGGTGCTGGTGATCAAACCCAGGGTTTCATGAATGCTAAGTGAGGGCTCTACCTCTGAGCTACATCCCAGCACAAAGCCAACTGTAGACAGAAGGGTCACCTGAGGCCTTTCTGAGGAGATGGGCTCTAAGCTGACCAGAGTCAGAAATACAGAAGGCTGGTGAGTGTGTGCTGCTATCCTTGAGTGGATACCAAAATCCCAGCAGTCAGTTGCTACTTTAAGAATAATTTTATAGAGAAAAATCAATACCTGTAACATTAACATGTTAAATGAAAAGGATCAATAAGTTCAAGTTAATTTTAAAAAATGATATACTCCTGATTGAAAGATGTCAATTTAATAAAAAATGACTTAAGATAACACTTGGCCAAAAGATGTCAAGTATAGCAATTCATGTAACTAAGAATGAGTTGAGTAAAGAGATAGATTGTGGAGAGACCATTGATATGTGTGCTCAGACAGGAGCATTAGTTATCAGCTCCTATTCTAGGTGCTGTGGACAGTGTTCCATGAATTTGAACACATCCTCACAGGGTTACCATTTGGGATTCAAGTGTAAAACTCAAGAACTAAGAGTGAAGATCTACAGAGGAAAAGGGATTCTGCGGATTATAAGTTAAAACCAAAGCAAACAAAAACTTGAAAGTGACCACATGAGTCTTGAAATACTTTTTAATTTGTCAGCTATTTTAAAGTTCTGGAAAATATTAAGCCTGTAAAAGATACTTAAAAATGCCTATCAGAGGGCATAGTTTTCCCTTTGCTTCAGGATTCTACACAGTACTGGGGCTGAGGTGTGAAGGTCAAAGCCAGCCAGGTTGTCCTGGACAGGAAGAGCATTTTAGAAAGAAGAAGCAAGCTGTAAGGGTCTTTGGGGGTCCTGAACCAATGGCCAGGATGGAAATGAAGCTGAGATGCATGATGAGGCCAGAGCCCAGCAGAGCCAGAGCCTGTAGACCTGCAGAGTAGAGGGTGAAATAGGAGTGAACTTCCCCCATCACATTAGGCAGCCATCGCAGAGTTTTAAGGGAGAAAGTGATGTAACTCAACTTAGAATTGCCCCCCACCACCCCAAATCAGATTTGCTGTTGAGTGGAACCTGGGCTTCATCAGGGTTTTAGAGTAGGTACTAAGAAAGATGTGCGCAGGAGGAAGAAGGTGTTGTGTAGATCCAGCCCATTTGTGAGTAGACACATAGGCAGGACTTAGACTGTTTATCTTGGTAGCCGTTTCTTCAGATTCAAATTCCCCCTTTGCGTGTGGTGAGATATCCTGAGGTGTGATTAGGTTCCCAGTGTGTCAGAACATAAGGGGCCAGGTCACTTTCTCTCTGGCCATTGTGCACTAACAGGCATCCTGATGAGTAGGGATTGAACGGTCATAGAGCTGTCTCGGCCCTGCAGCATTCTCAGTGGGGTGGGACCAAAAANTTCCTTCCTTCCTTCCTTCCTTTTTCTTTCTAAAGAAATATAATAATTCTTAACTTGGAGCAACTATGCCCCATCCCTTACGACACACTCCATTCTCTCTGGAACACACTAACATGCTTCATTTTGCCGAATAACCATGTCTAACGGTCTATGACTGCTGAATTCTCCTCTCTGGGAAGATGTAAACTGAGAACTCCGGGCAGATAGCAAGGATAGAACCTGGGATCCTCTGGAGGTGGCTGTAGGAGTGCAGATAGGAGCGCTTAGTGGCACGCGCTCCACACAGTCTGGCAGCCTTGTCCAGACAGTCTCGGGTGACTCACTAATGGACAGCTAAGCCAGCTCCATGAGGCTCCACAGGTTCTAAGACACCTAGTCAATCTGATTTAATCCATCCCACACATCTGTCCTGACCTGCTCTTTATCTCAGAATGACTTATTATCCTCTGAACGGCTGACTTTAGAACTGACCTTTGACCCCTCTCTGGCTTCAAATCCAATCAGTGATAGATCTCTTTTGGATTCCACTCCTAGTTCAGGCCTCCCCCTTCCTTCTTCTCGTGCCCACCTCCATCTGTTCTGTCATGTCACACCGTCCCTCTTCAGGTTGTGTCCTGACCCAATGGTTGTCTTCCCCATTTTTATTCTGAAATTTTGTCTTTAAGAAAAAGAAAAAAGAAAAAGTTATATCCCTTCTCTGCTTAACAGTCTTTAACAGTTTATCTTTTCCCCAAGGGTAAAGGCTAGCCCTCTTCTTGTTTACAATCCGTTGCTGTCTCTCTGGCCTTGTTTCTTGTTTTCCCCTTGAATTCTACACCCACTCACACCAATTACGTTTTGCTGCCAGGTTTCTGTTGACATTACTCTTCCCCTCCAGTTTGTCCTGTCTTCTCTTTTATGCTTATTTTATTTCTCTTCTACCATTTAGTCCTGGCATTGTCTGTCTGGAAGTCTTTTCCCCCCAGATCTGTGGTTTCCTGCCTCCTCCATTGATCACTGGATGTAAGACCTCAGCAATCACAGTCATGGCCACAGTGTTTACTTACTGAAAGCCATGTCTCTGAGGTTGGGTGAAGGCAGAAGTTATCTTCATAACTTTCTTGATGATTGATAATGCTAACTTGATTAGATTGAGAAACACTTAGATTATAAAGTCCACCTCTGAGAATGTCTGCGATAGTGTTTCCTGAGACAGGTAGATTGAAGGGTTCTGAGCTAATCAATGGATCAATCACTATAGATGGAGTGTTAGTATGATAGCTTTATTGAGAAGCAGTGAGAGGTGGGGCCTAATTGGAGGAGGAAGTATGTCCTTGGGGCCTATATCTTGTCCTGGTCTTTTCCCGTGTTCCGTTTTCTTTTGTTTAATTTTTTTAAAATAAATAAATAAATAAATAAATTTAAATTTAAATTTTTTTGGTTTTTCGAGACAGGGTTTCTCTGTATAGCCCTGGCTGTCCTGGAACTCACTCTGTAGACCAGGCTGGCCTCGAACTCAGAAATCTGCCTGCCTCTGCCTCCCAAGTGCTGGGATTAAAAGCGTGTGCCACCATGCCCGGCTTTAATTTATTTTTATTTTATGTGCATTGGTGTTTTGCCTGCATGTATGTCTGTGTAAGGGCACCAGATCTTGGAATTACAGACAGTTGTGAGCCACCATGTGAGTCCTGGGAAATCAACCATGTTCTCTGGAAGAGCAGCCAGTGCTCCTAACTGCTGAGCCATCTCTCCAGCCCCCTGTGTTCCCTTTTCTTTGCTTTCTAACTGCCTCCTTTGTTTCCTCAGACATTTTGGTCATAGTGATAATACAAAAGTCACAGTTTCCAACTCCGATTCTGACACTGGAGGAAGATTTGCCTGGTCTACTACCTGCTGAGTGTCATACCTGATGCCAGTCCACCTGCACCATCGGCACACCATCAGCAGTGTCAGACCGAGTGCTCATTTCAAGTTCAGTGACAGGCTTTCTCTTGCTGAAGGAGTAACTTCCATCACTTAGGGGCAATGGGTGGCCAAGTTCCCTTACAAAGAGCTGGTGTGACATGTCCAGGAGAAATGGCAGCTTTAGGACAGAGGGTGGGGCTTGCCTGGCCCCTCTTCTATCATTTTGTAGTGTTTATTCTTCTTCCAAAAGGGACTTTGTTAAACCAGGTTGCCTTATCTCCAGTTAGAACATATTCCTTGTGCCGTGCTCACTTCCTAACCCACCTCAGAGGGCAGCAGCCCTCCTCATATTACAGGATGGGTGTCTGGGCTTTGATTAGTCTCTGGACAATGTAGCTGATAGGATTCTTTTTTTAAACTGGGATTAACTGTGCTAGAGTTTAGCAATGGATACAGAGAAACATCTCTCTCTATGTATTTCTCTCTCCCCAAGACAGGACCACATAGATAGTGGAGCTAATGTTCCGGGGATTTCTGGTATATTCATCCATCATCCATCATGAGAAAATGTGCATCTCTATGTTGGTGACTCTTCTAGACAACTGAATGGATACTGTTTCTTTATTTAAAATCTGTTTAGTTATCTTAACTTATTTCCGAGACAGCACCTGTATAGCCAAAGCTAGCTTCAAACTCTCTAGATAACCAAGGGTGACCCTGCACTCCCGATTCTTTGTCTTTACCCTGCTAGGGTTACAGGTATGTACTTTCACAAAGCCTAGAGCTGGTGCAGTCTAGGCGAGTGAGCTACTGAGTCATAGCCCCAGCTCTGATATGCATTCTCTTTCTAAGCAGCAAAATTGAAAAACAAGAAAACATTTAAAACTTCAGACCCTTGGAGCCCATTGGGCTGTGAAGAGCTGGTTGCCCCAGTGTTACATGGCCTCAGCCCATTGGCTTTTATTAATTTTGTGTATTCTCCTAATCATCATTCAATCTTTGTAGACCCTGGTCTTCCTTTAACAGGCTCCACCCTGTCCTCTTCCTCTTTTGTCTCCTTTCCTACCCCTCTCTTCCCAAATATACTGCCCATAATCTGTTGTTGGCTGAGTATCAAGAAAACCAAGGCTCAGAGAGGTAGTTGTTGAATTCCAGTTACTTTCAGGGAAGGAAATTCTCTTTGTCCATGAGACAATGGCTTCCATCTCAGGGGGCTTTTCCATGCTTCCTCTCACACTTTCTTCTCATGCTTCAGATCCTGTGGCCTGAACCATGGTACTTATATGGATACTTTGGAAAATTTAAAACTACAGTCAAAGTTTTTATGATACTCATAAAGGATCCACTATGACCTGGCTTCATCACCATCATAAATTATAGGTTATCTCCAGATTGTGCTCTATGATATATATATATATATATATATATATATATATATATATATATATATACACATATATATGTGCATATGGATATGATGTATATGTATATGACATAAATAAATAAATTAATAAATAAATATATCAATAATAATGATGAAAACTTCAAAAAGAATCTCTTCAAGATATGGCAGACCTCTGCATCATGAACTCACAGCAACCGTGGCTGGACTCACATGACTTTCATGAGCTCAAGCCAATCAACATTCCAGTATGGAGCAGGGAGGGGCCTCATGAGTCCCAGCCCTAGCTGAGGAGCTCTTGACAGTTGACAGCTTCTGGGATGAGCACAGTCAATTTTCTTTAAATAATAGGATTCCCCGGAAGGTCAGCCACACTCCAGTATACCCGTGAACATATTAGTAACACAAATTGGACTCTGTGGGTTATTCAAAACAGAAGAGAGAACACAAAGTTTTGGGGGCGAGGTCAAGGGTAGTGGGTGAATCTAGGAGGAATCAGCTGAAGGAGTGGGAGGTAAGGTGAATATGATCAAAATAAACTGTGTACATGTATGACATTGTCAAAGAATTACTGTAAATATTACACTTAAAAAACACTTTCCAGTCTGAGAGTTGAATGAGTTTTTCTAACAAGGGATCATGTGATTCTGGAGGGGCCTACCACTGAATTGACAGTGCTCATCTGGGAAAGATAACCAGAGGTGAGTTAGAGGGACAAAGTTCTCTTAGAGCTGCTAGATCTGAGACCTGGGGATGGGGGAGAGCCCAGCAATAGGACAGCATGGGTTGGCACAGAACAAGGCATGTGTACATCTCCTAGACTTCACTCCATCATCTCCTCTTTCTTTGGTTTCCCTTCTCATCCTGGGACTAGCCGGAGCCCATCAGATCATTATGTGGGTTTTAGTGACTTGACTAAGAGAGGCCCCCTCCACTAGATTGGCCACAGTGTCCTGGACTGCTTCCCATCCGTGAAGGGGAAGGCTTGGAAGACAAAATGATCTGTCATACGGAGTCTGATAAGAGTAGAGGGTTGAAGTCATACTTCACAGAACCCAAGGGAACTAGGGTGGGGGATAGGGTTGTTAGAAAAGAAGAGGAGAATTTTGGACACCATAGAAGATTCTTACCAGCTGTATCTTCAAAGAAGAATTACTCCTGCTCTTCCTCAATTTTCCTCTATCTGGCCTTGCAAACTTAAAAAGAGACTGTCTCTTCTTCATAATGATTTTTTTTAAAGGGTGGATGAGAAGAAGGGGAAATAGCTGTAGTTAAATTAGATCTATAGCTATAACATTGAAGGTTTGCTGTTTAAAGGGCCTGGAAGATTTCCTAGTTGGTGCCATGTTGGCTCATGTACTCTTACTATAACATTACAGGGAACAGTTTCTTTTATAGCTTCTTTAATAACAGGGACTTCAGAATGTCCTAAGGTTGTTCTACCCAGTCTCAGGTGGTTGGAATTGTTAGCAATTGTATGAAATGTGATTTCTGTAGCTTCCATTTCTTCTTCTTCTTCTTTTTTTTTTTTTAGATATTTTCTTCATTTACATTTCAAGTGCTATCCCATAAGTCCCCTATACGCCCCCCCCACCCTGCTCCCCTACCCACCCACTCCCATCCATTTCTTATCTAATAGAATAACTCCTACTTCTTCACAGCAGGCCTGCAAACTTGTAGATAACGGCAGGGGTGTTTCAAAGCTAGAGATCCAAACTTGTCAAGCTTTGTGTCTCATGTGTCCCAGGATGGCCTCAAACTTGCTATATAGACAAAACTGACTTCAAACTGCTGAGCTTCCTGTGTTCACCTCCCAAGTACCATACTCAGTTTATATACAGTACTCAGGATGGACCCCAAGGTTTCGTACTTGATAGGCAGACACTCAGCTAAGGGATCTACAACCCCAGCCCTATTAGCTTGTGTTTAAGCCTCTCGATTCAGCTAGTCCTTCTTTTCCAAGGAGTTTAATTTTATTACCATTTCCCTACATGGTACCTTGCAGAAGCTAATAAGCACAGAGGAAATGAGACAGTTGTTTCCTCAGTGATTGTAGGGGTATGACAGACTAGTCCCCATAAGCTCATGGATTTGTGTAGGAAGCACATCTTAGAAGTATTGGCAAAACCCAGATTGTCAATCACGAGGACCTATTTTCTTCAAAGGAAGGAAATGAATGATGTCTGGTCACCTGGAGTGCTGGAGTGATGGGGTCAAACAACCTGGTGAGCCTCTCCTATTCCAGTAGGAGTCAGCTTCCAGCTGAATCCCCCCAACCTCCTGAGCTTCATCTCTCAGTGAGTAGAACAGATCTCTACAAAGGGAGTCTCCATGTACTCTCCATTCTCCACAAGCAAAATCTATCCTCCTGCTTCTCACAGATTTATCCTCTAGGCCCTAGCCCTGAGCTCCGTTTATCAGCCAATAAAATTCATTCTTATTCTAAAGGTTAAAGGCTGCAAATTCTACGATGTTTAGGTGTGTTAGGAGAGTAAACCACAAGGCCAGTGCCTGCAAAGAAGGTCCTCCTGGAGTTTCATTCTTCACTTCTTGTGAATTGTCTTCCCAGCTGCTGTGAGTCTTGGGTGGGCATGTGGGGGTCCCTGACAAATTGGAACACTTGCTTCCCAGTTGATGATGTTGTTTTGGAGAGGTTTGGGAATTATGGCTAGAGGAAGTATATCATTAGGGGTGGGGTTAGAGAGTCAAAACAAAACAAAAGCCCTCACCCACTTTCAGCTCATTCTCTCTGTTTTGTGCTTGGAATACAAGAGGTGAGCTCTCAGCATCCTGCTCTGGTCACATGGCTGCTTGTGGCCCTACTCACCCATCACGATGGACTCCTCTTCCTCTGCAACTATAAGCCACATAAACCCCTCCTTCTACAAGTTGTCGTGGTCATGGCTGCATCACTGTCTGTTGCATCACAGCATCAGAAAAGTCACTAAAACAATGATAGACTCACTGTCCTGGACAACAAGCCCAAGAGCCCATGAATTTCCTGTTCATCATAAGATAAACATGGCTTACTGCTCTTTGAGTGTCGGTGTTACATGGTTTTGAACCCATCAAATGCTATTCTATGTCACAGGGGTCTCAATATCACAGTGTGAAGGGCCTGCAGCCTTACCAGAAGAGGTCATGCAGGGTATGTTGTACAGAAACATCTATCACACAAGAAATCTGACACTCTCCAGACCGGGACAGAAGGCCCGCTAGGTCCCTTCAAGGCAAACTGAAGAAATTACATTTGCCAAGAAGGAGGTTAAATACTGTGGGTGTAACTAACAATGTGTTTAGACTTAGAGACTCCTTTCAGGAAAACGGAGGACCAAGAAGCGGGTCTGGGGAGTGGGTATGGTCTGTCCTAACAAGAGCCAAGGGACAAGACAAAGTGAGACATGGTAGGTAAGAGGTATGCATTATATTGACCACTGAGCAGGTCAGGTCAAGACCAGCAGTCAAATTGTTTCTGGAGCACTGATCGTGGGAAACAGTGGTAGCTGATTTTGTTGTTGTTATTGTTGGTGGTGGTGGTGGTGGTTTGGGGGGACAGCATCTCACCGTGTAACACTAGCTGGCCTGGAACTCCCCATATAGACAGACTGGTTTTGAACTTTCTGAGATCTCCCTGCCTCTGCCCTGAGGTGTTTGGATTTCTGGCTCTTGTGGCCACGCCTGGTTATGGATTTGAATCACTGGAGCAGGCTTCAGTTGTGTTAACTCTTACTGTGGAGATGTGAGTTGACATCTACTCACCCCAGAAAAAGCATCCGAGACAGACCAAAGGAACAATTTATCCAAGTGCAGCTTGACAGGGCTTTCTTTCAGAAGCATGATGATGCCAAAATATCTGTGCTGTTGAAACATCTCATGCCACATAAGGTGGCATAGATAGTCCCCGCCCCCTTTAGTTAACCTTCCTTCTGCCTCCATCACTGTCCATTTCCCAAGACCACATGTAGCACAACATGGTTATATACAGCTGAGAGAGGAGGCAGAACTGAGTGAGTGGGTGGAGTCTTGGGTCTCGTGACCCTTCCGACTCCTTTCTTGTATGAGAGTACATCAGCAGGCCCAGTCTAGTGAATGTGGGTAGTCCCAGCTGCCCCGATTAAGGTGACAGCTGTTCTACTATACCCTGAGAGCAGAGTTCCTGCACCGTTTTGCCTGATATTTCCAGGAGCTCAACTTTTCTCCACATGGAATAGAGAGGAGCTTCACATTGCAAAATTTGCAAAGCTGGCCCGTTGTCTCAGACCTTACGAGCAGATTCAGGGACAAACATCTGTTCTCTGTCCCTCCTAGTTGCTTGTCATGTGCTGATTTAGTGTACACGTCATCACTGTCCCCACCTAAATCAGGCAAATGTGTAGTGAGGAAGGCCAAGGACAGACAGTTCTATGGCACGGCATGGAAACCTCCCTTCAGGTTGGCTGTCATCAATTAATCACTTCTCTGAGCCATCCAAACGCTTACGAGTCCATCTAACAACGTCAGCGCTTAGCTCAGATTTCTAAATTTTGTCCAGAACGCTGAAATGAAGGGCTCCATCAAATGCTTTCTTGAAACACATTTGGATGCAGGGAGGTAGAGGCCAGTCAACCTTAGTGTTGCACCTCAAGAGCCTTCTCCCTTGTTTAATTTTGGGGCAATCTTTCTCACTGGCCTCACGTCTTCTAACTAAGTCAGGCTGGTTGGTCAGCAAGCCCCAGGGAGTCCTCCTGTCTCTACTCCCCTGCAGTGATACTACAGGCTCTTTACTAGGTTTCTGGGGGATCAAACTTAGTTCCTCTTGCTTGAGCACCAAACACTTTATGAGCTGAGCCTTCTCTCCAACCCTTCCCAAAGTCCTCTTAGACGGTGCTCTAGCGATGATATCAGCCCCACTCATCTTTATAGAATCCTTTCTTTTTATCTTTTCCTGAAGACTGAGACATAGAGGGCCATTTCCACTCCACTAAGACCCCTTTCCCTCTCATGGTTGAGCAGAAAGGATATAAACAATTTCAATTTTATCATTTCTACATGACCCAGGTGGAAACTTGAACTCATTGAGAGCGAGGGCAGCTAACTTTTCCTCTTCTCTCTGATTTCTTCCCTTTTCTTCTCTCATAGGAAGATCAGCCACTTTGGGGTAAGACAAAAGGAAAAAAAAAATCAAATGGAAGCTATTTTTATCCATGACCAATTAGCGTTCAACCCCAAGCACAAGGCTTCCTTTAAAAAAAAACAAACTTGTTATCTATCTTCAGAAAGGACCTCTGGGGCTAGGGAGACAGCTCAGAGCCCGAGAGCACTGGCTGCTCTTCTAGAGGACCCAGGTTTGATTCCCAGAACCCACATGGCAGTTCACAGCAGCCTGTAACTCCAGTTAAAGGAAATCTGATGCCCTCTTCTGACCTTCACAGGTACCAGGCACACATATGGTGCACAAAGATACATGTAGACAAAAATTCTAGTCACATAAGTATATATATATATATATATATATATATATATATATATATATATATATATAATATTTTTAAAATAAGGCCTCTCCCATCCCACTTCTGAGCTAAAGCCTACAGAAGATCTTACATAGAGTTCTGGAAGTCCATGGACCAGCTAGCCTAGGGTATGCATCAGTGAACAAGAAAGATAGGGGGCAAAGACAGACACTGAGGTGACTGTATATGCAGGCATGTATACACGCACACATACACACCACATATAGACACATAACATACACACATATGTACACACAGATACATACACACTCACACACATTCATACACATACTCACAGACCTACCATACACACATACACATATACATCATAAAACAACAACAACAAAAAAAAGATTTTAAAAAAAGAATTCAATGATTCAGGGTTTTATTGCCTTTAACTTCCTCAATATCTTAAAGGATATTAGCCAACTTCTATTCTGCGTAACATATTCTACCCTCTTTAGAGCATCTGTTGCCTCATGAGCTTCTTTCTAATGTCCTCTGTCTACACCACTCCATGGTGTGTCCACCAGCTTCACATGACTGTTTAAACTTAAATGATTAGAGAATTTTGAAAGCCAGTTGGTCATATACAACATGTTTCAAGTGCTCCATCACTACATGGCTGTTGGGTCCACTGTGGATTACACAGACACTGAACATTTCTGTAGACCCAGCAAACTCGACCACATAGCACCGGGCTAGGCAGTCCTCTCCAGGAGGAAGATGAAGGTCTATTGCTTGAGGCTCCTACTGAGATGGTCTCTTTTACAACAGGCAGGCAATTAGTTTAGGCAGTCCTTGGAAAGGCTCCTTTGTTCCTCTTGAGATCCACAGTTTGCAAACCAGTAGAAACAGGTATCTGAGTTCCCCTGTGGCCCAGTTCACCATGCCTGGCAGAATGCTGGCATTTATTTACAGAGGCTCAGAGTGCTGGCTCCAATCAAGATATGGGTGAGCTGGCTCCTTAGCCTCTGAAACAGTGCCCTCCACAGGTTAAAAAAAAAAAAGTGCTACAGTGATAAGCAGGGGAGGGAGGAAAGGAGAAGCTGGGTGTGGGTGTGGTGGTACTCACCTCTCAACCCAACATTCCAGAGGCCAAGTTAGTCCAAGGATAGCCTGGGTGACATAGTGAGATCCTGCTTCAAAACACAAATGGAAGCCGAGGGAGCATCAAGGAGATGATAGGGAGGTAAGAGGGAGGCGAGAGGAGATAGGGAGAGAAGAGGGAGGCGCGAGGAAGGGAGACAGAGATTCCACGCACCTACTCAGGAATGTCTGCTCTGCTTTCATGTCAGAGAGACATAGCATAGGAAGTAAAGGAAGAAGAGAAGAGACAGGAAAAGCATTGTGTCACAACATTCCAGACCCCAAAGGACCGTAGCAGCCATTTAGTGAAACACCCTCACCCTACTGGATGAAATATGACTGTTCCATCTGGTTTTCAATACAGATCTGCTGGTGTGTGCATGTTTGTGCATGTGTGTATTTGTGTGTTCCTGCAGGTGTGTGCACATGTGTGCAGGCTGTGTGTGTGTGTGTGTGTGTGTGTGTGTGTGTGTGTGTGTGTGAAAACTGAAGTGAAAAGGCATAGGATAAGTGACTGGAATAGGTCACAGAACTCAGGAGCGTCAGTGGAAAGATTAGAAGACAGCCTAACATCCAGTACCCCTCACCCAGGCTCTGTCCTCCACACAACATCCTGAGTGTATTGGGGAGGAGGAAGAAGAGCAGAAAAAGGTGTGTGTGTGTGTGTGTGTGTGTGTGTGTGTGTGTAAAGAGAAGTCCATTTGCATCTCTGTCTCACACCACTACCACATCTAGCTTTTTCTGTTTTGTTTTGCATGGCCAACATGCTTGTGAGAACTGAAGCATTTCCCCCGGTTTTGAATACTAGTGCCCTGTAAGCAGAAGAAACCCGACAGTTACTTTGCTGTCCACTCTGAAATTCTTTAAGGCATTCCCATGTCTACTTAATTTTTTTTTTTTAGCTTCCTCTCCCCTATCTCCCTGGACCCCTTCTCTGTCACAGGGTTTGACCCCCAGAATGTCCCCTTGCACTTGAATATCAAATTCTAATTGGCAGGAGGCCAGGGCCAGGCTGCCCAACCTGCTGGGAGCCTCTGCACTAACTCACAGAAACAAGTTTCGTGTTCCGCGGTGGCCACATGGTCCTCGTCAGCCTGCCCCAGATCTAGACTGTTTGCTGAAATATCCTGACATTCCTAAAATTTCACCTGGCCTAGAGTATAAAAACACAGCGAAACAGACTTTGACAAGGATTTAAAACAGATCTCTCAAGTGACTTCATCTCTAACCCCTCCTCCTTGTAGCCTAGACGATCAAGAATTAAAGCAGGGGACTGAAGATAGTTCACATTCTCCCGGCTTCTAGAAAACTCCCCGGGGCCAAGAACTTTGGCATAGGAATATGGAGTTTAAGGTCACACAGATCTGGTGTCAAATAGGTTATCGTGTACATGTGTTCCTATGATTAGGATGCTTGCTGTCTCCCTGACAACACAGACAGTATCAGCTGCACGTTAGGATGGTAAAGACACTACTGTAGCATGGAACCAGGGTGCCTAGAGGGACATGTGATCCATTAGTGTGAACTACATGTGTGGCTTTGAGCATCTCTCTCTCTCTCTCTCTCTCTCTCTCTCTCTCTCTCTCTCTCTCCATATGTAGAAGCCAGAGGACTATCTCAGCTGTCATTCCTTAGATGTGCCCCTTCCCCAATCCCCCTCCCCGACCTGCTCTTTAGAGACAGGGTCTCTCCCTGGCTTTGAACCGTCAAACTAGCTAGGCCGCCAGTGAGCCTCTGGAATCCACTCCTGGTGCTGGATTAAAGCACACTATAGCCACACCCACTCCATCCAACTTTTTAGTTTTCCTTTGTTTTGTTTCATATTGCTTCCGGGAATGGAATTCGGGTCCCTGTGCTTGCAAAGACTTATGTATTTCCCCAGATTTTGAATCTTAAGATGCCCTCTCGCACCAGCAATGTGGCTGTGCCCTCACGACAAGTCCCTTGACGATCTTATTCTTCTTATCTGTATCATGGAGTGACTTTTCCATAGACATGAGGACAAATTGAGATAATGCATGTCCCATGCCCGGCACAGGACAAGCACCTGCTATACATTAGCTGTTATTACTTCCTAATGTCCTGTTTCTTTACATGTGCCCTGCAGTCCTTGGGGGCACCAAACAAACTGGTTTAAAGTCCTTGGTCAGATCACCTGCCGAGGGCAGAGCCGTCCGCTGTCCTTTCGATCTCTGACACTCCAACCCGGACTCCAGTGGGTTCAGAGAGTCAAGCATCAGGTTTTATGAATCCAAGATATTTGAAATATTGTAGGAGACTGTCAAAGACTACTTAGGCCACTCCGAAAAGGGGCCGTTCTTAATTTTCATCTTTCCTGCGAGTCAGAAAGATATATACTCTCCTCGTAATGGCAGTTTCCTCGTTCTGAAGTTATGGCAGGTTGGTGATACAATAAACAGTACCCTGTCATGAGGAGTGCATAAAACATGGGCTGACATTTCTTTACAAGTAAAGAGAAACATGACTGCGGCAGATGACCTTTTGCGGAGGGCACAGCTGTTTTGTGTGGTTAGAGGGACCCGTGGTTTCATACTTAGGGGCTACGATATACGACTGGCTTTTCACAAAGTGTTTCCATGAGAAATTACAGTACGTTCCTGAGGGAAGTACCCCAGCCCTCGGCATTCTCGTTAGGCAGGCGGGAAGGTCTCTCGCTCTCTTGATGTTTTCCAAATGATAGTGTGGTGAATGCATGCTATTTGGAAATTCTCAGGTGTGGGAAGTGAGAGTGGTTTTGAGAGGGTGCAGGGGTCTCTTTCTTCCTGGGGGAGTTTCATTGTGGGGCTCCTGTCAGGTTGGGGACCTCAGCTTAGGAGGAGCCACTGGAAGTGCGATGCTTTTCAAATGATAGGTTTGTGAGGGATGCTAGATTATTTTCTCATTTTATCCACAGGCGTTTATTTCTTATATAAGATGTTACCTGCACAATAAATTAAAATAGACATGAAAATATCACTGGTCCACAAATTGTGTTGGCATTGACTATTTTCTTCTATGACTTATTTTCCAAATTATTTTTAACATATTGTTTACCTCATGATGTAATTTTTTTTTAAAAACAAGAGTATTACCTCTTCTTTTAACTTTTTTATCCAGCTCCCCTAAAAATCCCTGATAACTGAAAACATCCCTGTAAAGGCTTAGGACCCCTCCTCCTCTCCACCTCTCCTCTAATTCAGAATAATAAGCCCTTTGAGAGCAAAGGTTGGCAGTCTCTCCACAGAATGGGAGGGGGGGCGTGTACCAATTATTGATGACCCTTGTGCCATTGTAAGAATGAGTTCTTGTCGCTCAGGTCCAAACCCTGCCAGTGACCTGTCAACCGCTGGGCTTAGGGTGCTCATCTCACTATGGTTGGAGATTTGTACTGATTTATCTCCGGGAGCCTATTTGTCCCCTTGTGTGACCAAAGCTAAGCATATGCAGAATGCATACACTATGCTTATGGCTTGGTTTGGAAGTACAAACCAAGGGTCCAAAATAGTTGACTTATTGGTAATTAGACCACACTGGTACTGAACCCATGACCTCAGCCTCATTAGAGCTACATTCAAGCCAATGGAGCTGACCAGAAACAGATTCAGAGCAGTGAGTGATAGAGAGGCCGTTGGTGTGGGGTCAAAGGCCTATTTACACTACCCAGAGGTGGAAGTGAATTCTTACTCTCCCATGGTAAAAGCAGCAGCGGCAGATGGGATGTCCGGATGGACGGTGTCCCACCTTCTGCTGCAGCACACAGATGCTCAGCATTGAGCTTCCCTCCATACTCCTGCCATGGTCCTCCCTGTATCACAGAGTTAACAAAGGCAGAGCAAGGCCTTTAACAGGAACCTCCCCCCCACCCCCCTGCCCCCCAGTTGCTAATGGATTACAGAAACAAAAACACTGGGCCAAAGTCCATTACTTTACAAGAGATTCCCGTGAAATGATATCCTTTGATTAAAACATAAAAAAGACAAACAGCGACATCCATAGCTAATTATTATTCTGATCTCTTGCTTTGCAAGGAATCGAACCAAGCACAGGTGATGAATTCTCCTTTCAGCAGGGAAGGGATGAATTGTCTCGCAGCAGCCGAGGACCTTGGATGTGGGGAGGCCCCTCATGCCCTGCCTAGGAACTAGTATAGAGTTTCCATGTGTAGGAAACTAGCATTCTAAGTCTATGGGAATGATGATTACAGAGAGCCACCAGCCATGGGAGAGAGGTTGATTCCTACTTCAGGCACAGCCAAAGTTATGACTGAAATGTGAAGAGAAACCATTAAAGTTCTAGGGGATCATTAAGTCATTCTCCAGCCACCGTGTAAAGATTTTACAGGTGTATAAAAAGGTACAAAGATCATAAAAGGGCTGGACAGTGATGGTGCACATCTTTGATCCCAGCATTCAGGAGGCAGAAGCAAGAGTATCTCAGAGTTTAAGGCCAGCCTGGTCTACATAGGGAGTTCCAGGATAGCCAGAGCTACACAGAGAAACCCTGTCTTGAAAACAAAACAAAACAAAACAAAACAAAAATAATAAAAGTTAGAATAATACGACTCTATCAAACTTACCATGAAAACAAGTATTTATATTAAATAATCAATAATATTAAAAAGTATCTTAGTTATTTTTCTGTTGCTGTGAAGATTCACCATGACCAAGACAACTCTTATACAAGAAAGCACTTAATTGGGGCCTGGCTGGATAAGTCTATTATCATCATGGCAGGGAGTGTGGCAGCAGGCAGGAGTGGTGCTGAAGAGTTTTAGCTGAGAGTTATGTCCTGATCAGCCAGTAGGGGGGAGAGAGACAGGGAGAAAGAAAGAGACAGAGAGAGAGATAGAGTCAGAGAGAAAGACAGAGAGAGAGACAGAGACAGAGATAGAGACAGAGACAGAGACAGCACGAGCATAAGAGCATGGGCTTTTGAAATCACAAAGCCCACCCCTAATGACACACTTCCTCTAATGAGGCCACACCTCCTTATCCTTATAATCCTTCCAAACAGCTCCACTTTCTGGCAACCAAGTATGCAAATTTATGAGCCAATGGGACCATTTTTATTTAAGTCACTCCAAAAGGTAAATGGGGAACCATTTGGGAATCAAGGAAATAGGGGCTGGGCAAATAAATGGCTCAGTGGGCAAAGCACTTGTAATGAAAATATGAGGGTCCGAGCTCAGTCCCCAGCATTCATATAAAAGCCAGGCTGATTGTGCATATTTGTAAGCTCAGCTCTGGGAGGGCGGAGACAAGAGGATTCCTGGGCTCACAGGCCTCCTGCTAACCCCTGTGAGTTCCTGATTCAGTGAGAGACCCTGTCGCAGAAGTCAGTGGAGAGTGATTGAGCAAGACATCCAACGTCAACAGATGGCTTCCATATGTGCACACATGTACACATGTATGTGCACATACAAACACACACATACAGTAAAAAGGAATCATGACGAAGATGAACAGCTCAATAGAAAACAAAAGAAAGGAACATTTTACATAAAAAGCCAGCAAATCCATGGAAATCGTATTTAACTTTCTTGATAAATGTAAAAATAATTGCATGTTAAAAAAAATAAAAGTTAATTTTTCATTCAAAAAACTGTCAAAGATAAAAATGCTGGCAGTGTCATAGGGAAAATGAGTAATTTTTAAAATATCATTTGTGGTTTTGCAAGTTGCTATAACTTTTCTAGAGTGCTATTTGGCAACAAGAAGAAAAGCATTAAAATGTTACATGTGCTGTGACTAGAAGTTTGACTTGCAGTTATCAATCCAAGAAGGCTAATCGTGAAGAGGTGCAATGACTTAGCTGTCAAAGCAGCTTTCTGATAACTAAACGTTGAAGACATTTTATGTCTCCTACAAGAGAGTTGGTTAAACACGTCATGGTGCATGATGTGTCATTAAACTTCTTATAAGCATGGCCTATTATAGAAAGGGATATATTTCATATTATGGAAAAATTCAGTATTCTTGATAATTAAAAAAGCAAGCACCTTCAAAGTTATGTTGGTCTAAATTATACATACATAGACAAAGATGGCAGAAAAACACATATGTTATGCCTCAAAATATTACTTATGTTTTACTTTTGGGGGGGGATGGTTCGAGACAGGGTTTCTCTGTATAGCCCTGGCTGTCCTGTAACTCACTGTGTAGACCAGGCTGGCCTCAAACTCAGAAATCTGCCTGCCTCTGCCTCCCGAGTGCTGGGATTAAAGGCGTGCACCACCATGCCCGGCCATTTCTTATGTTTTAAATGTCTCTTTATTTTATATATATATATATATATATATATATATATATATATTTTTTTTTTTTTTTTTTTTTTTTTTACACTGAACTCAATAGTGAAAAAACAAGAAAGGAAAGTAATATGTTTTGCCTTGTGGATCATAGTTGACACAGATTGATCATCAAGATTAAGCAGAATAAGGTATAAGAAAGTCCCTAAACACAAGGTTAATAGACAAAGCAGTCTCAGAAACCTAGATCTGAACTTGAATCTAAAAAGTTAATAACGTGTTAGGGTCTTTCCAAAGTCCCTAGTAAATACCACTTCCCATGTCAATGGATGTATGAGCCGGGCCACTGTCTCTTCTACTGTCATTTCATTCTCTTTATATTTTCATGGCTTATGCAGATCTCTACAGTAGAAACAGAGGGGAGAAATTCCAGTTTTTCTTTCTAAAATAATCTCTGTGTGTGTGTGTGTGTGTGTGTGTGTGTGTGTGTGAGAGAGAGAGAGAGAGAGAGAGAGAGAGAGAGAGAGAACATGCACACATGTGCACTCGCATGTGTGTGCTTGTGTGTGTGTGGGTGCCCATAGGTTGATATCAGGTGTCTCCCTCAATTATTCACTACCTTATTTCTATTTTATTAATTATTACTGTGTATGTGTATACAATGATGTGTGTGTGTAGGTACATATGGACATCAAAGAATAACTATGTGAAGTCACTTCTCTTCTACTTTTAAGTGGGTTCTGGGGATCAAACCCAGGTTGCCAGGTTTGCATAGCAAGTGCTGGACCTTATGTTTTGGGACAGGGTTTGTAATTTTCAAAACCTACTTTAATAAAGGTTCTTAAATACTTCAACCTCCCTTATAGCCCACTGACCAAAGGTAGGGGAGGATAATGGCTAACAGGACAAGGGGAGCATGGACCTGTTTAGAACTAGATCCTTGGGGCAATTTCAATCTTCATTGTCTGTAGCCCAGTCACAAAACACCAAACATGAATCAGCAGTAGAGGTTTGGTTCAAAAGAAGCCATGAGGCTCTCCCAATCTGCATGAGCCTGCTGAAGTGGCAAGAAGCAGCTAGAACACCACCAGAAGTTCTTTGGTGCACTTCTTTCTACAGAGTCATGACAAGCAAAGATCAGTGAAGAAAACAAGGTGAACCAATGCCATAGTGTCATCACCAAAGACCAGCATCAACAAAGCCCAATGAAGACCAGCAAGGCGAACCAACGCTAGAGTGCCCTCCACTCTGAGTGCCCTCCACAGAGTGTTACGTAAACTCTTTGCAAACATCACATGTCTTTTCTAGCATCCACTCCAGCAAAACATCACATGCTCTTTCTCCAGACAACTTCCAGGAAAACACCTCAAGTCTGTTCTCAGCAAAAGACTGAGAACCCCCTCCTGTGTCTGCTTCAGCAAAACATCCTCTTATAAGACAGCTTCCAGAGGAATCTTACATGACACAATTGAGTCTCCAACAATACCCAAAATTCCCTCTTCAGACAAAGTCTATCAGCCAACCTGTAGCTTGAATATTCAACTAGACTGGCTGTCCTTTAGTCCCAGGTATTCTCCTGTCTCTATTCTTTCTGGCACTGGAATTATAGAGGCCTGACTCTGTGTGTATGCTGGATATTGAACTCAGGTCTTCATGTTTGTCATGGCAAGCACACGACTGATTGAGCCATTGCTCCAGCCTCTCTACTAACACTCACCCCTATCGTATTCATGTCTACTGTATTCTACACTGAGCTATAGAGAGGCCCACACACACCTCTGCAGGGTAACCTGTAGCACCTATCCTCTTACAGGTGCACAGGTTTCCCACATATTCCTAGATTCAGGTGTTACTGCCTGTACCACCCATAATGCTATGCAAAAATTAGGAACTGGGTGTGCAAAGTTGTACCATCAACGTGAAACATAACCTTTGTGGCTACAGTTGACTTCGGAACCCCAAGGAGGGTTCCGATTCCCCAATGGGCAGAGATGTTTGTTTGGCAGGTGGGAGGTGAGTACTCAGGCTGTAGGGAGGTGAAGGAAGGCAAGTACAGGCCTAGGAGACAGTGCTGGGCTGTCTCAAAGGCTTCTTTCCCATCAGCACCACGGATTCACATCCTTAGGAAATCAAGAGGAAGGAACAGTGTATAGAAATGGAAAAAGCAGGAGGCTGGGTGGTTTAGAGTAGTGGCCGCTCTTCTAGAGGACCTGAGTTCAAGTTTTAACATCCACATGGCAGCTCACAACTGTCTGTAACTCTAGCTCCAGGGGATGCTGGAGCTCTCTCTGGCTTCTTCTGACTTCTGGAGGCATAGGTGCACATATGGTACACAGACATATATACATTCAGCCAAAACATCCATGTACATAAAATAAAATAAAATAAAATAAAATGAAATAAAATGAAAAAGCACATGAAATAAAAGCTCTCCTAGACAGTTGGGACATAACACACTTAAAATTTTATTTATTCTTAGTGTAGGGCCACATGTGGAGGTCAGAGGACAGCTCTGTGGATTGGTTCTTTTTTCTGACCGTCACATGGGTTCTGGGGATCAAACTCGGGTTGTCAGGCTTGATTGCAAGCACCTTATTCACTGAACCATTTCACAAGTTCTCTCTCCAGTTCTCTCTCCTGCGTGTTGGCAGAATGTGTCTCTAGAGTATATGTGTAGTGTGCTCACCGATGCATCAGTGTGCGCATATGTCTCTGTGTGTATCCACAGCACCAGGGACTTTGTGTATATGTGTGTGTCTTTGGAGTTAAGGGGTTTCCTTGCTACTGGGTAGTGCTAGCAGTGGAAGGGAAAAACAATATATCCCTTTCATACTTTCATAACATTAAAGGGGTAGCAAAAGAAAGGTGGTAGGTGGGGGACAGCAGGGGAGTGGTGTCATGCAGGGACTCAGATTGGCTTTACTTTTGTGAATCACAAAGTTCTCCCAATTGTAGGGAACAAGGAGCTGGGAATTTGAGGGGAGCAAAGGACGGTAGAGAATTTCGGTCAAAATCTGGCTGATTGCTATTAATATAACTTCCTTTTCAAACCGGGGTTAAGTGTCTTGGGGAAACGAGTACGATACGGACAAGGATTACTTTTTATGATTGATTCATCTGGTGACAACTTGGCACTAATGAGGCCATGGCCAAGGCAACTGGCTCCATCCCCCTGGGAGCTGTTAGCGTCTCATGGCTCCAAATGTGAGGTGACACTTTACCCTTGCACCTAGTAGAGATTGGGTGAGAGAGTATGGTGGCGCTCCAGTTTTATCGCCTTTCCAACGCCCCTGCTTTCCCCTCTCGCACAGTGCCACTGCACCAAGTACTCCTGGAACCCGACTTCTGTAATACAGCAATCCAGTCAATGACATTGTCTAAAGTGCTGGACTGTCCTTGGGAGACAGCAGCCACCTGCACCAGTTCCAAGTCGCTTCGCTGGGTATAATATTCTACCAACTGGCTTTCACAGACTTGCCTGAAAACAAGCCAGTGGCTGGAGAGATGGATGAGTGGTTAGAAGCAATGGTTGTTCTTCCAGAGGGCCCTGGTTCAATTCCCAGCAACCACTAGTGTCTGTAATTTAAGGGGATCCAGCACCCTCTGTTTTCATCCGTTGGCACTGAAAGACTATTGTATACAGACATATATTCCAGTAAACACTCATATCCCAAAAGGAAAAAAACAAAATCTAAAAACAAAAGAACTTCCCTCCCCAAATCCAGTCCCATGTTACCCTGTTGCTTGACAATGTGGCTAGAATCTTCTGTAAGAGAGTTCTCTCTCCAGCTCTAAGAAGTTGGTGATTTATAGCCAAGTGCTTACTGACAGGATTCAAGCTCAAGGTGCTTTTCCTGGGTCCCCTGAAGTCTGCATCCTTCCTGATTACATCCTATTGAAATGGTTTGAACTCTTCCTTACTGTTACATTCTCTGGTTTTATCAGCTGTGAGGCCTGGACCCCCACCTCTAACCAGCCTAGTATACAGACTCACATGGCAAAGGGCCTAAGTCTCCTGAGTTGGGAATCAGAAGTGGGATGTAACATCACCAGGGGTGTCCCTCACCGTCTCTTCCACTGTCCTTGGGTAACTTTCTTCTTTGGAGAGCCTCTCTTCATGTGATTGCAGCTTCTCCTGGTGCACATTCCACAGGCTTGGCTGTTTCCGCATGAAGGCCACCTCTAGAATCCTCACATGGACCAGAGAGAAGCCTTCTAGTAAGTCTGCATCTCAGAACAAATGCTGAGAGCATAAAGGCTGAGATTGGCAGGCCTGTGTGTCTATTCTTGTAGCTTCTTTGTATGTGTTGGGCGTGGGAGAATCATGGCAATTACAAATCATAAGTCACCTCAGTTCTCCTCAGCCTCCCTAAGACCTAACTGGTTAGTTCCTCATCTGCCAAGAGCCTGGCATGACATTGGAATCTTCCAAAGGAACCCAGAATAACACACATATGATTTTAAGACATCATCCTGACAATTTCAGTCACTGTCATATGCAGCATCATCTAGAACCTTCTTGAATAGATGAGAAGCTGGCTTACGGATGAGCAGAGTGGATCAGAAGGATTAAAATGCAAATTCAGGGTCCAGAGAATGGCTTAGCTGGTGAAGTGTTAGCCCAGCCTGCCTGGGACCTGAGTTTATTTAGTCTTCAGTACCAGTGTGGGGGAAAAGCTGGGTGCCAGAATATGAATCTTGTAGTCTCAGTGCTGAGGATGTGAGGACAGGGGTCGGGGGATCTCTTGGCTCACTGGCCAAGTCAGTCTAGACAGATCGATGAGCTCCAGATTCAGTGAGAGGCACTGTCTCGAAACTAACACAGAGAGGGATTGAAGAAGGCATACAATGTCAAAATCTGATGAACGCACTCAAATACAGAGCTACACACCCACAATTGTACACACACACACATATACACACACACTGAGGAAGACACACAATGTCAAAATCTGGCTGCACGCACTCAAATGCAGAGTAGCACCCCCATGAACGTACACACACACACACACACACACACACACACACACACACAAGAGTACAAACCTAGTTCAAAGCTTCATTTCCATTTAAGAGTCAGAAACCCATAAGAGAACACTGCCTTTATGGTAATGTTGTGCAAAATTGGGGTCATCTACAGAATAGTGACTCATTTGGGCCTTCAAAGAGCTGAGGTCATGATGTAGCTTGAACTGAATTCTAGGGTCTGGAAGGTCGTAAGCCCTTCTAAGGAGACAAAAATGGTAGGAAATTCTCAGAGGCTAGGTTTGGGGAGTTTCTCGACCATTGACAAGGTGCTGGGCTCTGAACTGTGCAAGGACTGGTCTGTCTGGCTTCAGTTCTTTTTATTCTAGACTAGGGTAGGTGCAGGTTGTCTATTGCCGTGTAGCAAATCTCCCCTACTCAGCAGCCCTTGACTCACAGTCTAGGACTCAACAGTCCGCAGATAGCTTAACTGTGACCCCTGCCTTGAGTCTCAAGCTGGCCCCAATTGAGGTGTATGTCTGTGGTTCACTGGGGAGGCTCCTGGGGCCAAGCTCACCCAAGCTGCTGCTGCTGAGAAGCCTTGCTGCTTGGCTCTCTGGAGGATAGGACCTAATGTGGCAGCTGGCTTCCCTCAGAGCAAATAAGTGATCGAGGGAGAATGAGTCACAGGAAAAGCCACTGGTCTGCTGTCACCTAATCTCAGCAATGGCATCTGGTCACTCCTCCTGGATTCCATGTGTTAGAAGGGAGTCACTAGGTGCAGCCAGCACATTTCAGAGGGTGGGGATTACATAGGGCAAGCATGCTAGGAAGCTGGATCATGCCAGCCATTGCTGTGTAGGAAAAACGTCAGGTGGGGATCCAGAGCTGACGCTGAAACCTTAGGAATGGAGCAGAAAGTAGGAAGGAAGGGGCCATGGGGTGAGGGTGGTGCAAAGGTGTGTGTGTGTGTGTGTGTGTCAAGTTTTGCGAAGACTGGAGCCTTGACTAGAGAGCCAGGCATTTGTTCATTCAAGATTTGAGACTTAGCATTAGCCTCGAAGGACTCCAAGCACGAAGGGCAATAAAGAAAGAAGGACATAGATACACGCGTGACTTCTGCTACATCCTTCAACCATCTAAACAAATGCACATGGAAGGTATAAGCCCCATTTCATAGACAACAAACTGAGGCCTGGAGGGCTTAAGTGTCCACCTCAAGATTAGGTGGTATTGTGGTCAGGATTGTACAACGCTCTGCAGATATACTGAAATCATTAAGCTATGTATGCACACAGCAAGCAAATTCTGTGCTGTATGAATTAATATCCTGATAAGCTACTAAAACCAAAGTACAACAACAGAAAGCTAAGGCTGGGAAGGCAGGATGTGGTACGGTGGGAAATTTCAGATCTAACTGATCTGGTCTCTGTATTGGGTTTCTCAGGATGTAATAAGCAAACACCACATGCTGGGCGGCTTCTACTGATGATGTTTACGCTCGTGTGTGCTGGAGGCTGTGAGTCTGATACCAGGCTGTTGCCAGCGGGGCTGTTTTCTTTGGAGGCCTTAGGATTTGGCTTGTAGGTGGTCACCTTCCCTTCCTGGTCTTCATGTGGCCATCATGTCTGCGTCCTCATGGATTTTTAGAGGGATACCACTCAAATGGGACCAGGACCCTCCAGCCTCTTTTCAGTTTCAGTCCACCTTTTCTCACTTAATGTAATTAGGTTATGAGTTACTGAGGGCTAAAGCTTTGGAAAGACATATTTTAGTCCATGATTACCTACAAAGATTATGCTCATTTGTCTTTTTAGTCAATAGAAGACCACTATTATGTTTTAAAAAATCCAATGTTAAACATTTATGGTTTAATATTATATATCATATATATGATATACTTGTATATATAATATATATTATAAGATACCATGATATGATAATAGTAACCATATATATATGATATCAGATATATGATACAATATCAATATCTTATATATGACATCACTATCATTATATATGGTAAATATATGATATTTATTCTGGATTTATTAGTGTAGGACCTTCTTTCAGTTTTTGAAACAGGGACTTGTATAACCTAGGCTGGCCTTGAACCTGCTTTGTAGCAGAGGATGACCTCCAACTCCCGATCCTCCCCTCCGAAGCACCGGGATTAGAGGAGTGCACCCCGTCACCCAGTTTTATGTTTTGCCCTAGCAGAAGAGAACTGAGCCCATTCTGATTCTTACAGATAAGCATTTGCAAATGGTAATGATTTAAAATAAATAGCTCATCATGCAATCTCTGGATACTCCTCAAATACACTGATGCAGATCCCCAAAGAGAAAGAGTTGAGTTAAAAAAAATGAAGATGAATTACAAACTAATAACTTTAATATCTGTTAGTAATCTTTATCACTAAGTGATAAGTGAAATAAGAAAGCACCCAAGATGTGTAATATACACGACTGTGGTTGCAGATGTAATGTTATCTCCACTCTTGTCATAGCTTTCCTGATTGTTGCAAATGGACTTGGGCTTGTGCTGAGAGAGGGGGTGTCTCTTTGCTTGTGGAGGGTGGCTTCCCTCCCCCCACCCTGTTTTGGTGTGGCTTTTCTCCTGAGTCACAGCGAGCCATCAGTTCATGCAGAAGGAACACACACGTGCAGTGTTACCCGAGGGGCTGTGCAGAGGACAGAGTTTGCAAAAAGTCCGGACAGCACAGGTTAGCTTATTGGCGTTCTGATATGTTCAGTTTTGACATATGAGACATCTGATAGTCCATTTAACTTTCCGGGGCAGGCAAACCTCACTTTTAGAGATACTTGAACTGGATGCCTGTGGACTCCCATACAATCTGGCTCAGGGCTTCACAGTCTGAAGCTGCCTGTAGTGTGTCCTGGACTCACCACAGTGCCATGTGGTCTGTGTCATTGACATCTGACCACTGGTGACCAACCTGACCACTGGCCTTGTTTGGGTTGATCAGAGCAAGAAGCCCAGACACGAGCCCATTGAATGAAAGCCCAGTGTGTGCTTAAGGAAAATTCCAGGATAATTGGATCTAAATGCTTCCTCCTGGTTAACTAACCCTTAGACTTCAAGGACACAGGAGAGCCCCTGTTATCTCTTTACAGATCAGCCACAGATCTTAGAAAGAATTGACTGTCACTCAAGACTGCCCTTAAGACTGCTTCCTCCCTCAATTACGGAAGCCTTTGCAGAGCCTACGAGGCCAAATGAGTCTATAAAAAGGACTTATTTACCACTTGGCACTTACCCGCCAGCACTGTGGACTCTCTTTCTCTCTCTGTTTCTCTGGTTCACATTTATTCTCTCCACACCCTGTTTCCCCATCTTTTAAACCAATTAGGGAACTGTAGGTTTGGCCCAAGTACCACAAAAGCTGTTCTTTTTGAGCACTGAATTTTTTCAGTCAACAAGGAGAGGCCAGCCAAGATCCCTTTATCTCAAAGACAAACAAAAGCAGCTAATGAGGGAGGTGGGAGGGCTGGAGGGGGGGTGCATTCTGGAAGCTTTACTCATTTTTTGGAGGAGATAGCATGGTTTTATGCAAATTGGGATTCTATGCTCTGGATTGGCTCGGCCAAGAATCTTGCTACCTTACAGTTCTGCGCCACTGGGTGGCAGCAGAGAGCTATCTATGCCTTGGTCCCTGTAGTTGGAATAGCTTTCCCTCTTGCTGAAGGGGAATGAATCTTTCTAGTGGAACAATACTCAGAATTTTGCCCAAGAAGAACTGATTTCTTACCCCAGTTCTCCTTTTGCACAGTTAGCTTATGTTTCACATTCAACATGTTTGTATTTATTTACCAGGACAATGAGCTTGGCGCATGTGGCCGGCGCACTGCATTCATAGGTTCCACATCCTCATATCCAGCCAGCAGAAAATGGAAAATATTAAAAAAATACTCTGTATATATACTCAACACATACAGATTTTTTTCACCTTGTCATCTTTGTCTAAAGAACATAGGGCCATAGCTACTTACAAAACATTTCCATTGTGTTGGTAGGTGTTAGAAATAATCTGGAGTTGAGTTACTCTTCATGAAGGTGATGCACAGATGCTACACTATTTTATAGAGGAATTTCAGCACCAACAGATTTGGGTGTTTGGGTGTCCAGGGACCAGTTTCTGTGGATACCAAAGGATGACAGCTCTGTGTTGTGTTTCCCAAGGAAACCGCAAAGCCAAATTCCCTCTTCTTTCTTTTAATCATATGTATTGCTTTGAAAAATACAACCCCCCCCCCCCACAGTAGCTGCACTAGCTGGGTATGAAATTGAAGCCAACAGTAAGTCTTGGCTTTGGTCATATTTCATGCTGAGTCTCCCACTCTGAACAAGTCACTGACTGGTTTGAGCATCAAGAGGAGAGCAGGATGTTAATGATGGGGCTGGGCAGTGGAAGGGAGGAACAGCGGTGCTCACAAGTCTTTCCACACAACGGGGGGAAGAAACTTTCCATATCCACTCAACACCACAGCCTGGGAAAGCTGGTGCTCTCTAGGACTCGGCAGTTGACGCTGTTCAAAAGCTCAAACAACTGGTGAGGAGATATGGAGCAAAGAAGGGAGACCAGAAAACGGGACTTCTGTGGTAGCCATACTGCTACCGGAAGAGTGCCCTTTGAGATCACTGTGCAAAGAGCAGCCTGTTGCAAGCTTGCCTGTCATGAGGGAGAGAAGAAGAAAGAGAACTCGGGGGAACAAGAAGACCAGAAAGAAGAGAAAGAAGGACGGGGTTAAAAGATGACAGAGAGTCACGATGAAGGTCACCCACCCTGGCTCGAAGCCCAGAGCCTCAGGTCCGGGGCCATCTGCTTGGCTCCCTGCTTGAGAACCCTTAGTCCCTGGTTGAGTGCAGGCCATGGGCAGAGCTAGACGATCGATCACCACTGGTAAGTTCAGAGGTACTTGGGCTGACCCTTGAGAGGAGATCCTTGTGGCTGATGGATATGCAGCCTGAGAAACCTCTTTGGGGACTCAGAAAGTCCCCAAACACCTCCTATTGTCTTTGCCTAGCTGAGAGTTGGAGCAGGGCTGTACAGGATTCCCAAACCACTTCACCCAGGATCGGCCGCTGACTGTTCACGCCTGTAGCCTGAGGCTCCACAGAGGGGTCCAGGCCATCGCAGAGCCTGTCTGGCCTAGGAAGCAGTCCTGGCAGAACCAGGAGGAAGAAAGATAAAGCCCCTGAATGCTGCAGTGGGAGTCTTCAGAAGATACAACTGGGAGGTCCTAAGAAGTCAGAACCGAGGAGTGGACTTCTCTGGGGGATGATGTCCTTTGAATTGAATCAAGCAGTATCAGTTTGTATTTATATAACCTTATATAACAAGCCAAACAAAAGAGGATACTTCGGGGCCAAGAGCATATTGAAAAGACAAGAGAGGGAACTTCTCAGGAGAGAAGACAGAATTCAGGGCTATCTTTGGATTAAATAAGAAACTGCTTGTATATTTAAAGCCATTCCACACTCATTTATTGCGGTTGAAAACAGTTCCCGGATGGCAGCGTTGGGGACACGAGCTGTTTCTGAGCCCATTCTCGGCTTCTCATTTGTCTAATGAGCAATTTGAGCTTTTGCTTCGGTACCCAGCAAAGATAATACTGTACACCAGTATAGGACATGGCACAGTCCCAAGCATTACTACGCCTGTCTGACCCAGGCAGCTACTACCCTGTCAGGAGGGCTCTGCTCACATTTCTGACTCTCCAAGTGCAGATATTTCAGAAAGTGCAAGGTGACTTAACCAGAGTCACCGGTACATAGATGTCCCAGTGTAGGGGAATCGAGGGCGGGGAGGTGGGACTGGGTGGGTGGGTGGAGGAGCACCCTCAGAGAAGCAGGGGGAGGGAGGAGGGGATAGGGTGTTTCCAGGAGGGAGGGAAACCAGGAAAGGGGATAACATTTGAAATGTAAATAAAGAAAATATCCAATAATTAAAAACAAAAGTCCTCATGACTAGCCCTACTGTCTATTTCACACATCAGCTCCACTATGGTTTCTGCATAATTTACAGGCTCGGGTATACATAAGCTGCTTTAGTGAATGTTAATTTTTATCTTTTAGCATTGTCGTTATCCTCTGCCTCCCTTTATAAAGCAACACCATAGTGCAGCATCAGAGACATGTCATGCTGTCCTTTCCACCCATGGCAGTGTGTGAGAAGATTCCAGAGTAAAGGGATGGAGTGGGAGGATTGGAACCCCTTTCCACCTTTCCAGGACTGCAGCAAGCCCTTGACTTTGATCCTGGTCCCAGCTCACTACTCTCCTTTCCCTGTAGTTTGTAGTTTGTGCATGGAATACACAAACTACAAGAATTATTTCTTCTTCTTCTTCTTCTTCTTCTTCTTCTTCTTCTTCTTCTTCTTCTTCTTCTTCTTCTTCTTCTTCTTCTTCTTCTTCCTTTTCCTCTTTCTCCTCCTATTCTTCCTCCTCTTCCTTTCCTCCTCCTCTTTCCCCCCTTTCCTTTTTTCTCTCCCTTCCTTCTCCTCCCCCCTTATTCCCCGGCCCCCCCAGACAGGGTCTCATATATCCAGGCCGGCTGCTAACTTACCATATAGTTGAGGATGACCTTGAACTTCTGAATCCTTTGCTCTTTCTTCCAGAGTTCTGGGATTGCAGACGTGCATTACCATGCCTGGTTTTTAATGCAGCACTGGAGGTCAAACCCAGGCCCCTGTACATGCTAGGCAAGCACTCTATGGGCTGAGCTATATAGCCCCAGACCAAGAATTTTTTCTTAAACGATGGGATCCAGTTTCTCAAAGCTAGAGGGATTTACCTGGTGGACGATCTGAAGGGGTCAGGTTTCTTGTTGTTTTCTGTTTTTCTAACTTGAATACATTGAAGGTACCCTCATCCTGAAGGATCCTTGGGCTCCATTTTTGATCCCTTTTAGCACAATGAGTTTGGGGAATGTCTGAAACCACAGAAACACATTGGCAGGCAATAAAATGGTTCTTAGACTCTTCTTCAAGCTAGCCACTCTGTGGTTGTTCTTCTAAATCACTGTGCTCCCCAGCGGGACAGAGAACGGGCCCTGATGGAGCTGCCAGCAGCAAGACTTCATTAGACACTTCCTCATTTAATCTTCTCATGTAAAATATTCCTAACACCAGGTCCCTTGGCAAACGCCCTGAAGAAGTTTCATTTCAATAATATTGCTTTGTATTTATATAACCTCTATATCCTAGGAGCTTGAAAACACTTACAGCCCATGCTTCATTACTGAGTTTAACCAAAAGAAAAAGAAAGCCAGCCTATTTCCCATGAACGATTTAAGCTCTCCCTTTAGAAGGTAGAAATAAAATAATAGCTAGCTGGCGATAGGGTACATTTGTCTTCCGAGGAGCCCACCATCATCTGGGTACTGAAACTACCAGAGAATATGAAGAAGACATCAAGCAAGTGTTTAATTGAAAGTTACAGAGCAAGGCAGGGCAGAGTGGAAACCAGAGACAGACTTCAGCAGTCCATTCCTGAGTGAGGGTTACAAGTCTGAGGGCAGTAAATTAAAGGAAGACGGGAGAAAGTGACTTCCTTTTGCCATTCTTGTCACAGGCCTCTCCCTCAATCTCTTCTCAGATTGGAAAAAAAGAAGCATATTCCACCCCCGGGCCCCTTCACAACCCCCCCCCCCCGCTCCCCGGATGCTGGATGTAAGGCTGTATCCTTTATCTCTATGTCCTGCTAGTTCTCCCAAGATGTTGACAGAAACAGCACAGGGCCTTGTCTATGGTAAAGTCCCAATTAGCCGAGTGCTCAGGGGACAGACGTGGCCGTGCTTTGATTTAAGCAGTAAATGAATGCTGCGTAGTAAAACCTTTCTGTCTGGTTGCTTAGGACATGTCTAGAGACCCAGCTGACCCTCCTTGATGGGGCTTTTCGTTCCCAGGCTTACCAAGACGGTCAAAACAAGAGATGGGAGATCTCATGTTCTGTTCTCTGGGTCTCAGCCTGAATTCTGTGGCTAGCAAATTCTGGAAGTCTACTGCTGGCACATGTGTATGTGTGTGCATGTGTGTGTGTGTGTGTGTGTGTGTGTGTGTGTGTGTGTGTGTGTGAGGGGGGAGGAGGAGGAGGAGAAAGAGGAGGAGGAGGAGGAAGAAAGTGAGTCTCCCTCAGCATAGTTTCTCTCTCATCTCATGGAATCTTGGCCTGGCAACTCATCAGTCAGAAGAGTTCTACTCTAGGGAAAGGCACATAGGGTGGGGATCATGCCTGGCAGTGCCACCACCACCACCACCACCACCACATTCTGCTGTTCTGTTCTATCAGGCATCCCCCTTACCTCCTGGGAAATGAAGGTGCTGTTTGAGAAAATTCTTTTTTCCAGATGGTATTATTATTATTATTATTATTATTATTATTATTATTTTAAAGCTGCCACTGATGACTGATTTCCAGTGGCCAGTAGCTCTGCAATTCTTGTGCTTCTCAAGTTGGGGGAAACCAATACATTTTCAGAGTTCTCTAAAGAAACCCCTTAACCTGTTCAGTACTACCTTCTCAGGGCCGTTACTTCAACCAGGCCCAGAAGTGACCAGGGCAGAGAAACAGTTATCAGCTCTCCTGATCCTGCAGTCACCTTTCTTGCCCCACACCGGACTCATTTAAACTAAAATGAAAGTCAAGCCAAAGGACTCCAGGCAAATGCTCCCTAGCAGGGAACCTCTGGGCTGCTTGGCATAGATATGGCAACTTGAACTCGGCCTTCATCAGTGTGCATATGGTGTTCAAAGTCAGGAGTGCACACAGCAATCAACCATACTGTGAGCGGGGGTGGGGGGTGGGGTGGGGGTGGCGGTAGGGGTA
>LR753508.1:90706-177687 GCA_902729485.2 Mus minutoides | reverse complement strand
AAGACACTGTCTAATGTTAATTCTACCCGCTGCTGCCAATTATAATCAGAGCTAGTCAAAATAAACAAATTAAACAAATAAACATGTCAAAACATCTCTGATTTAGGGAAAATAAGCCAAGTCTGGATTCTCCCAGAGTTCCAGCATAAATGATGGGCTGTGGGCTGTAAAACGCTCCATAACATTTTTTCACCTTTGCGAGGGGGAAGGTGGGTCAGTTTAGAATTACAGCTCAGCTCAACTTTGAGAAAGGGGTCTGCGACAGAAACCAAATCAAACCCAAATGTTGCTGGCTTCGTGGAAGGTAGTTATGATGTGCCGGGTGCTCTAGATGCTTTAAAAAGAGAGAAAGGAAGAAAGGAAAAGCAGTCGACGCTTTGTTGACGCGTTGCCAGGACCCCTAAATCACTGGAGGGACAGAACACGTCGCAGGTGAAAATATACCAGGCGGATGTACGTTTCAATATGAAACATACTGTCACCGTGACATGTCCCAATCAGCACGTTGCAAATACTGGGCAATTAAGTTAGAAAGCTCGATTGGTTTCAGGAAAGGATATAAAACATGACTTCGCTACTCCGCTACTCAAGTAGAGTATCTTGGCTAGAGCCATTGCTTAAATGGTGGGAGGGGGTAGGAGGTGGAGGGATGTGTGTGTGTGTGTGTGTGTGTGTGTGTGTGTGTGTGCGCGCGCGCGCGCGCATGAGCACATTCTTTAGTATGTTAGCTTATAAAAAGAATGGAGCAAAGTTAGAGAAGAAGGCACTCTGGCAGGTGGTTCTTGTGAAAAAAAAAGTCATCTCTCGAAGTTTAAAATATTTCAAATTATCTACATCCTGTTCTGGACAGCAAGCGACTCGCCGAGCGATTAGTGCAGATACCACTGCACTCTTCATACAACCCTTTCTGATCTAACATCAACTCTCTGCCCGCATCGAGCAACAGTGCGACAGGTGGGCATGGAGTGGGCCTCGTGTATGCCTTCAAGGAACCTCCGGGCTTCCCACACGAAAGTTTTTAAGTAGAGTTTATGACCTGGGAGTCGGTGCAGGGCACTGACAAGAGCTGCGATCGGACTGGGATTCGTTATCCCAGCAGCATCCTTTACTTACTGGAGAATGGACCTTGGAGACTGTTTTGCTCTCTGGACAGGAGCTTTGCAAACCTGTGAGGAGTGACATTCCCCTCCCTCAAAAGACACTGGGCTTGATTTCTTCTCTCATTCCTCACGCTTTTATTTTTAATGTGCACTGTGTTTTGCCAGGGAAGCAGGTGGGGGTGGGAATCACCGTGCCTTTGAAACGCTGTTTTCCGTGGACAGCCTATAGAATCTTGGTTATTAACAACGTCTCACAAGACAGTTATTTTTGGAGTGGCCTCTTAGGACGCAACCTCTTGGAAGTGAACTCATTTATTTTGCGTCTCACTGTCCTGCCATTTCCTGCGGAGAGAGGGGAAAAGCGAAACCACATGTTTTGAGGAGCGAATGGAGGAAACCCCATCGAAGACAAATGACGACTCCTCTCCCCTGGCAATTAGTCAAACCTGGGCTCCAGGCCAGCCCAGGTGCTCCCGACTGCGTATAAATTTGCCAAAGAACAATGAAAATAGCAGCTGATTGTGCTGACAGATTCTTCTGGTAATTTCCTGTTGTTTGGCATCTTCGGGTTCTTTTCCCACAATTATGGCTGCTGATGAAGTCAGGGACCCTTCCAAGTCATTTTCTAGCCCTCTCTGTGCCCCTCTGTCATCTCACCAGCGAGCAGCCTCTTATCCCCAACTTAAAAGAAATGAAACAATCGAAGTCCAAAGCCAAGTAAAGAAATATTCTGGAGTTGTAGACTTTTCTTCCCTTTCCCAGATGTTTGAATTTAATCCCCTTGCAAAATACATATTTTAATGAGTCTGAATTTAAAAGAGGAAGAAAAAAAAAAAACCTGCCCTGCACCTGCACCATATAGAGTTTCTTGGCAACTGTGAGCTGGAATTCAGGTTCCTTCTGATTTTCCAGCTTACATGTTGGAAGGTTTCTGGAATTATCCATTAGCATCTGATTTTGTGGAAGCTGGGGTAGCCGGTGCCATGGCTGACCAAGGTGACGCTGGAATCCAGTGCTAGCCAGTAGGTCAGCTCCAAGCCAGCTTGGGTGTTACGGGGATGCCATGGCTTGTCCTGCTTTTGTTTAAAACAAAACAAACAAAAAATCTCTTTTCCCACTCTCCAGTCTGAAACAATGAAACTATTGTTGGAAATAAAGGTTTAGCCCCACAATGCCTGCCCTTGGGAGCTGGAGGCACAAGGATGGCTGTGGGTCAAACTTGTCTTATGTGCTGAATTCTAGGGCAGCCACAGATGTATAGTGAGACCTTGTAAGATTAGAATGAAATTAAATGACAGAGGGAAGGAAATAAGGAAGGAAGGAAGGAAGGAAGGAAGGAAGGAAAGAAAGAAAGAAAGAAAGAAAGAAAGAAAGAAAGAAAGAAAGAAAGAAAGAAAGAAAGAAACTACTGTGGTTTGTTGGGGGGTGGGGGGAAGTTAGACTCAAACCCAAGGCACTTGGGGTGAAATGAAAGTGAAGGAATTTCATTTTTCTCAAATCTGCATATTATCCATGTTCCCAGGAAGCTATGTGTGCCTTCTTGTTGTATGTGTGTGTGCATGCACACATAGGTGCGTGTTCTCATGTGTACATGTGTATTGCAGACATGCTTGTAGAGGGAAGGAGCTGGAGTCACTGTTGAGGAGTTGCCAGAAAGTGGAATTTCTTCCCTCCTACTTCTCCCTTCCCTGGCCCCTCTGGCCCCAGAGGAGTGTGGCTATGTGAACGCGGCAATGTGGCTTTGCAACAGAGCTGCATAGGGTAGATTAGACGGGAGCATAATGTATGGAATTTTTCTTAACAGGGCTCCGTGTCCCCTATTAATCAGGACTTCAAGTCAGGAGAATTGCAAATGAAAAAAAGTTCCAGGATAATGTATAACATTTGAGAAGAGGGCAAACCTTAGCAGCTGCCCCTTTGGAAAGCTAGTCTTGAGCCTGGAAACATTGGTCTGTTTGACACTGGATATAGTCTTTGTGGCAAGACCCTTCCTATGTTCAGGTGAGAAGCATGTGGAGAAAAGAACAAATAGAAAATCTGGAAGTCACTAGGAGGTAGTTTTCTAGATCTGGGCACCTTTTAAAATTTTTGGTCAAGCTCTCATGTAGCCCAGGCTGGCCCTGAACTCCTGATCCTCTTTTCTTTATGTCTTGCATGCTGGGATTAAGGGCATGTGTGTGTGTGTGTGTGTGTGTGTGTGTGTGTGTGTGTGTGTGTGTGTGTCAGGGTTGAGATCAATGGCCTTTTTTTTTTTTTTTACTGGCACCTGTATGTATGTTTATGTGGTATGATGGGATGTGTGTATGCATGTCCATAGTATGTGGATACATTTGTATGTGCAGGTGTATAAGTATGTGTTCAGAGGCCTGAAGTTGACATGTTTCCTTGATTACTCTCCTTATTTATTTAGGCAGAGTCTCTCAACTGAACCCAGAGCTCCCTCATCAGCTGGCTTAGCTAGTTAGCTTGCCTCAAGGATTCCTGTCTCTGCCTCCTGAATTTTGGGATCACAGCCACCACGCAGGCTTGGGGTTCAGGTAGATTCTGGGGAATCTGAATTCAGGCCTCCATGGTTGTGTGGCAAACATCTTTTCAACTGAGCCATCATCTCTCTAGCCTTCCCTGGAGTTCTGAAAAATAATAGCAACACACACAGGTGAAGGGAGGGAGGGAAGAAGTTCAAAATGACATGGGACAGAGAAAACGAAGGGCTGTTTGTGACTTGTCAATCATCATCCCATACTCTCACACACATTCAATTACCATATGCTTGAGGGGTGTTGATAAACTATTTACAGTTTTAGAAAAATGCTTCTAGTGCCTGTCATTTGTTATACAGTCCATCGAGAAAGCCATTCGTTTATTCATTCCTAGTTTATTAATTAATTTACTCATTAGTATTCGCACCATTTGTTAAACATCCATGGGTTTATTACAGCTCCTTTATACCTTTACCACTGACCATAATTTAATCTATTCTGCCTCTTTTCAAAGTTCCACTCACCCGAGATCAAGTGGTACCTCCTCCTTACAATCTTTCCCCCTTCTTTTGCACTGAGGTCCTCATTAGTCTTCATTTTCTCCAGCTCTCCACAGTACAGGGTCATTCATTCGGCCAGACTAGAGGGGCACTTACAATCTACATTGTGTTGGAAAGGGGGTTGTGGTGTTAATCAAGACAACTGTGGCTCCTGGCCCCTTGGGTCCTGAAGGACAATGTTGGCCCTGGCCAGTTGAATAGACGGTGTATATCTCCCGAAAGCTGTGAAGTGTGAGGCAGGAAGCTTCGGGAACAGAAGAGGCCCCAGCAACAAGGCTTAAAGCAGAAACCTGAAGGATGAGCAGTCCTGAGCTTATGGACTGCCTGTGTAAATGGTCCAGGCTGAGAGACTATCAGACACAGATACCCAAGAGATAGGGACGTGGGGGAAGGAGTGCTTGAATGGCCCCTACCACTTTGGTGACAGTGCACACTTCAGGGCACACACAGAAGACTAGAGAAGAAGGAGAATGACACAAACTTCAACCCCAGAGATAATGAGAGGCCACATTCTGGGTGACCTGTGCCACACAGCGAAGAATGCAGATCTGTTCTGTACGTTGAGCTGGTATAGCCGGCAGGGAAGTGTCATGGTTAAATTTGTGTCCCAGAAAGAGAGCTTTGCCCGAGGTCTAGAGAACAGGTTGGGATAGGGAAGTGCAAGGACAGGTCCTTTTAAATGGCAATCATATATTTTTGAGCCCAATTACATGGTTGTCCCTCAGTCTATATAATTCTAGGACATCTTAAATACCAAAATCCGGATGCTGCCTTTAAAATTGTGTATTAGTCACATGTAGCTTACACATAGCCTCCAGCATATTTTATTTTTTTAGTTGTCTGTTTATTGTGTGCATGTGTTGTATGCATGAGCACGCATGGGTGCTGGAACCTGTTAGCGTGCTTGTGGAGGCCAGAGCAAGGACTTCTCTCATCGGACCTGAAATTCACCATGTAGGCTAGGCTGGATGGCCACTGAGTTTTCGAGATCCACCGCTTTCTACCTCCCTCACGCACATGCAACCATCTCAACTTCTTATGTAGGTGCTGGGGATTTGAACTCAGATCCTCTTGCTTTCAAAGTAGGCCCTCTTACCACGAACCATGTCCACAGCCCCGAAGAAAGGCACGGTCGGTCAGTTCATCTGGAGTCAGTGCACACAGAGGCCCTCTGCCTTGTGTTCTCTGTGTCTGTGTTTCCTTCCCTGTTAGCTGGGCCACAAGTATCTGAGACCAGATCCTTCTAAACCTTTCTGTGCACGGTAACAGTTGATGCCCAGCTAAGTGTTTCATGTTTATGTTGTTCCTTTCCATCAGGTCATCCCAGCACCCACCGTCACCCTGCTGTGGCTTGCACGTGGATCCAGATCTTTTTTTGGGTGAGTCTCATAAAAGCTCCCCTTTACCAAGGCAATAATCGGGACCTGGTTTTTCAGCCTTTGAACTCCTCCAGAGAGAAGCACTGAGATTTTATGTGACATCATGGTCCCCAACATTGGAAGCCAAAGAACTCAGCTAAGAGGCTGGTTGAATCTGGCTTGTGGATCTGGGTGGGAAGAGTTTGTGAGCCTCAGAGGTAGACGGGTGCTTAATTTTCCTGCACGTCCCTGGAAAAGTGACTCCTGTACCACCCACAAGGCACATTCCTCAACGTCCACTGGAGACTCTGACCCCGTTCTCGCTTGATATTTATAGCCAGCACTTGCCTGTGATTATATTAACAGTCAAATGATTACTATTCTAGATATGATTGTTAGTATGTGTGTGTGTGTGTGTGTGTGTGTGTGTGTTTCTATGTGTACACCCAGTTCTCATCAGAAGGAGATAGAGTGAGAGAAAAGGATTTTTGGAGGAAAACATACTGTCCCTTTGAAACTGTATTTCAGATAAACTGAGCAGGAAATTTTGCTAATGTCTGCATTAAAGAAGAGAATCTGAGTACCTGGAAGAAGCATTTTAAGGTGAGAGGATTGAACCTCAGGAAGAGTCTTGTCCTGGGCCACACAGTCAGCACCAAAGAAAAGGCTCTTGACTCCTGATTCAGAGCTCTCCCTACAGTGCCCAGGGCAGTCTCTCCTAGTGCTTATTGCCTTCATGTAGGGCTTGTCTGAAACCCAGCCTCCGGGTCTTTATATTTATCCAGGCCTTTCATCTTTCCTGCTACCCTGCGCTCTCTTCAGGCACCCGAGGCTGCTCCTGTCCCAGGAGGCTTGCAGGTAACTGCAGCTCTCTTTGGTTTTGCCTCTCTCGCGGTCACGTGACCAAGAGCTCCGCTCTTCAGAGCCCAGCTAGCAGTTGCTTAATCCTCCCTGCTTCCTCTGGGGCTTCTCTCTCTCTCTCTCTCTCTCTCTCTCTCTCTCTCTCTCTCTCTCTCTCTCTCTCGTTCCATGGGCAACATCTGTGAACTTCCGTCTGTCCTCACAGACCTACAGACCGCGAGCTGTGATGCCCAACCTTCGCTTATGGCGGTCACACTTGTTTTTTTAAAGCGAGAACTTCATTTTAATCACCCTTGAGCACCACTCCGTGCTTCTACTCACTCAGATGATTCGTATGCAATTCAAAGCAAATTGGCGTGTGTGCACGGGTGTGCACGTGTGTGTGAGCATGCAAGCACGCTAAGGCCCGCGTGTGGAGGTCAGAGGACGACTTGTGAGAGTGGGTCCTTTCCTCCCGCGGTGCGGTCTGGAGCCCAGAGTCAAGCAGCAGTTCCGTGAAGCAACAAAGTACCTTTACCAGCTGAGCCATTTCGCTGGCCCAGCCTTCGCAATATACAGACTACATTCTACATTTCCTTAGATCAACCAAGTGTCTTCTTAAACTTAAATCTACGCATTTGAATTGTTACAGCATTGCCATAACTGGGAAGCTTGCTCTAGGGAGAAAAATTTAGATAATGAAAATAAAAGATGTTTAGGTTCTGGCTGGAATCACTCCCACCTTGGACTGTTCAAGCCTGGCCTCATCTCTTTTGTTAACAAAAGTAGGGGAGGGGTGGCCTGGGGAGACAGATCAGTGGGTAAAGCACTTGTTTCCTGAGCACTAGTATCTGGGTTTGTAGCCTCAGTACTCACAGACAAAGCCAGGAATGGCAGTAGGAGCCTGTAATTCCAGCACTGGGGAGCAGAGACCAAAGGGCTCCTGGTCTCCATTAGCTGGTCAGCTTAGCCAAACCAGTGGATCTAGGTCCTGTGTCAAAAACCAAGATGGACAGTGTCCTAAGGAATGTCCCTGAGATTGACCTCTGACCTCTACATCTCTCTCTCTCTCTCTCTCTCTCTCTCACACACACACACACACACACACACACACACACACACACACACACATACCACACATACATACACCACTTTACTAACCATCTACTCCACATTTTTAATACCAGTGCTATTATAGAAAGTACGGGGAAATTTATTGTGTGAAATGGCCCCTGGCTGACTAGAGGTTCATGCTCTAGCAGCAAAAAGCACCATAGAGTGAGAAGGATTGTATTTAGGTTCAATTTTAGGCATGCCACCTATCAGCAACATGGTGTGGGACAAGCTACTTGGACATTCTCAGTCCTTATCTGTGAATTAGGAAGATTAGCACCAACTGAGAAGACGGTTGTGACAATTTAATGAAAAACAAAAACAACAACAAAAAGACCCCAAACAAAAACAGATGCCTAACAAAGGGCGAGAGAGCTGTTTGCAAGACGAAGAGGCGTCCAAGAGCTTTAACGGCCTTTCCAGTCACAAGGTTGCATTGGAGACCCAGCCCAAAGGGAGTCAAGTCCAGGAAGAGATCACTAGGGACTTTTGATAGGGCAAAACCTTGTTCTAATGCCCCTGCCTTCCTGGTTTAGAGTGTTTCTGCCTCCCTTTTCAGGGAGTACATGCCGTGTATGATTCCTGTGAGCGGGAGCCATTGCTGGAAGGAAAAGATGAGAGAGGGCCGGCCGGCATCTCCACATTGCTGAATTATGTATTGCTCTTGCTGGGGAACAGCGATTGCTTCTTGCCCTACTGAAGGTGGATTGGATTTGGTTCTGTCCCCATGCTGTTCGGGAGCTTATTCTAATAAGAACAACTTAATATTGCACCTGAACGGCGAAGCTTTCTCATCCCTCTAGGACATTCCCTGATTCACACCTTGGGCGGGCGCAGCCTTCCTGATTACTTCAGATGAGGAAACTGAGTTAGGCTCCCTGGGAGGGCTCCAGTGAATAATCTTAGGATTGACATTTAAATTCAATCAGCTTTTTTTTTTTCCTTTTCTTTTATTGTGATTTTTTTTTTTTTTTTGTATTTGTCAAGGGCCAGACCCTGTGTGCTAGATACCTTCATGACCATTATTACATTGAATCCTTAAAATAACCCCGTGAGACAGAGGTGCCTAGTATAAACGTATTTAAAAGATTTGGGAGCTGAAGAGAAGCTGGGAGTTTGCCTAAGGTCACGGAGGTAGCATACATTAGGGAACAAGATTTCAAAATGGGCTGCTTTTTAAATCCATACTCACTCTTAGCATGCTGCGCTGCTACAGTGTAAACATTTGGCATCTATCTTTCTCTGCCCCTCTCTCCCTCCCTCCCTCCCTCCCCTCCTGCCTCCCCCCTCCTTCACTCCATTCATATTATCATGTCATATCAGTTATATGAAATAATTGTAGTATTTCACATATGTATACCATGAACTCTGATCATAGTCATCCGTCCGTTCCCATCTCTCGTTCTCCCTTCCCACTGGCTTCTTCCTCTCTCCAAGCAGCGCCCACCCCACCTCCATGTCCTATTCTATCAGTTGATATAGAGGTGCTGGATGCAAGAGAAATCATAGAATATTTTCCTGGCTTGTTCTGTTTAACCCAATGATCTCCAGTTCTACCCGACTCCATTGTGGCTGAATGAAACTTCACTGTGCATATAGACGTTTTCTTTTATTGCATTTTAATGTCTATACATTTTCATTATTTTGTGTGAATGGGTGCCTTGCCTACACATATAACTGTACACCACATCTGTGCCTGGCGCCCTCAGAGGCCAGAAGAGGGCCTGGGATCCCTTGGGACTAGGGTTATAGATGGTTGTCAGCTGCCATGTGGGTGTTGGGAGTCAAACTGAGGTCCTTGGGAAGAACAGCCAGTGTTCCTAACTGTTGAGCCAGCTCTGTAGTCCCATATATACATTTTTCTTCTAAATTCATTTCTTGATGGACACCTAGCTTGGTTCTATAACTTGGCTATTGTGAACTCCCCTCTTCCTTTAATCCTTCCATACATTGTCCCTTCCCAACTCCCTCTCTTCCTACTAACAACAACTTCAGCTAATTGTGGGAAGCAGGAAGGTGCAATGTATGCTTATACAGTGTCAGCATGTGTCAGGGCTGCTCAGAACTTTCCAGGCCCATCCCCTGGGCCAATCTGTTGTACTAGGCACTGTCATCCCCATATAAGATAAGAAAGGGGACCTTAGAGAGGTACCAGGACCCATCTTCAAGTTCTAAAGCTGCAGGGAATGATGGAGTCAGAAGAGGAGAGACTGGTCTATACCAAATCCTACCTTCTTATTTTTGTTCTGAACTAGATTTTAGCTTTGCTTAGGAGCTTGGGTTAGAGGAGACAGCAATAAAAGAAGCACGAGGGAGTTTGCCTAGTACAAAAATGAGGGATACTCACAACCTCGGAAGCGAATTCCTCTCTCCATCAGACCAGAAACTGATTCTAAACAATAGACCCCAAACAAAGAGCAGTCATCTTGTCAGAGCAGAGCTCCAGTGACCTGGGCGCTGGGATCAAGGAGAGATGGTGCCTGGCATGATGCCACTGGGCTCTCATGCTTGGTGACCTCTCATCATCCCTTGTGAGGACACCATGCTGCTGTCTATGGTTCCTAAGTGACTGTGGTCCTGTAAGCTGTTAAGAAGCCAACATACACCAGGCTCCCATGTTAATGGTGAGGGGGATTAGTGAGAAACAAAGCAAGCAAGCATTTGACAGTAAATGACTCGATTGGAAGTGACCGGGAAGGGCCAGAGGGAGTCTATGTTACTCTCTTGTTTATTGACTCTGGTACCACGGAAGAGTCTCTAAACTTGGGCTCGCCTCCGCCATGCTGGCTATAAAACGGGAGACGCCAGTAGCAAATGTCTCTTAACACTCAGAGGTAGTGAGCGGTTGATTACTTCATGCCTCAAGAAATTCTTCAGGCTCCACGGTGTAGAGTTTGGAAAGGTTTCCTTCCTTGTCTTTGCGGGGTTTTTCTCTTGCTTTTGGAAAGTTAAATGTTAGAGGCAGGATCAGTGAAGACAAATAGGAGCTAAAAGGCAAAGAAAGACTTGGGTGGAGAGGAGGCAGGAAGATGCTGCAGGTTCAGAGCGCTTTGCAGCATCTCAGATGAGAGGAGCAGTTTAAAACAGTCTCCTTTTGTATGGTATCCTTCGGCCCTTGATGATGGGCACTGTGGGAGATGGGAGGTACGGTGTGCTGACTTCTGGGAAGCACTGAGTCTTTTGTCACTCCACGTGCACCCTTTCCTGTTTCTTTCTCCCCTTTTCCTACCACCCTTCTCTCCTCTTTTATGTGACTTTTACCTACACCCAGAAATAGGGTCCCGTTTGAAAGCTGGACCCACTGGGCCAATGCTGGGGTTCTTTAGGGAGTATTGGAACTCATCTTGTAGGACAGCTTTTACCTCTGAGACAACATGTCAACATCTCTTCTCAGGGATTCCTGGAGCCAAGGCTCAGCTTTCATGGCCAGCTCTGTTTGCCTCCAGCTCTCTACCCAGCTCTGCTCCTGTAGGCTGAGGTAGAAAGGAGGACAGTTGCCTTAACCTGCCAACCAGTGGGGAGTGCTTTTTAGCTCTTAGTTGGCCAGCTTTGTGGACAGAATCAAACCTACCTCTATCCCAGAACCCTAGGAAGCCCGAGTTTTCCAGTATAATCTCTTGCACGGAAAGATTCCAGATACCTCTTTGTTTTATGGTAGCGTGCCAGACAACCCGTCAAGGCTCTACAGAGATCTTTGCTTGTTTGGTGTTACCCAAATGCCAAATGCTGTCATGAGGAAGTTTTAGAAAAACATTTCCAAGCCACCATTATATGCATCTTAGGAAAAGTAGAGCCTTTGCATGACTAATAGCCTAGAACTTTTGTGCCCCTTTGGACTATCAGAGGCGATACCAAGGGGACAGTGGTGTGGTGAGAGGAGCTGTCAGGGATGGGAGACATCCATTTGGACCCATATGACACGAATGGCTTCTCATTATGAACATGGTATAAGGGGACTCCTGTTGGGAGCTGAGGACTAGAAAAGTCTTTCTCATCAGGCATAAAACATGTTCATTAGATTGCCCTTTTTTTTTTTTTAATCATAGAAACATTCTGAACAGCATGTCATAAGAAATCAAAGCTGGCTACTCACAGGCTCCAAGTTAGAAAGTCTCCCCCTCACCCAAAGCCTAGTGACTAAGTGCCGGCCGACAGGACCTGGGTGCTAAGAGTGCCAGAAAACGAAGCACTTGACCTTTGGTGTTCATTTTGCAACTCTCAAAGAACAAGAGGGAAGTTTTCTGAAATGTGTGCTTCAGGGTGCAGTGATGAAACCACTGTTGGCTTCCATTAAAAATCCTGTTCCACTGGAGAGCAGAAAACTATTTCCTTTTGATTACCACAAATGACGGGAGGCTTGGCTAATGTCTGTCAGAGCCAGGTAGCAAGTTTCTGCATCCTTGCTAGCAGGAGCCAGCATTCCCCTGGAGGAATACTCCGTTCTTTGGGTTAAGCCAGACTTAGCCCAGCATTTAGAAGATGGAAGAGGAGGTAGAAACCAAGACTGGAAATAAATATCCCCCACACCCCTGTTACTTCAAAAAACCCTAATGCCTTTCTCTGCTAGAAAATGTTGATCAAGAGAGAGCATTCTGAAGGGGGATGGGGGGGAATGGGGGGAGGACTAGGCAGGACTTGGAGGAGAGAGTGAAGGAAGGTGGGAATGGGTAAGCACAGTGCTCATGAAGGAAATTCTCAAAGAAAAGGGGTGGGAGGGGGAGAGAAGATTTTAAGATGAGTTAGGAAGAAATATTTGGGTGAAAACTAAAGGAGATAGATTAAACATCGATTCAATCACCAGAGATGGTTTAAAAAACAAAAACAAAATGGAAATGATGCTATCTGGAGGATTTACTCTTTCGGGATTTACATTTAGAACTTAATAAAAACAGCTGTGGGTACAGCTTCTAAGGACAGCCCTGTGATGATGACCAGCTGGGCTCCCGAGTGAAAGAACCCAGAGTTTTCATGTTATGTAGAAGGTGTCTGAATTTAGCTAAGACTCTGGTTCAGGTTATGGGTTATCCATGAGAGCGCTGCCTCACATAGTGGTACTCGGCCCCTGGGGCAGGGGTCACTGTTCTAACATGCTAGAGAGAATGAGCTTATAGAGAAAGGGTTGACTTGGGCCTACGGTCTTAGAGGTCCAGGTCCGTGGTTGCTCCTGGCACCATCAGGGACTGTGTGGTATGCAAACCACTCACCTCATCTCCAGGGAACAAGAAGAGGAAGGAGCAGACTACAGATCTGGGAGAAAACAAATGGCTTCTTCGATTCCAGACCCGCCATTGGACCTTAGAAAGTAGTGGCACAGACCCAGACTGCCCTGCTGAAAGTCCGACATGACATCTAGAATCAGGGTAAGAGAAGAGTGACCGAGTGCCTGGTAATTTTCTCCAGTCTGCGATGGGACCTTCCACCTTCCCCTGTGGATACGAGGCCTGCCTTCCAGAGATGACCTGGACTGGGCAGGTTCATGCTGTAGTGGAGCGGAGGAAGGCAGGCTCCTCGAAAACGCTTCTCCAGTTGGTTCTCCAGGTGGTGTGCGGTGGGAGCACTGAGCACCTCGAGGAGGAGGGCAGAGGGAAATAATTAGAAATGGGGCATCCTCCCCAGTGCTTCCAGGGCAACTTCGCTATTTCACCTCGGGACACAGGTTAATATGGTTTTCCAACCATCTGCACAGTGCAACCCAAGCCGGCCCTTTAAGTACTCAGTGCTCATCTAGACAGCAGATAACAGCATCTCAGGAGATACTTCAAGGTAATAGACTTCATTTAGAGAGAGGGGGGGAAAAAAGAGAAAGTCTAACTAACTTTGAAGTGTTGATATGGAACCGTAGTATAACGATATATTACCTTTTCCCCTTGACTCCTAGTTGGATAGACTCCAGTAATATGGAGCAAGAGTACAGTCCTGCTTCATAGTCCTTAGGGATCTTAGAGGCCCTGAAGGGACCACGTCTTTCAGGCAGCGCCCTGGATTGAGGTCAGCATCCCAAGAACCCAGAGAGGCGGAGCGGGTTGCTTTGCTCCTTGGAAATAGTAAGAAAAGAGAGAAAGAGAGAAAAACCCCACGTGGCTGCATTGTCTAGGCTTGTGCAACTGTGGATACTACTGCGTTCCTGGGTACAGCTACGTACCTGTGATTATGTGCATGCCCCTTCACTTAGGAAAATAAAGATGCAACTTGAGCTAAGAAGTCCTTAACTCTTGGGTTCTGTTTCCAGCACTTTTTGACTTTATAGAACGACTTGTGCCGGACACTAACACATGCTGCTTACCCGCTGCTCCCCAGTGCTATGAGTAAAGGCTAATAAAGTATAATCACAACGTCCTAAACAATGTCAAGTCAGTGCCCCTTGGGCCTCCCGTAACTATTCTCATCTGCAAAATGGAGCTGGTAACTGTGCACCCAAGGCTTCCTAGCACAGATGTTGGGAGGCTGGGCTACAGAACATCTGTAAAGCAGTTTTAGACTTTGGAACGTGGGAACGATAAATGACCATAACAGCTATTTATCATGCAAGAGGGGATGACGATATGTTCTATAATTCAAGCCCCGCTCCTCTCGTCTTCTAGAAATGGTTTTTCCCCGAGACTGAGGCAGGCTATCAGTTGATGCTCACATGTACAAAATGCAGGGAAAAGAAGGGATTATGTTCTAAAACCATGGCATCCTGAGTGAAAGTTAACTCTTGGGAAGGATGTGATCTGCACGCTGTGGCATCTCTATAGTGGATGAAGGATGGAGCGCTCCCTACTGCTGAGTTATATGCGGGAGTGAAGGTCAGGCTGAGGACCAGCCTGGAGGTGGTCTCACTGGAAAAGTGCTTGGGAACTTTTAGCAGGTCAGGGGTGACCTAGCAGGAAAGGGCTTCAGAAGATGGCAAGTACATCATGAGTGAACACTGAAGAATGCAGCAAGGTTATAGCTTAGCAGCTCCCAGCCCTTCATGGAAAACCAACTAACTAACATCTTGATGTGTGTGTGGGCGTCCAAGGAGAGGCAAAGCAGCCATCCATGTTCCAAGTCAAGCAAATGACATTGAGGACAGTACTCTCTGAAAGTGATTCCCTTTCCTTTTCCCTCCAGGGTCTATTGCCTTCAAATAAATGCAGAGTAAACTTTTTTTTTTTTAATTTAATGTCTATGCCTCAAGCACCAGAATGAGAAAAGGCTCTGTCTGTCCTTCAGGTGCTGCCAGTATGGTAACAACTCTTCCACAATCCGTTAATCAGATTAAAATAACTGTCCCTCACTTTCTCTCCCCACCTCCCACTGACTTCATCAGAAGACCAACATCACTCTTCTAGGAATCCTTTTCTTCTCTGCAGAACCTTCCAAGGTCCCTCCAGTAGAGATCCCCCTGATGCCTACTGCCTACAGGTTGTCCATTGGCTGGCATTGTCCTTGCCCTGCCGTTACTCCTTGATGCCACATGGTGCCACTGTTGAATACGGGCGCAGACCAGAGTGGCTCCTTTGGGGAGGGTAAATCCAGCTCACTCCCTTCCCCAAATTGAGTTCTTCTAACTCTTCCTCTTGGTTTATCTGGCAGCCTCAAGGGATGAGCCAGTTGGGTCTGTACACAAAAGTCCTCCTCTCCACTCTGATCTGCCCCAGGTGGGTTCCTGATCAGTGCTCTGATGGGCTCATAGAGACTGTCCTTGAACCCCAGAAACAACAGGACTTCTTACCAGTCTCTCCATCCACTCCTCTACTGTCTTTAACACACTTCTTGAACTTAGGATGTCTTCGACCTCACTCACTCAAAGTAATGGCTCTCCTTTTCCATTGACAGAAACATTTCGCTCTATAAGGAGTGAGTTACCTCTGAGTCAAAGAAAAGTAGGACAAGAATGACCTCCAGGATTCTACCTGCTTAGTGCAGGGAAGACATGGGCTACATCTTCAGGAGGACACTCCACTGTGCCCACAAAGGAGTACATTAAATTAGTAAAGGAGGATTACAAAGGGAGAGTGGTTGGGGTGGTGATGAAGGAAAGGGACCCAGTGGGGAAGGCACTGGGATGCTAAAGGGTTTTGACAGTTGAATGTAGTGGGGAAAGGTTATTGCAGGCAGAGAACATAAAAATGGTGCACAGACACAGGAAAGTGTGTGCCATAATGGGAACACAGCAGGGATCACAGTTATGTGGACTTTTCTGCCCTATAATGTGAGGGCTATGAAGAGGAAAGACAAGAGAGAGTCGAGGGCTGGGTCTGAAATACCCTGCTGAAGAATGCAGTCATCTTCCATACCCTTGGAGGATTTGTTCTGAGCCCTTCAGTAGATGCCTAAAGTAGCACAGAGCATCAATCTCTGCGTTTGCTATATCTTCTTTTTGTATGTCCACCATTGCACCACACTGCTTCATCATCCTGTACATTTCATTCTCAGGCGCCTGCTTTGTACCACTGCTCTTGTGTTTTGAGGGGAAAAAAAAGATTACTTGAATACAAACACTGCATCATGAACAATCAATATGGTAAACCAGATAGCTGAGAGATGATTAACAGTCAAACAGTGTATACAGCATGCAAATGTTGGACAAAGAAATCACTCACATACCAGGCAGGATGGAGCAGAATGATGTGAGATGTCATAAGCTCCAAAAACACAATTTAAAACATACGTATCGCTTATTTCTGGAATCTTCCATGTAGTATTTCTAGACTCTGGCTGACTGTGGTAGTTGAGATCATGGTTAAGAAGGGACTACCATGCAAGTGAAAATCATGGGCACCTGTCTATTCTTTTCAGGGTACCACGTCACTTGATGAGTTCGAATGAAGAATGGCCCATTCAAGGAACAAAGATAATAGTTGAAAACAAATTTGAAGTTGTGTGTAGTGGCATAGGCCTGCAATCCTCAGCACTTGGGAGGTAGAGGCAGGTAGATCTCTGTGAGTTCAAGGTCAGCTTGGTCTACATACTGAGTTCCAGGACAGCCAGGCCTATGTAGAGATACCTTGATATATATATCAAAGTTTAAATGGAATTGCCTTAATGTAGCCTAATCCTTGATTTTATTTGAGAAAAAAACAAAACCAAATGTCCAGAGAAAACAGTCAAGCGTGTAGATTTGAGTGACATGGGATGTTTGTGGAATTTCAATAAACCACCGAATTAATAAGTCTACTCACCCCCGTTAATTTTTTTTTGAGTTATGTAAACAGTTACTACTTCAGTGTGATGTCCTTGAGACGAATCTTTTCAGTTTTCAGAAAGAGACATTTATAAGAAAATGACACAAACATTTTCTTCCCCAAAACACCTTGTTGAAGTTTCTCCAGGGATCTAAGCAGATGACTTGGAAGTTCCTTAACTCTTGAAGTGAAAGGCATGTTCATGAAAGAGAAGTCGAGGGCCAAAGACTGGCTGATTCTCACACTAGGGGGGGGGGGGGAAGGGATGGTCTCAGGTAAAACGCTCTTTATCCCTGCTTCATGGCACATAGCTTCCTCACGTTCAGATGCACCCAGAGTCAAACACAGCAGCCATTAGAAAAATTAAAACTCTGTTGACAGTATCTTGTAAAGAGTCTTAAAAATGAAGACTTTATCAGCAACAAAGGTAGCATCTTTTGTTTGTATCAATTGGTTATCTGTGGGTCTCTGCCTCCATCTCTCTGTGTCTCTCTATCTGTCTCCGTCTCTGTCTCTCTGCATGTTTGGATGGGTGCACACGTGTGCATGTGGAGGCTAGGGGACAGCTTCAAGTATTGTTCCTCATATGCTTCCTGCCTTCTCTTTTTGAGACAGTGTCTCTCATAGGTCTGAACTGAGCTGATTTGCGTAGGATATCTGGCCATCCAACCCCAGGGATCACATTTCTCTCCTCAGCTCTGAGATCGCCACAGTGTAGCCTTGGATAACCTGTAACTTGTTACATAGACTAATCTGGCCTCAGACTCAGAGATCTGCCTGACTTTGACACCCATGGTCTGGAATTAGGGGTGTGTGTGTCATACTTCGACTTTTTATAAGGGTTTTTTTTGGGGGGGAGAGGGGAGGGTGTAGGGGAGTCAAACTCAGGTTTTCATACTAGCTAGGTAATTACCTCACAACAAAGCTACCTCCGGAGCCATTGAGAAACTGTTTTCCGAACATTTTCTTTAGCCAGCATCTCATTTACTCCTCGTGGTCATCCCATGAACAAAGGCAAACAGTCACAGCAGAGGTAAGCCAGGTGCCGAGTGGGAATCGGCTTTATGCTTGTGAGCCAGGAAAGGCTTGGAACCCAGGACTCTCCAAGCTCACCTGGACATGTGCTTCCCCGAAGCTCCCCAGCTGTCCCACTAGATTGTCACCCTGTTGGAAGGAAATGTTTCCTTGGGGTGGGGATTGTATCTTAACTGTGTTATGTTTTAAAGTACTCTTCATTCAACAGGTGTCCAGCAAATGCCAACTAAATAAATGTACTAATAAACCTTGATGTCTAAACAGCCTCTAAATTGGGGTTTTAAAACTTTCTGGGGCCTCATACTGTCTTCTTTATTTTAAAAAAGTAAAAGTAAACATCTATTTCTTTTTGAATATTGATTTTGTATATTTTATTCATGTGCGTGTGGGTGTGTTAGTGAGAGTAGAGTGTATGCCACATAAGTGCAGTTACACACAGAAGCCCAGAGAGGGCATCTGATTTCTGGAGCTAGAGTTGCAGAAAATTATGTCTCCCATGTGAGTTCTGGGAGTCAAAATAGGGGCCTCTGTAAGAGGAGCAAGCACCCTTGACCACTGAACCATCTCTCCAATTCCAGCCTTCAGTTTCCTAATCTGACCATTAACGAGGAGTTCACTTCACTTCTTGGGATGTTCAGAAATAAGTATTGAGGGCTTTGTAGAATCTGAGAGTTACTCACAGGATAAATAGCAGAAGCTAATAGATGAGGAAGACAATTGGGTCTCTTGTTTACCGGCCTGTTCCTTCTGGCTCGTGGGTTTAAAGTGACCTTTCCTTGTGAGATCGGGAAATGAATGGTCTTTTCTTTTTTTCACCCAGAACTGGTGTTTCCTGAAGTCAGTGAACATGTGTCTTTTGACAAATGAGTTGCAGGAGTGTTGACCTAGCCTCGAAGAATGCTTCTGTCCCATGGCTCTACACACACACACACACACACACACACACACACACACACACACACACACAGGGCCATGTTTTCCTTGGTGCACATTTAGATGTAGAGAAGATCCATCCCTATATAACTGTGAAGTTTTTGGTTTTTGTGTTCTGTTTTGTTTTGTTTCCAGGATATATTTTACTTTTCTTTGGGTTGTTGTCTTATTGATAAACTATGCTGGTGTGTCAAGATCTGGAGAGCTTGTTATGGGGCTGAGTGAGACTCTAATCAGTGTCCCCAGTAGGTGCTGTCCCAACCTCATCTTCAGCCCTTGTGTCGTACCAAACATATACATGGCTTCTACAGTTCTGTCGACATTAATTAACTAATTTTTTTCAATACAAGGTACTGTGTACATTACGGAAAGATTGGAACGACCAGAAAGAGGGAGATCGTGTGAACATTTGTGAGCATTTTGCTCTTGTTGTTTCGCTAGGCACAGATACTGAGGGTTTCCATACACGGTTATCATTGAGCAGTGTTCATAGCGGTTAGATTGCTGTCAGAAACCTGCATTTGGACACAAGAGTCACAAACAAAAAATAAGTCCTTGCTCAATTATGGTGGAGCTACAACTGAGGGGAAGGGTGATTGACTATCTTCACTTTGTGATAGAGGGACCTCAGCATAGCAGGGTCTTAGCAAGAAGCACTGGGTAAAAGCTAATGGTCCAGACTTCAGGAAAGTGAAAGGGGCCTGAGCTTCCCATCAACCCTTTCACAGGATACTGGGAGCCATTTGTGTAAAGCTGCCCCATGTGAAAGGAATCAATTCAAAGTTCACTGGAGGAGAAAGAGGCAGGGAGGCCCTGGAAAGAACTACTTCTGCATTAGCAGACAGGATATCACAGACCCAAGACAGGATGAAACAAGACTGTATAGCAAAGAAGATGTACTCATAAGGGGAACCTTGGACTGGACGGAAAGACGACAGACAGTGCAGAACTGTTAGTAATAAGCTTGATTCTGGAGTCTTGTCATCTGGAAGCACGTTCGAGTAACCGTTCGGGTTTGCCAGAGATTGTGAGGAGCGGTGTAGTTCCTGTGGGTTACATGTCCATGTGATCAGCTACAAGCTCGGCTTTCTTTAGCTCCCATCACCCTTACACCAGGATCCGTGATCCTTGCCTAACGGATTCTCTCTAGCAACCCACCATTCCATCTGGCGTCCACGTTACCGGAAATCCAGCTTGCTATTGCGGAGATTTGGTAATCTGTGATCAGAGCAAACACAACGCTCTATCATCCCCAATTAAAGAGCAAATCAATGTGGAGAAGGAGGAGAGGTTGTCGCCTGTCGAGTTCTGTAACACAATCAGGATAATCTGGAGGCTGACTGCCTAAATCATTTCAACAGAAAAGTGTGCGGCCACTCAGAGCCCAGTGGGTGAAGTCACGGCCAAGTCGGCAAGTCATAGCATGCAACTTCAGGTAAATTAACTACCTCGACCCCCCACCCCCAGCCATGTAACTAAATGGTTTGTCCAAAGTAAATTCTCCAAAAGCTGTCTCCACGTTTACAGACTCCAGGTCTGCAGAGAGCAGCTGACGATTACCAAACCACTCAAGTAAGGGTTTCCCCAGTGTTCTCTGGGAGGCAGCGCTCCATCAGGGAGAAGCCTCATCAGACAATTAGCCTTTACCTCCTATTGTCTCTTCCTTTACAAAGAAGAAACTAAGTGTGGGTTTTCCTTACATTTCTCCACAGATTGAGGGCATCCACACAAGTGCACAAGAAGGTGAGGGGTTGGGAAAACCAAAGTGGAACCAAATGTGGAGGTGACTGGCAATGTCAGGGAATGGAATCCCAGGAGGGAGAGCCGAGGTGCGGCCAGGGACAGTGTAACCTGCTGAGCGCAGATGTGGGACTAAAGAATGGGCGGGATTTGCTTTAGAGTTTTTAGCCCCTGGACAGAGTTGTGTGAGCACATTGATTCTTTACAGAGCCCTTAATTTCTATGTGTGTCAGCACAGTGGAGTGTATTTCAGACACCGCAGGGGATCCAGGCTCTTTCAACAGAAGTTTTAGTCCAGTCCAGGGTCTTATTTTTCTCTTTGCAAAAAGAATGTTGTGTGGTCTTCCGACAGAGTGGATTCAGCTCATGAATTCCGGAGACCTGCTCTTCACAGAGGTGAGGGCTCGGCTGCTCACAAGCGTTCCCAACCTTGACCTGTAGGGTTCTTTGTCACAGTGCGGCAGAGCCTTTTCATATTAATACCAATTTATCATTATTCCCGTTAAATGCCTTTTTTTTTCTTGGTCTGAGAGAAAGAGACAGAAAACATCTGCATATCCAGGAATATTAGCTACAGTTGGTGTCTCAAGTGAGAATCAATCTGACAGCCCCATTTGTTATATCTGGGTAGGCTTTATTATGTAGTCTCCTGCATTTGAACTCCCCCCCCCCCGAAAGAACTGAAAAGAGTCTCTAATGTATTCATATCATGCTTTAAAAACAACATTTTTGAAATAGGGAAGGGGATAGCAACTGTAGATAACATTTCGGTTCTAATAAAAGAGGCTGAATGTTAGCCAAATTTGGAACAACAGCAAGGAAGACCCTTTAGAGGTGTTATTAGCTCCAGAGTCTTAAGGTGCTTATTTTCAGCTGTGCTCTTAGTCTGTGGTGTTTGGTTAGACTTGGAGTGATTGCTTTCGCTTCCCTGTATTTACGTCACCTTTTCTATACATCAGGCTAATAACTCGGGCCTTACTGAGCACAGTGCCATAATGCTGGCCACTGATGCTAAGGCGGGCCATTGTTAAACCAAGACACCATCCCCCACACTCATACCTCCAGAGCTATTCCTTCCCTGCTATTTCCTTATTTTTTCCTTATTTTCCTTATTTTTCCTGGGTGGAAATCTATTACCCAGGGCTTGCTACGTACTTAGTAAGTAAGCAAGCAAGTGACCTAGTTATGGAAACCGGTCAAAGAGCTAGCTAACTATGAGCATTGTCAGGTGGCCCTGAACCTTGGGACATAGTTCCATCACTGATGCCCAGCGACAACGCAGAGGACAACGTGGGTGTTTTCTTCTTCTTCCTCCTGCTCTCCCTGAAGTATTTCTTAGATGAGTCTCAGTACCAAGAAATGGGAAATAAAACAGGACTCTGGTTCTGAGGACCGGGTGGTCAGCGCGCAGTTGTTCGTGGGACTCTGTGAAAGTCCAATAAGTTTATTGTTTTATGTCAACATGTTTTAGCATTTCCCAGGTGAGTAATCTTCTAGTAAGCCTCTTGCTTGCTGTAGATTTGATTTTTAAAGCACTCCAGAGCGGCAGTGCTCATATTTCCATGTCAATTAAAATAAAAACGTGTGAATTACAGCACTCACAGGCCTTGTCAGATGTAAATAGAATTGTGATTTTTTTCCCCCCTGCTCCTTTGTGAGTGCCTCTGTCGAATTTCTCTGGGTCTCTATCGCTTTCCCTTAGGACCCCAACCTACCTATTCTTGACTGCTTGTTTTTGTTTCTTTACATTTCTTGTCCTGTTATTTGAGCACCTTTTCATTCATTCATTCATTCATTCATTCATTCATTCATCCATCCATCCACCCATTCATCCATTCATTAGTTCAGTCATTTGCTTTTCAGCTGAAACATACTGACCCACAAGTCTCTCCCCTGACTGCCCTGTTGCATGTCCTTTAATCTAGAGGAGAGAGATGCAGTCTGGCAAAGGGAACTTTAAGAGTAGACATGATAAGTGTGAGAGAGATCCAATCCCAGGTCTCTGGGTTTGACGGGTGAAAGATGAAGAGATACCCATGAAATGGAGACTCACATCTCACTCTCAGGAAATGTAATATTTTATTTTCACTATTAGGCAATACAACACTGAAAGTGAAGCTTTCTTCCACAGAGACACCAAGCTGAGAGAAAAGCACTCGTTTAGAATTCTGGAGATCAGTCAAGGTCACAGCATCTTCACATAAGCCCATCAAATCAGGAAGAGATTCCAGATATGAGGACCAGAAAGTTGGCAGCTTTTTGCAAACTTATCTGTACTTCCCATGCCATGCCACTGAGAAGAAACATCCTCTACCAGGTAACCTCTCTCTGAGCAGAAACAAAAAGCAAACCGTGTTCAGTGTTCCATCCATTCTGGGAACAGTGTCTATGCTGTCTGACTCTGAAGCTAACAGGACTTGTAGTCACTGCAAACCATGTGGTCCCAGTGGCACACGGGGATTGCATTTGCACAGGCAGATGCCCTCAGTAGCAAGAGATTAAAGGCTTTCAAGAAGCATGTTAAGGAATCTGAGAGGACCTAAAGCACAAGTCATCCCCAGAACAGATGTTGGTCAGAAACATTTTGAGAGGCACCAGAATCTGTCCCTTGGTTGATTGATTAGTGTGATCTCATCCCCACCCCACCCCACCCCCTGCTGTAGGAAGCCAGTTGATAAAGTCCAAGAGGGCAGGCTATCGTTTTTTTCCAAATGCCTAAAGTCTAAACTCATCATCACCACTGACATCATGGTCAGGCACACAAAAGAACAGGAGATCATGGCATAATGAAAAGACAGAAATTAAACCACAGAGCCTGACCCAGAAGAGATGCGGATGGATGAGCCACCTAATAAATATTTTAAATAACAGTAAAAAAAAAATTCCAGTATTAAAGGGGGAACATAGATGAGTAAATCTCATTGGGTGAAGCATGCATGAGCAAAAGGAGAGAACTAACCAAGGGATGGGGGCAAGCTATACAAACAACAAACAAACAAACAAACAAACAAACAAACACAAACAAACAAACACAAATTGTACTTAAGAAACTTAATTGAACTGAGAAGATCTCTGGAAAGGGTCTCAGTACCTGACTGAGTCAGGAAGAGGAAAGATCAGGAATTACATACAAATGGACTAAAATCATTGTGTCTCAGCAGTGAAAAATGAGAAAGGAAGAAAGAACAGAGTCAAGGAGCTTGTAGGATGCTGGGGCTTGTAGGATGCTGGGGCTTGTAGGATGCTGGGGCTTGTAGGATGCTGGGGCTTGTAGGATGCTGGGGCTTGTAGGATGCTGGGGCTTGTAGGATGCTGGAGCTTGTAGGATACTGCTGCTAAGCAATTCAGTGCAGTGCATTATTAGTAAAGTTCTGGAAGGATAAGAAAGGAGCAGAGAACTTATTTGATGAAATAATGGCCAGAAATTCCTTAAATTGAAGGAGAAAAAACTGGACATGCAAATCCAAGAAACCTAAGAACTTTACTAAGAACAGAGTAGGAGACCCAGATAGTTAAAGTTCTGAGGGGAAAAAAGGGATTTTTTTTTAAAAAGGAAAGAAGACAACAGCTCATTGCATGTAAATAAGCTTTGATAAAGCATAAAGCAGAAATCTAGAAAGCCAGACAGGGTGAGGTGTTGTTCACAAGTGTTAGAAATCAAGTCCGAGGTGTCCTTTCAAAGATAAAGAATATAAAGCTTCTTTGGGTAAACAAAAATTAAAGGAGTTATTACTACAAGATCTTCCCAGCAGTAAACATGCAAGGAAGTCCTTTGGCAGGAAGAAATGGATAATAGTCCCACAAATCAAATTCTAGAGAGAGAATAAATTTACACATACATACAGTAAACTGAAGTATAGTAATTTTGGTACACACACTCACTTTTAATTCTTGTAAGAATGAACTTAAATGACAAAAACAAATTATAAATCTATGCTAGTGAGTATATATTATATAAAGATGTGATAAGATGGGACAGTAGACGGAGCATATGGGAATAGAATTTTTATATGCCATTGAAATTAAATAGCTATAACTTTAACACATGTTATGGCTTGCAACCATAACCACAAAGAACTATCAATAGAATATACAGGCTGTCCTGGTTTCATTTCTGACAAAAAGCAGCTTGGGGGACAAAGGGGCTTAACTTGGCTTGCAAATCCAGGTTTCAGTACATTATTGTGGAACTTCAAACAGCTGCTCACATCACACCCACAGTCCACAGCAGAGAAGTATATGAATGTTTGATTACTTATTTGTGCTCAGCTTGATTTCTGCACTCTTATGTAGTTCAGAAGCCCCTACTTAGGGAATGGTACTGCCCACAGTGGACTGAGTTGTCCCACATCAATTAATGTATTTAACACAACCCCCCACAGCCATGGCCCTAGGACAACTCAATGTGGACAATCCTTTATTGGGACTCTCTTCCAGGTGATTCCTATGTGTCAAGTTAACAATTAAAACTAATCATCAAATCATACTTTTTAATTTTACTCACAAATTTTTACACACACACACTTTTATACACACATACATTCTGCAAAAAGCAAATCCAACCATCAGGAGAGGAGGTGACATCTCCAACATTGATGAGTTTGGCTGAGTTAATTTTAAGCCTCATAGGTGACTTTGAGGGGTTCAAGGCTTCATTGGAGAAAGTAACTGGATACCTATGGTTAGAAACGAATCTGGAGAGATGATTAAATTGTTGCCATAATCTCACTATAGAGCTTTAGTGGCTGATGAGGTGCTTCTTCTGGTCAGGCAGAGAAGGTGTCTGTTCCCCGTGGAACTGCTATGGACCTGGTTGAAATGGCCGCGGAGGATGTAGAACATTACATACTTAGACCTGAAGGTAGAGACGGGGTTTGAGAGAATCGGCCCCAACTCTGAAATGAATTCTGTGAGGAAGTTGCTCTCAGACAGTATGGCATAGCACAGAAATAATCGTTCCTGATAGGAGGAGTCCATAGATATGGCAAGCTTCATTGTCGTCTTTTAAACAATTGTTATCCTTTGAAATTTTCGTACATACATACAATGTATCTTGATTGTATCCATCCCTCATTTCCTACCTCCAGCTCTCCCCATGACCACATTTTCCTCCCAAATTCATTTCCCCCTGTTTTCTTTTTAACCCACTGGATCCAGTTTATAAGCTTTTTATATGCGCAAGAACATGATCTCATCCACTGGGGCATGCTCAACCCACCAGTGGACACATTCTTAAAGAAATGTGACTCTTGCCTTTCCTTGTGAGGCCATCGCTGGATCACAGCTGCCAAAATGAAATTCAATCCCTCTGTGACTTCTGACTGAAGCAAGAACGGCAGAGGGCACTTCAATACACCTTCCCACATCCAGAGGAAGATCGTGTCTTTCTGTTTTCAAAGAGCTGAGACCTGAAGTATAAGGTTCCTTCTACGCTCATTCAAAAGGACAATGCCGTTCAGATTGTCCTACAAAGGCCAGCTGATGGCAAGGTGGTCCAATTGTCCAGGAGGAAATATGTCATCTACATTGAAGGAGCCCAGTGAGAAAAAAGGTTAATGATACAACTGTCCACGTGGGCATTCACTCCAGCAAGGCGGGTATCACCAGGCTAAACCTGGACAAGGACCATAAGATCCTGGAGAGGAAAGCCATGTCCTGACAAGTAGGAAAGGAGAAGAACAGATACAAAGGAGGAATGAGGGAGAAGATGCAGGAGCAGAGGGTTTTCATACACGACTTTCATTAAAGACTGCATAGTTAAAAAAAATGTGTCTCTCTCCAGGACCAGCGTGTAACAGCCAGTATCTTCACAGCTAGGGGTAGAGTCTAAGGAGCCCCTTTGATCTCCATAGTGGGATTTGTGCTTTCTTTGATTCTATTCAGGTCTCACATATGTAACCATAGCTGCTCTGGGTTCATGTGTGCAATCGTCATATTCTCACCGAAGCCCAGCATTTCATAACATTTTCCCCCATCCTCTGGCTCTGAAATTGTTTTCTTCCTCCTCTCCTGCAAATTTTTCCTGAGCCTTTTGGAGGTGGGGTGGGAGAGGAATGGGTATAGAAGCTTCACCCAGGTCTGAACATTCTCAGTGGTCAATTCTCTGACCGGGCTTGAGAATAGTACTTATCTAGGGATATAAACACATATATTTAGAAGGCAGTTTGACAAAAATGACTATTTAGAAAATTGTATCAATAGGCTCTCCCCTAAAGCCAATGGCTTCCCTAGCTATGAATTTTTGACAATGGTTATAGTACGAGGCATGGTCCTCTCATGTGGAGCAAGCCTCAAATCCAATCAAGAGAGTGGTTGGTTACTCCCTAAGCAGTCATGCCTCTGTTACAGCAGTGACCGCAGCTTGCTTGGCAGGGAGGTCTATACCCATGCAGTGTCCAGAGCTAGGTAAGTCTATCAATGTTCTTTCCCCCACAGCAGGCTGACCAGCAAGCACAGCCTAGCACTCTGAAAGCTGGCCACCAGGCAGGGTTTCCTGGCCTGCTCAAGACCGATTTCTCTCTGTCTGGCAACCAAGGTATGTGTCGTATGTTGTCTTATTTTAAGGAATTGTCACAGCTACTCCAACTTCAGTCATCCCTAGTACTCTGCCCAGCCAGCAGCCAGTAATACCACCACAGAAACTTCCAGGAGCAGAACCAAGTACAATTTGCTAAGGACTTAGACAATCATTGGTATTTTTAGCCACCAAGTGTTTTTTAATTAAGGCACACATATGTTTTTTTTTTTTAAAGACACAATTCTGTTTGACACTTAATAAACTACCAGCGAAGTATAAACATCATTTTTATTTGCATCGGGAAATAAAAAATCCATGTGACTTTCTTTATTGCAATGTGCACTTTATTGCAGTGGTCTGGAATGGAACCATCAATATCTCTGAGGTATGGCTATTCATAAAAGGAAATTGAGAGGGAAATAAAAGTTCCCAATGACAAAAGTTAGCAGAACACAAAGGAAAACAGGGAGAGAAGTGGGGGTGGGGGAGGTGGAGGAGGAGCTCTAGAGGTGGACCAAACAACACAAAGGAAACAATGGATCCTTGGTACAGTAACTGTTCGAATGTAAATGGATTAAACTCCCCAGTCAAAGATCATCAGGATCAGATAAACAAAATGAAACAGCCTCCTTCAAACCACCTAGTATCCAACTTGACACTTTCTGTAAGAATTTATTATTCTTTAGAAACCTGTTTGTTTTCTGCTGAGAGACAGATTAAGGTTGTTGATCAGAAGGGGAGGTGGAGAGAAGCTGGGAGGCTTGGGGAGAGGGGAAACTAATCAGAACGCATTATATGGAACCATCTATTTTCAATGAAAAGAAAGAAAATATGATATTTATTCCACGCTCCCCCACCACCACCAAAAAAAAAAAAAGAATTTCAGCATACACACAGCAGAGGGACAGTATGTTAGAGTCTTAGTGCTGTGACAAGAGGCAGAGAAAAGTAATTCAAAAGGAACAAATATTTATTTAGGCTCACGGTTTCTGAGATTCGGATCTGTGATCTTCCAGTTGCATCAGAGTGGGCTAGATGTAATGCAAAGTAGAATGGGGACAGCAGATCCCTCTCACCTGTGGAAGTCACAAAAAGGAGGGTAAGAGAGGACTGGGCTAGGGACATGACACCCTTCGAAGGCACACTCTCCAGTGACCTATACCTTACACGGTTCTACTACCTCCCAATAGACAAATCTAAGTTTTAACCCATCAGTGGGTTAAGTCCCTGATTGAACCAAAGTGCTCATGATGTACTCGCCTTAGAAATGACCTCATAGCCACACCGAAGTGCACTTTACCAATCACCTAGGGATCTTTTAATATGAGCTGACAGTTAAGATTAGCTATGGCAGAAGCAAATTATAACTAAAATAGAGCTGGAAGGGCCATTCTTTTAGATTCTCAGTAACAACATTGTTATTATATACAATGAAAGACGTATACTAAGGATAAAAAGTGTCAAACACTCATGAATAGATGATACTGTATTTATGTACAGATATCTGTGTATGAACACTGGAGAGTCTCACTATATGAAGCAGTCTTTGACACATAATCTAAAGGAGATTGGGCCACACAGAAAAAGTAAGATACCTCAGTCACCTGTCTTCAAAGGTAGATAAAACAACCAAATAGAAGAGAAATCTAAAAGGAGGACTCTGGAACTGTAAATCTAGATCACCTTTTCGAGTGCTTGCTAAGCATGCATTAGGCCCTGAGTTCAGTTTACAGGATGGCATAAAACTGATAAAATAATGGCCCATGTTTGCCATAACAGAACTTGGAAAGGGGAGGCAGGAGGATCAGAAGATGAAGGTCATGCTTGGCCACATAGTGAGTTTACTGCCAGCCTGGTATACCCGAGACTTGGACTCAAAAATGAAACAAAGATCTATCGGACCTAAGTAACATGCAAAGAGTATTCCTCCCAACATTAGCAGAACAGAATGAGTGATGTTTTCCACTCTCAGAGAAACAGTAAATATTAGGCTGAAAAAAAAAGTCTCCGTAAATAAAAGCAAAACAAAACAAAACAAACAAAAGCATGCGACCTCCCTCCATAAAAGCCCCCAAGAACTACAGTTAGAGAAAGTATACCTTCTAGTCACAATAGAACAAAATGAGAACTTAGAAGACAAACCAGAAAATTTGTAAGTTGGTGGAAATTAGACAATGCACCTTTTGAACAACCAACAAGTCAAAGAATAATTCCTAGGGAATTAGAAAACTAGTTGAAGCGTCACATCTCAGAGAACCCGGAGAACAAGCTAAGCTTACAGCTGTTGGAAAGAAGGAGGGATAAAGACCAGAGTGGAAATTAAGAAAATGGAAAACAAAAAAGAAAAATCGCCCTAACATTGTGTTTTGAAAGATCAACAAAATTGATACACGCTTGTTAAAATTAACTAAGAGTAAAAGCGAGATGAATTAAATAACAAATCTGAAAAAAAAGAGACATTACAACCAATGCCACAGTAATGCAAATGACTGAAAACCCAGTCAAATGGGATTGAAGTAATGGGATACATTTGTAGCAACACACACTCTACAAAGACTGAATCACAGACAGGACATTTAAACAGGCTGATAAGGAATCAGAAGATTAAATCAATTATTTAAAACTATCAGGCTGGCAAGATAGCTCACGGGGTAAAGATGCTTGCCGATAAGAACAATGAGCTAAGTGTGATTTGCCAGGCCCATCCTGGCCTCTGGGGACACCAGCCATACACAGAGTGCACAGACATACAGGCAGACGAAGCACCCATACACAGAAAACGAACAAACAAATAAATTACAGGGATTCACAAAGCAAGACATTTTTTTTCCTGATTCTTTGCTACTGTACAAAGTGAGATCTGATTGTCCGTGCTTCCTTTTTCAGATGAGCAGAGTATAAAAAGGAACAGCCTTCTCTCTTCCTAGTGGTGTTGGGAGGAGGGGAAAGCAGGACTGTGGCATCTCTGTATAATCGAGCAGACTCACAGGAGCACAATGGTTGCTTCAGAAATCACTGTCTTGTGAGGAAGCCTGATGGAGCGTACTCTACCTTATAGTTTGCATTAGATTATAAAGTTAGAGTAGCCTCTCTTACCAAGGAATCAATTAAACATGTGCTTTCTTCAAGCAATAAACATGCTAGGTATTTTTCCCAAAATGAAGCCCGGCAAGGAGAAAGGCTCTAAGAGCTTTGGCATAGGCTGCTGTTTAAGGAAAGGTACCAGATCTCGAAACCGGGGCATCCTGGAAATGACCTGGACATATCTGTCTGCTCATTATTCTTCTGATCATCTGTGCTGCTGCTGACCGAATCACCCCAAGGTAGACATGATCAGATGCTATTGTTTTTGGTGATGATACCAGGAAGAAAGGGGCCTTCTGGCCCAACTGAAACTGAAAGAGACAGAAAATGAGCAGAGTGGATGCAGAGGGATTTTTATTCCTGAAACAAATCATTAAAACAGAAATCAAGATAAGAAGACAAAATGCGCCCAACAGTAATGACATGTGATGCTTTCTGCTGGCTGGATTCACTTCCTTTCTGGTGGAAGAAATTTCAACCCTGTTTTCTCTGAGAAAAGGCTAGGGTGACTAATGCAGTTCAGATTTGAGAAACTGACTGTCTCCTTTCCCCAAACTTTCTTTTCTTCCTTTAGTTTTTTGGATTTGTTGTTTTTGTCTTGTTTGTTTCTTTTTGTTTTTGTTTTTTTTCAAGACAGAGAATTTCTGTGTAATCTGGGCTGTCTTAGAACTTGCTCTGTAGACCAGGATGGTTTTGAGCTAGAGATCCACCTGCCTCTTTTTCCCAAGTGCTGGGATTAAAAGTGTGCACCACTATCGCAGGCTCTGGGAATTTTTAAAAGTTCATTTGAAAATTGTATTTATTTTTTCACAATCTCTCTCTGTGTCTCTCTGTCTCTCTCTCTGTCTCTTTCTGTTTCTCTCTGTGTCTGTCTGTCTGTCTGTCTGTCTGTCTGTCTGTCTGTCTCTCTCTCTCTCTCTCTCACACACACACACACACACACACACACACACACACACACACACACACGATGTGCTTTGATCATAGCCTCTCTATTACCTGTACTCTTTTCCCCTTCTCCCTCCCATTGAACCCTTTCTTCTCCCCAGTAAGTCCTCCCTCCTGCTTCCTATTTCTTTATAGCCCATAGCATCTAGTTTCGGTTGCTTCAATGAATGTGGGTAAGGGGTTATTTACCTGAGGAACAACACTTTACCAGTGGTTATAATACTAATGAATACGACTCCCCTACCCCCATAGACACCAGCCCCAGATACATAACAGGAATAAACGAGCCCCCACTCCACCAACAACTCAAAATGGCTTAAGGAAGTTCCTGAAACTGACCAGGTTCACTCGGCTCCTCCCTGCCAGAGTAAGGGATAAAGAAGACTGAGACAAGTCTTCAGACAAGTCAAGGAACAAAGAAGACTCTGAGACCAGATTGGCTGCTTGGAAGAAGCAGAAACCAGCCACACTGCCTGGAAATGATCTAGTCTAACCTGCTGAGCTGCCCACAGGCTGTGTAGTGTGCCTCAGGATTCCAGCTTTGTGGGCTGTCACCTGGGCTGGGATGGGCTTGGATGATGCAGTTGCCTTTATAAAGTCATTTCTGCTCCTGTAAATAATCTTTCACCCATATTCCTGTAAGTAACCCCAACAAAACTCAATTGTTCACCAAGTTAGACTATGGAGGTGCCCATACTTTGGTCTGTTGTGGGTTTCCTATCTGGGTTGAGTAGATGTGTGTACTGTGTCTCCTCAGGGAAAAGTTCTATCACACAGCAAACTCGCGTCACTGTTTCACAGCTGGGGAAACTGAGGCAAAGCACAAGAGCATGGCTTAGCTGAAGGGCAAAGCAAAAATGAAGCCTGTGAGTGAAATTACAGATTTGCATGCTGTGGTCCTGTCTCCTCGCTTCAGCGAAGGAGGCACATATGTGCACAGCAATGCTCCTGCTTTGCCAGGGCCACCAGATGGGTTTGGAAAGCCACAGAGAAGGGAGGCATTTGATTCTCCACGTGGAATCAGCATTTGCTTACAACAAGAAGCATTAAACAATTTTCCACATTCCCTTTAAATGAATGGGACTCCACAGGAAAACCCTAAAGGGAAGTGTTTGAGAAATAGGTAGCAGAGGATTTTAACTATGAGGAGAGAGAGCCAGTTCATTCTGCTTGCTTATTAATAGGTTGTGTGTCGCCAGCTCCAGAGGGAATGGCCTCTTGAATAGCTGGCAGGGAAAGGCATTCAAGGCTTTCTGGTTGATGAAAACAGGGACTAGCAGGGAGGGAGAAGGAAAGTAACTTCAGAAAAAAGATTGGGCAGCCTGTCCTCCAGAATGAGAACAAGCCGCTGCTAATTTGACTGTCTAAGAAGGTACTGTGGGCTGTCAGATCTAACTAGGCTGAGTCCTAGAGGACATTGCAGCCTTCAGTCTCTCTCTCTCTCTCTCTCTCTCTCTCTCTCTCTCTCTCTCTCTGTGACTGTGTGCTCACATGCATGCGCACATGTAAACACACATGCCTACAAGTATATGCCCGTATTTTGAGTGTGTATGTGTCCATATTATTTGTGTGTGCTGTTGCACATGTGCATGTGTGTACATGAAAGCAGTGACATTTTGGTTTAAAAATTGTGTGTGTGTCTAGGCGCATGCGCGAGGATCAGATATCAACCTTCCACAGTCAACCCTCCCTTTCCATCTTGTGTGGGCAGGGCCTCTTTACTGTTGCCTAGGACAGGCTAGCTGGCCCCCAGCTCACAGGCATTCTCCTGTCTCTGCCTCCTCTCTCTCCTCAGAGTGAGCTGGGCTTGCAGATGCATGTATTACTCCTTTCATCGGGATTCCCGGGATCTGAACTCTGCAGTAGCAAGCACTTTTATGAACTGAACCGTCTCCCCAGCCCAAAGCTATGAATTTTAAGTACTCTGGGGCCCCTTCAGAGGTCTACAAATCTGTGCATTAGACAAATGTGCCTCTTCGGGAAGAGGGCGCATAACTTTCACATAATGCTAGGAAGTTAAAGTCTGCCTTCTCTTTTTCTAATTAGTTATATAAATGAACTACATCAAATTTTATTACCCAACTCATGTCTAACTAATGGGCATTTTATCTGTCTATACATATAGTCACATACCACTTCAGGACAGTGATATGTTCTAGAAATGGGCCACCAGAGGACTGACTTTGTTGCTTTGTGAACATCTCATATTTTATACTTAGAAAACTAAAATGGCTATGACATTACTAGCCAATATAATGATTTAGGACCACCTTGTGTATGGGACTCCCTTAGCCAAATCTCATGGCATGACATGGTGTATGGCTGTATGTTCAGACACTGCAATCTTATACAGGTATGTCTGGAAGGACAGCACAAATCTGCATAATTAAGTGAGTTATTAACATCTTAAACAATGTGATCGTTTAAAGACCTTCAGCTCTGGACCTCCAACCAAAGAATAGACATGGAGGGACCCATGGTGCTGGCCGCATATGTGGCAGAGGATGGCCTTGTTGGACATCAGTGGGAGGAAAGGCCCTTGGACCTGAGGGTGTTCGATGCCCCATTGTAGGGGGATGCTAGGGAGGGAGAACGGGAGGGAGTGGGTAGGGGAGCACCCTCAAAGAGGCAGGGGGAGGGAGGATCGGGTAGGGAGTTTCCGAAGGGGAGACCTGGAAAGTGGAAAACATTTGAGATGTAAATAAAGAAAATATCCAATCCAAAAAAAAAAATAATAAAGACCTTCAGCTGCATGTTAACAGAGTCTCCTCTCTGTATGTGTGTACAGGCTTCTCCCAATCTTGCTGGTGCTGTTATAATTGTTGATTAAGAGATATCTTATGTACTAAGTGGTACAGAAAAGATAGCCCAGATTCGATAGGTAATAACAACGACCTCACTGTTTGGTTTTTGTTTTTTTAATGGATGGAGGGGAGGTTGTTTTGTTTTGGTTTTGTAGCAACTGCTGGTCTTGAGTGCATGATACTTCTGCCTTGGCTTCCTGAGTGTTGGGCCCATAGACATGTTCACCATGCCAGCCTGTTTCTGATTTTTCAAAAGGAAGTTAAGAAGCCCACAGCTAGTGTTCCATCACAGCCATCACCCCTCTTCCAGCATGCTTCAAGTGGATACTCGACTTCTGACACTACATGTCTCAGCAAGGGAAGATAGTTCATTGAATAGCAGTGACTGCCAGTGTCACACTGAGTGAAAGCGCCACGTTCCTTCAGCGCTCCTGAAAGCCCTCTTATTTTGGGTCGTCTTTACTTCTATGTTCTTTCTTGTCTGTCCCTATTCTTCTCTTAGCATCCCTGGAAGGAACAGTGAGTTAGTGGCCTCTTAACCTCTGCTGGCTTAGAAGTTAAACACATACTTCATCTCTACTCTTTTAGTGGCTGCCCTTGGAATGTTTTAATGGCTTTAATGAGATATAATTCACTCACTATGCTGTTCTCCCGTTTAGTATAGACCATTCAGTGGTTTTAGTGTGTCTAGGGGTGATTCAGCTATCGCCACCATCCACGTTAATAACAAGATTTTTTTTTTAGTCACCCGGAAAAACTCCACAGTTATTATCAATCTCCCTCTGTCCCATAGACCCTTGTAAACCACTAACCAGTTCCTGTCTCTGTAGACTTGTCTATTTTGAACATTTCTCATAAATGGCTTCATACTGTGTCATCTTTCACTCAATCAAAGGTTTTCAAGATTCATTATGCCGTACCATGGGTTCATTCTTTGTTACTATTTCATGGCTGTATACTGATCTTTTGCATAGGTGGACTTTATTTATTTACCCATTTATTAACTGATGAACATTTGGATATTTCTGGATTTTTCTTGTGTGTGTGTGCATGTGTGTGTGTTTGTGTGTAGGCCAGAGGACAACCTTAATGTGGTTCCTCTGAGGCTGTCTGCCTTGGTTTTTTGAGACAGGGTCTCCCACTGGCCTGGAACTTGCTGACTAAGGTAGACTAAGTGGCCAGCTAGCCACAGGGATTCTCCCATCTCTGGCTCCCTAGCACGGCAAGTATGTGCCACCACATTCAGTTTTTCTTTCGTTTGTCCTTTGCCACCACAAGCGTATGTACTGAATGGGGTCCACTCTTCAGTCTGTCCTTGGATATATGAGGTATTGGCCATTAACTCACAGTCTGGAGCAGACACGCAGGGGACCGGAGACTCTCATATGATATGAAAACCAAGGCATTGTAAGTCACTGAGATCTGGAGACTAACTTGTTATAGAGAAGATGCTTACAATTATGCATCATATTGTGCTTCAGCTTTCTCGGGATCTGGAGAGATTCCTCAGTAATTAAGAGCTCTTGCTGCTTGCAGAGGACCCAGGTTCAGTTCCCAGCAACCACCCAGTAGCTTACAACTGCCTCTAACACCAGTTTCATGGGTTCCAGTGCCCTCTAGTGGCCTCCAGAGGCTCCTGCATGCATGGGATTCTCATATAAACTTAGGCACGTGCATATAAAATTAAAAAATAAACTTAAGAATGTTTTATTCCTTTCATTGGCTCCTTTCCCCCTATTGCCTAACGCAGAGCAGGGAACATGGTAAAACTCTATTATGTATGTAATATGCAGTAACATGTGCTGGGAAACTCTTGGCCTTTCTCCTTTGTCTCCTCCCTACAGCCTTTCAGAACTCCTTTGAAATGTGTGCTGGACTTTCTCATTGCACTGTATTTTCCATATCTCTTAACCACTTTATGGCTTTTTAAATATTATCTGTTTCTTTAATTCCGCATCCTTCAGTCTGAGTTATTAACTCCAAACTCGCTTCCAATGTTTTAAAGCTCATTTTATCTGAAACTTGCTTGCTGCTTAATTTATTCTTTAAGGTTTTAGTCCAGTGGCTATCTTTTACATATTTTTTTCCAGGTTCTGTCTTATTCTTTATTCACGTCTGCCCATTTTTAAAATAGCCTCTTTTTTTTTCTTCAATGTGGTTTTTACACCATCTTTATTCATTTTGACAATTTAAAACATATCTAGTTGTTATTCTTCAGTTGGAAGAACTCTTTTGTTTTTTCCTGGGGTTTGGGGAATGGCAAATCTCACTTTTCTTAGGCTTCTGATCGTTATTGCTCATTGCAGATTATTTTCTCCTATGATGTGTAACGGTGTTGGGAGCGCCTTCCCAGTGAGCACTGTTTTAAAGAATGTTGTGAGATTAGCTTAGGACACGCTCCACCCACGCGTGGCTCTAGGTTGGCTTTTCACCCGCTTTGAAGAGTCTTCCAGTCTTCCTTATGTGCTGTTCCCAGAAACCTACCGTGTGCTAAAGCTGGTCGTACTCTGTACTGACAACGCAGTTTCTGAGTCCTCCGCACATGGGAGGCACAGCCACTGCAGAGCTCTTCCGAGGCACAGGGTTCATGGAGGGAGTTAGTACCCAGCTCTTAGGTTGCTGCCTGCCCTTCAAGGCAGCCCTTTTAGCCAAGGCTGTGTCATCCTCTCCTTAAGGCCTGAGGCCCAGATACCTGTTGATCTGAGTGCAATTCCTTAAAGAATCAATCTCTACTTGCTCAGTTCCCTGTTACTTCACTTTAAAGTAAAAGCAGCAGTTAACTAATTAATTTTGTTGTTTTGTTGTTGCTGGTGGTGGTGCTGGTAGTAGTGGTGTGTGTGTGTGAGTGTGTGTGTGTGTGTGTGTGTGTGTGTGAGAGAGAGAGAGAGAGAGAGAGAGAGAGAGAGTGTGTGTATGTGTGACATGTAGGTGCCTGTAGAGTCCAGAAGAGTGTTAGATTCCCTGGATCTGGAGTTACAAATGGTTGTGAGACACCTAACATAGGTGTTGAGAACCAACCTCTCACCCCTCTACAAGGGCAGCAAGTGCTCTTAACTGCTGAGCCATCTCTCCAGCCCCCTATTATGCCTTTAAAAACATTTGTGTGTCTACCCATGATGAATGTGTTGTGTGTATGTGTGCCTATGTTCACTATATATAAATGCATGAGTAGATCATGTCTGTCTAGAGCTCACAGAGATCTGTCACCGTCTGTTTCTGCCTTCTTAGTGCTGGGATTAGAGGCATGCACACCGTGCTCAGCAGAGCAAACCTCTGCTCACTGCTGAGTGCACCAGGGTAGCTGGCCCGAGGGCTTCTGGGTATTAACTTGTCTCCACCCTCCATCTCACCAGAGGAACACTGGGATTACAGACGCATGCTGGGTGTGAATCCAGCTTTTATGTGGGTACTAAGGATTCAAGCTCAGGACCTCAGTTGTATGGCAAGGACTTGAATCGCCAAGAATCTCCCCAGCTCCACACTCAGGTTTTTATTCCAATTTGAGACCAGGCTGGCCTCGAACTCACAGTCACTGTCTTTGCCTGGTGTGGGCTGGGATTAAAGGTGTGAGCCATATATCTTCAGGGTGTTTCTCAGCTTTCTACCTTGTATAATTGATGTATTTTTTTCTACTCTTGTACTATTAACATATTCTATTACACAGTATCTTTTTAATCTGTACTAGTATTGAGTAATTTAATTTCCTTTATAATCCTATTTTGCTCTTGCCTCGTGATAGGTATTTATTCTTTTCAATGAACTAGAGAATTATTTTATTCAGTCACAAAAATATGCTTGAGATTTATTAGAATGAATTATATGAATAAATTAATTTTAAAACAACAAATATCCTTACGAAAGTGAACCATCTTGAGAAGTTTTTCTGTTTAGTAACTTTTTCATCTTATATAATTAAAAAAAGATTTACATTCTTTTTCATATCGCACTTCATATAAAATTTATTATGCTTTTCTTTTAATTGAATTTAATTATTTTTATTTCTCGATTTTTCTTTTATGTGTATGTGTGTGTGTGTGTCCACTTGTTTCTGTGTGCCTATTGTCTGCAGAGGCCAGAGGAGGGTGTCAGATCCCTTGCAACTGGAGTTACAAATGACTGTGACCCACCCTACATTGGTGTTAGAATCTGAACCCAAGTTTTCTACAGGGCAGTGAGTGCTTTGAGCCACTGAGCTATCCCTCCAGCCTCAACTTAAAAACATTTAAGTGAAATTTTCTGACTGTTTTAAGAATACAGGGCAGCAGGGCTGAGCATTGGCTCTCCTGGGCAGCCGTCCCGTAAAACTACAGTTTCACACCCACTGCCCTCACTGGAGTCTGACGACTGGGCCTGTGAACAAGTGGAACCCAACAGGCTCTTCCACGGAGCAGGAGGGTCCTCAGAGTTCAGCAGGCTACAGCCCGGTGGGAGCTCCATCCTCTGGGAGATGGGATGGGAAACATTCTAGTGTGTGTAAGCACACTCCATTTCCCCACCCACTCTTATGCACACTTGCACACCCCACTTACACCACTTACACCTCTTGGTGTCCTGACTACCACTCCTGTGAGAACTCAGTGCAAATCCTCCCGAGACTGTTTTAGCTTCCTGAGGCGCATCTAGAAGCGGAATTACACATAGCGGTCTTGATATTATGGACACTGTGTTCTGTAGTTCTTAGTTGGGATTCTGGTGCACCAGATTTTGTAGTTGGTACTTGAAGCTCCAGCAGTTCTCAGGCTTGGGCCTGTAGTACAGACACCCAGGAGCTTTTTACAAAGCATTCAGGGCCGGGCTTTACTCAGAGTCTCTTGGGTGAGCCCAAGGTATTTCGAAAAAGTTGCCCAGGTGGTTTTCAAGTGAAGTCAAAGTCCAAGACTATTCTAAGCCACTTCTGGAGTCTTCTAGACACAGTCACAGTGAAGCCCAATCATGGAGATGTCTGGACCGAAAAGGGTCTGCGGCAACGCTGCCTCTAGCAGAAAATGACTTTCTATACCTCTCTTTAATTTAATGTGATGTTAAATAAATAGTATTTTTATTTATTCTTTGAAAATTTTCTTTTTTTTTAAATCTTTTTTTTTAAAGATTTATTTTTATTTTATTATATGTAAGTATACTGTAGCTGTCCTCAGACACTCCAGAAGAGGGAGCCAGATCTCGTTACGGATGGTTGTGAGCCACCATGTGGTTGCTGGGATTTGAACTTATCACCTTCGGAAGAGCAGTCGGGTGCTCTTACCCGCTGAGCCATCTCACCAGCTTCATTCATGCACACAATGTATTTTAACTTGTTCACACCCACTACCTCCTTTCAAGCCCCTCTTGGAGCCCTCCAGTCCCAGTGAACAACCCTTGAGTTCAATTAGCACTCACCATATGTATCTGGGTGTGGACCTTAGTGCACATTTGACCAAATTAACCCAAACTTCCTGCATGTATGTTTTTTTTTTCTGATCCTGATTTCAGTTTATTATTATTTTTGGACAGATCTTAGATTTATTTTATTTTTGTCAGTGTTTTGGTTAACCTACAAAGGAAGGGACTTGGCTGGTACATTTTCACACCTGCACACAGCTACACCATCTTCTCATTTGCCACTTCCAGGCCTCTCTCATTTCTTCCTTCCCCTTCTTGTTCCTGATTTACAAGGACACATTTGCTATACTTATCATTTATGACTGTTTTCAGAAAGGTTTTCCTTTTCTTAGTGTGCATTTCTCACCCAAGATTTAAAAGTAAGGCTGTCCTTAGGAGTTTACATATTGTACATACACATATCTGGGAGTTTGGGTAAATCTTTTTCTCAAAGCAAGCACAGAAAGTGTTTTAAAAGAATTCCCATTACAAATGTATTTTGTGCTCATTTTTGTCATAATTTTGGCCAAAATATATGCTGAATTATTAAAGCATTTTGACTTTTCTTCTTTGTGATATTAATCAAACAGCTTATCTTGTTGGCCCCATTGATACCGGTTGATACAGAGGTCTACCACTGGATTTGCTCATACTGAAAGCAAGGGTCAGAGCTATTTTATAACGATTGCATCTGTGTCCCTTACACTGTGACCCATGACTCTCTGAACTCGTGGAGTCCACAGCTGCCCTCCTCCGAAGGACACAGCCAGCCTGTTTCTTCTACTTCAGCTCTCTCTTGTCCTCAGAGTCTCTTGGCTGAGACTTGACCTGTCATCCAGCGATACTGCTCTCCTCCAGTTTCTTTCTAGATGTTTTCTGGGAGTTGCTGTGTCTATGTGGCTGTAGGGTGGATGCATGTTTAGAGCCTATGACAGAAGGGGGTGGAAAGCTGCCAAGACTAAGAGGCAGAGCCAACCTGGCTGACAGCCAGTGCTGCAGGTCTCTGAGTCAGGTGATAATAGTGTGTGTGTGTGTGTGTGTGTGTGCGTGTGTGCATGTGTGTGTTCATGTGCTTATATCTCCTCTTTTCCATGAAGTCTACCTTCTTTCTGTCCAACTTTTATTAAAAAAAAAAGCAATTATAACTCTGGACTACTGGGGATTCAACCCAAGGTCTGGTACATGCTAGACAAACCTTCCACTACAGAGCTGTTTTTAACTTATTTTTGGAAACAGCGTTTCACTAAGTAGACCAGGATGGCCTTGAACTCAAATTGTGATCCTGCTGCCTCAGCCTCCCCGGAAGCTGTGATTATAGGCCTGTCCACGTTGCTTGGCAAAACAATTTTTTTTTTTATCACCCAGTGGCGTCAGCCCTTCTTTAACAAAATTCCGTTTGCCTGTGGAGCACAGAGGTGATTTTGGCACAATCACCTCTGGAAGACTTTGAGTGTTTTTGGATATGAACTTTTGTTTCCCCTCTTTAGTTTCTGCTGGGCACTTTAGTGTGAAGTTGGCGGCGATGCATCAGGGCTGAGGGTTCAGATACCACATTGAACTGGGGGTGTAGTTCAGAAACCTGATCCTGTTTAACCCCGTCCGTCCGTGTGCCTTAATCAGGAGGGTGATGTGCAGATTCGGATTAAGGGAGATTAGGGAGGAAGCCTGGAGATTAGGAGGAAAGCTATGATAACACATTTAAGGGCTGGAGGACACTTTAATGCAGCATAGAATAAGGTACTAAGCTGAATGTAATTGGATATAAGCAACCTTGTAGAGCAGAGGGATTTGGTATCGAGAGATCTGAGCTTTAACCTTAGTGCTAACTAATCCTAACCAGCTGTGCAAACTCCGCCAACTCTTTTAACGTCTCAAAGTCTTGGTTCACTTCTGACAGTTCATTGTATATGTCAACTTGACTGGGCCAAGAATGCCCATGTAGCTGATAAGTTATTACGTTGGAGTGTGTGCCTCTGTGAAGGTCTCAGAGGAGAACAGCATTTGAATCTGTCACTCAGTAAAGATCTGCCCATCCGGGACTCAAGAGATGGCTCAGTGCTTAAGTACACTGGCCATTCTTCCAGAAGATCCAGGCTCGGATTTCTAATATCAACGTGTGGCCCACAGCCTTCTGTAATTCTAGTTCTAGGGGATCTGATACCCATTTCTGGCCTCTGTGTACACTTCACAATGTGCTACACAGAAAAATATGAAGGCAAAACACCCCCCCCCACTATATATATATATATATATATATATATATATATATATATATATATATTTTTTTTTTTTTTTTTTTTTTTTTTTTTTTTTTTTTTTTCTTTCCTGTCCTTTGCTCTTGCCCAGGTAGGTGAGCATCACCCAATCCCCCAAGGAACAGCTAGAACAGTAGACAGAAGACAAATGGATTTGTTTGCCCTCCTCCTGCTGGGCAGCTATCCTCTCCAGCCTCAGACACTGTGGCTCCTCCTCTTGGCCCTTTGGCCTTGAACTAAATGTTAAGCCATTAGCTCCTCTGGTTCTGAAGTGTTGGGACCTGGACCGAATTCCAGCACTAACTTTTGCAGATCTTTCATTGCATACAGCAGCAAACGGTGGGACTTTGCTTCCCAAAGGACCCGAGCTAACACTCGCAGCAACCCGCTCCCCCACCTGTTTCTATATCTTTACAGATAGATGGTCCTCACTTACTGTTGGCCTGACTTTTATGTATTATGACTCCCCGGTACACATTCTATAGAAATGGAACTTCTGATTTCGATTTTGATTTTTTTTTCCAGGTTGCTGTCATGTTCTGTGATATTCTTGCAATGCTGGGCAAAACCATCTTACGCCAGTTCTTTTTTTACAACGCCTGCATCCAGAGTCTTTCCGTGTGTCCTGTCAACCAGCTACACCATTCTACACATTCCTAATCTTAGGGCTACCGAACGCATCTTTTGACTTACTTTGTCTTCAACTCACAATGAGTTCAGTGGGAAGCAACTTTAATGTAAATTGGGGGTGGCATCTATATGTCCTATTCTTCCTCTTTCTAGGGAGATGTCTGAATCGGCTTATATGACAAAGTAGAGGGTCGTCTCTAATTCTTGTTGCTCTATGCTGTCTTGGCTTTAGGTAATCCTGTGTGTGAAAGTGAGTGGTATTGGCACAGAGTACAGTTAGAGCCTGGTCACTGTCATGTGTAGCATATGACAGGCAGGGAGGTCAGGTTTGGGTGGAGAAGGCTGGGCTGTTTCCAGGGGGTTTCTGAGTGCCCCTGCATGTCGCATTTGCTTCAGGGGCTAGGATTTACTGCTTATCCAAAAGAAGTAACAGAGAGGACATAGTTAAGCTTTTACAAAACAGTTTAATCTAATCCTATATACTATTTGGATGGGCAGTCTTTGCAGTGATTTGTTAAATTTTTTCATTCTCTCTCTCTCTCTCTATCTCTTTCTCTTTCTCTCTTGATGAGGAGCAGAGTTCAATACAGCTTTTCTCTATATGGTCCTGTCTGTCCTGGAATTTGCTCTGTGGGCCAGGCTAGCCTCAAACTCAGAGATCTGCCTGCCTCTACTTTCTAAGCGATGGAATTAAAGTATGCGCCACCACTCGAAGTTTCTTAAGTGATAGACTGGAGAGGTGGCTCAGTTGATAAAGTGCCTGCTCCCCAGCACAGTGATGAAGACCTGAGTTCAGATCCCTGCCTCCACATAGAAAGTCAGGTGTGGCAGTGCACACCTGTAACCCCAGTGCTTGGAGCAGTGAGACAGGCAGGTCCCTGGGGCTCCTTAGTCAACCAGGCGAGCTGAATCTCTGAAATTTAGGTTTAGTGAGCGACACAATCTCAAAAACTAAGGTAGAGAGTGGCAGGAGACACTTAATAATGACATGTGACTTCTACACGCACACATTTATGCACAGATGCATGCACAGTGAACACACTAATAAGTATACATACTATAAGCATAATCCCAACACATAATAATAATACACAATAATAATAGTAATAGTAATAACAGTAATAATTACAATAATAATATGTGATAATAAACTTCTATCTAAAGCATGGTCTTCATCTCTGGCGGAAGCAGATTTTCCCAGATATGTATATATCTTTATCGTCATATATACAAGGGCACTACCAGCGCTGTACCTTAGCAAGATTATTTAGCTCAAACAAGACTGTCCACACTCTAAATGGACAGTCCAGAGTCTATTGCCACATCTATGATTCCAATTACAGAGATTTTCCCTCTGAGCCAAGCTGCCTTAGCATTTCAATACTATTGTTCTGGTTGTGCAGTTAACAGAAACACCAAGGAAATTTGATCTATTTCATGTGCTGGGTCAGAAACCAGGAGTTTGAGGTGGGTCAGTGGCTGGCTTCTATCTACTCTCTAAATGTAGTGACTGGCACAATGACTGCCGCAGAGCAGACGCGCCATAAATATGGTTAACTGGGGTCGAATTACACACAGCACCAGGTGGGGATCTGAAGGTACCCACTTAGTCTTTCTCAACACGTCATCTGACTCCACCCTGCATCTTTGGCCCACATTTCCCCCTCCAGGTGCCTGTCAGAGAAGGGCACGCACTTGAAATATTTGCTTACAAGTTAATTTGGAGAGCAGCAAGACCTGGATCTCAGCACTAAGGGGGATGGAGAGGGAAGATGCCTCGGGCTGGCGTTTTGAAACCAAACAATTAAGTTCATTAACAGTAATGAAACAAGGAGCGGAGGAGCAGCAGGGAGGACCACAGTGTAAAATGAGCAATGGCTCCTTTCTCTGTCTCTCTCTGTCTCTGTCTGTCTCCTCCTCCCTTCTTCCCTCTCTCAAAATGAAAAGTTTCTGACTGTCTGAGCTGTATCCCTGTGAACCGTGAAACTACTGTGTTCCTGAATAATAGTGATTAATCATTGTGAAAAACAGACCTTTTAATAAGAGCTAATTTGAAGCAGCTTGGTCTGAAAGGGCAGCTCTTGTATTTTGAAAGTATAAATGGGTCAATGTAAATGCTAAGTTCACTGACCACCACTAGCAAATGATTCTCGTGTGTGTGTGTGTGTGTGTGTGTGTGTGTGTGTGTGTGTGTGTACATGTACATGCATGCATTTTGTGAGTGTGCATGTACATGCGTGTATTTTGTGCATGTGCATGCACATGTGTCTATTTCTAGTGCAGTTCAATGTTGACATACTGCAGTTCCCTAAGTTACATTTGTTGGGTCGAAATAAATCCTGCTTGAGATGCCTCTGTGATCAGCCTCTGCCAAAGTACCCTAACTGTCCCCTGTGGTCAGTGTAGGGTGAGATTAGCAAATGGGGGAAGCCTGACACAAGTACTGCCTCCTGCTCCACCCCCACCCCCGACCTCCAACCCCCACCCCACCCCCAGCCCTGTCACGCAGCCTCCTTCTATAGATCCATGGAGTAGTCTCCAGACAAGCAAACTCAGAGCCATCGCCAGGCCCTGAGGGGTGAAAGGGGGGGGGGCGCTGAAGGGATCGGTAAGCCAGTCCCACATGGCTGGGACACTTTGTGACGCGCCTCTAATAGGCGAAATAAAATTGTAGTCACCGCTGTAAAAGACCTGTGCTGCAATTTATTAATCAGGGTCTGGGGAGATCGATGACACTGAATGATGATGGAGCATTAGGCTAACCCCCTGGTCCTCTGGCAGAGCGGCTCTCTGGATGGGGTACAGATGCTCACATCTGCTTTTGTTAGAGACCCAAACTCCTGCATCCTGGTGTGAAGTTAATGAAGGCCCCCGCATTATCCCCCACATTCCTTCAGCGGACTAAAGTGTGGCTGGCCAACCTGGAAATCCAATGAGTTAATTAAGGCAGAATTGTCTATGATTTCCTTTTCCATTATAACTGCCCCCTCTGCCCTTCCCCGCCCCCTCGTGGAGGAGGTCCCCCCCTCCTCCCTGTGAGCCTAAGCAGTGAAACTGCCTCTTGCCCCATGTGCCAGGATGATTAATGGAGGGACGACAATGGGGTCAATTAGCCAGGTCGGCTCGAAGCTGAAAGGTGGGGTGTGTTTCTTTATTGAACACTGCATTCACACTCCAAACTGTGACCTGTGCCGCTGTGATTTATTACAAGGGCAGTCTTCTGATCACTTACCTTCAGCGCTAGGACCTTGGCTTTGAAAACCGGGTTTTCACTGTCAATTAACACCAGACAAGGAGATCCATTCAAAATCTGAAATGCATACCTAACAACAGAGTGGGGGTGGAGGCCTCGGAGGGAGCAGCTGAGTAGCTTCTGGAAGGTAGCCTGGGACAGTGGCCCGGCCACTACTGGGACCCTCAAGCTCTGAACTGGCTGGTAACCATATGATGAGGCTTTCCTTTGAATGCTAACGTGCTTTGGGTTAGAAAGGAGGTATCCTGCTTTGCCAAAGATTCTGAAAGGAGTCACCCTCCGTTAGTCCAAAAGGGTACAATCTGCAGTCACACTTGGCGACTAAGCTTTCCTGAACCCGGTTTCATGTCCAAGCTGTTTGGCTCAGTATTTACTCTACTTTGTTTGGCCACGCTGTCATTGACGGTGTTAATAATGATGGAGGGCACTTTTGCTTGGGTTACCTAACTGAGCTTCATTTCCTTATAAGACTAAAGGACAGCTTCATCTGGCAAGACTCCCCCTTGCGTGGGTAAACTGAGATGAAGTCTGCTTTGCATTTAGCACGTGGTAGGAGCCTAACACCAGCAGCTGTTATTCTGCATTGAACAGCAGAACGATCCTCCCACAACTTACATAGAGCAAGTCAAGAAACCGTCTCCATCTTGTATGTGAAATACCCGCGGTCAGTGGCGGTCAGCGGCAGTCAGTGGCAGTCAGTGACTTGCCATTGGTGATCCACTGAACTCGCACGGGTAATGCATCAAAGCTACATGCCTTTGTGGTTCTTATTCAACTGATGGAAATTTCATTTTTTAAAAAAGCTTTTTATTGTTGTTTTTCTATTTGTGAATTTGATATTGGGCACCCCAATTCTGCTTATCTCCCCTTCTCCTGTACACCCCTTTCACTCTTACGACCTGCCCCACAACAGAGGAAAAATATCTTGTGGGGGAAGCTGTAGTGTATCACGGCGCGTCCCACAGTATACCCTGCTGTCCACACTTCTTTGCTTGCACATGTTCATTGCAGTGACTTGTTGGTCTGAGTCAAGGACTCTGGCTTCTGCTATGTTATTAATACTGGATCCCTGGGAATCCCCTCTGATGTCCTGTTGTTGGCCTGTGTCATGGAGACCCTGTAGTTTTGAATCTGTAGGACCAATTCCTTCACACACTCTATCAGTTCGTTGATGTGGTAGATGTTGGGGTGGAACAATGCCCTGCCCTGGATCTGGACCTGAGAGGTATCTGAGCTGGCCAGCCTGTGGGTTTTCCTGCTCTCCTGCTCTTTGGCTGCTCTACCCTGCTGCCCAGGCAAGGTGGAGGCCTGTTCTCCGGAGTGTTACAGCCAATGAGGGGTAGGGCAAGCTCTCCTGCTCTGATGACCTCAGGGCCAGCTCTTCTGTGGCAAGGGGTTGCCGCAAGGGCATCTTTTCCTTGTCCATATCACTGCATGGCAGACAAGTTGTGGGGACCAGCTCTCCCATGCTCACACCCTCGGGGCCAGCTCACTCGCACCCGTGCCATCAGGGTCAGCTGTACCCTGCTGCCCCTTGAGATGCAGGGCCTGCTCCCCTGAGTGCTGGAGCAGGTCAGAGGCTGGACCAGTGATCCTGATCTCATGACCTTATAGGGTCAGCTCTCCTGTGCTTGTGTCCTGATGTTTGTGTGTGTGTGTGTGTGTGTGTGTGTGTTGCGCACGCGCAACTCCTATAATGTGCAGGCCACTCTCCTGAGTACTACAGCTGGCTAGGGGTGGGGTCAGCTCTCCTGCTCTCATGTCCCCACCACGATACCCAGGTAAGGGGTGAGGTCAGTTCTGCACAACCCTCAGATATTCCTAGGAGGCAGCCCAGACCAGAGACATCTGCCTGTCTTTGATGGTAACAGAACCTTGCTTACTACAAGGCCATGGACCTAGACGTGGTATCTGGTGGCAGCACAGGCCAGGACCCCACCATTGTCCCAAGTGGCATCACTGGCTACCCACATCAGGCTGCTCCTCACTACCCTTGAATCTCGAGTTCTGCCTCTCTTCATTGTGCCCACATCTTTCTCTCTCTCTTTCTCTCTCTCTTTCTCTCTCTCTTTCTCTCTCTTTCTCTCTCTCTTTCTCTCTCTCTTTCTCTTTCTCTTTCTCTTTCTCTTTCTCTTTCTCTTTCTCTTTCTCTTTCTCTTTCTCTTTCTCTTTCTCTTTCTCTTTCTTTCTCTTCCATTTCTCCACCACTTCCTTGCTCCTCTTAATGGAAACTGGGATCTCTGAGTATCTGGGGTCAGTTCAGGAGTGGTCTCAGGAGTGCTAGGCCCTGCCCATGCATTATGACACCAGGCATGGCTCATCTCGAACATGGTTCCTCGCCCCCAGACCTGTACAGTGCCAAACTGGTGGTCATCTCAGGCTAGCTCCCTGTCCAGGCCATTAGGTCTGATGTTCGTCTCCAGCTCACTCGTCACCCTGCCCACCCAAGTGGCCAGTCTATCTTAGGCTCACCCCCACCTAGGCCCACAGTCCCAGGCAGGGCTCTAATACTCTCAAGCTGGAGGCCCTTTCTGTCACCTGGCGCAAGACTGGTGGTTGTTTCAGGCTCGATTTGTTCAGGGAATGTTAGGCTACTCATTATTCAGATGTTCCCAGGTCAGAACACTGAGCATAGTCATAGCCTCTCTCCTCTCTGCCACCTATTGACACACAGTGACAACCTATTGACACACAGTGACAACCTGTTGACACACAGTGACACAGCAGCCACCCCTTCTAGAGGCAGGAGATTGATGGATATTTCATCTTGTAATTTTTATGTATTCAGAAAAAATGAAGTTAATACCCAAAATATAAACTCTAGCCAAGCTTGAGAACTTCAGGAAGACTGCTGTTGGTGTTAGGAAAAGAAGTGGGATTGTTTGTTTGTTTGATTAGGAGAGAAACATTTGAGACAGAGTCTAACACCGTAGCCCCAGCTTTGAACTGGCAACATTCTTTCTCCTACTATCTCTTGAGTGGAGATTACAACTGTAAGTCCTTATGCTTAGATAAGAAGATAGATAGATAGATAGATAGATAGATAGATAGATAGATAGATAGACAGACAGATGATAAATGACAGCAGGCAGATAGTAGATGATAGGTAGTGTCAGGTTTCTATTCCTGCACAAACATCATTGGGGAGGAAAGGGTTTATTCAGCTTACATGTCCATATTGCTGTTCATTACCAAAGGAAGTCAGGACTGGAACTCAAGCAGGTCAGGAAGCAAGAGCTGATGCAGAGGCCATAGAGAGATGTTACTTACTGACTTGCTTTCCCTGGCTTGCTCAGCTTGCTCTCTTATAGAACCCAGGGCCACCAGCCCAGGGATGGTACCACCCACAACGTGCCCTTTCCCCATGATCACTAATTGAAAAATGCCTTACAGCTGGATCTCATGGAGGCATTTCCTCACTTGAAATTCCGTTCTCTGTGATAGCTCCAGCCTGTGTCAAGTTGACACACAAAACCAGCCAGTATAGGTAGGTAGGTAGGTAGATACATAGACAGATAGACAGACAGACAGATGATAGTAGATAGTAGATGATAGGTAGGTAGGTAGATAGATAGGTAGTAGATAGATAGATAGATAGATAGATAGATAGATAGAAAGATAGATAGATAGGTGATAGAGACTGTGTGTGTATGAATAACCACGTTTGAGTGACTATGATCCTATGTGTATGTGGTGGCCAGAGGTCAACTTCAGATGTCATTCCTCAGGAGCTGTCCACCTTGGGTCTTATCAGTTTGGCTAGACTAGGTCAGCCACTGAGCCCCAGGGACTCTTCTCTCTCCCTCTCCCCAGCACTGGGTTTACAAACATCCACTAACTGTGCTCAGCATTTTTGTTTCTATTTTTATTTTATTTTATTTTTGTGGGTGCTAAGGATCATTCCCCAAATCTTTGCTTCTGAAGCAATAACTCTTATTTATTGGGCAACCTCTCCAGTCCCAAGAAGTGGTTCTAACACAAGAGAGTTCTCAGGTGTGTCCCTTGCTCTGTGGATCTGATGAGTTCACACTTACAACTCTGGTCCTGGGCAAAGCTGTGGCCCTCCATCTCACCATTGATCTCTGCTTCCTTCATTCTGCTTTTTGAAAGATAGTTAAGTGAGAAAGATGGGAGCACTAAACATTCTCTCTAATCCATAGGAACAATTATTTGTAAGTCCTAATGAGTATTCTCAATTACTACTTCCTCGACCCACAGTAGACCATCCTATGAGTCTGGTCCAGGCTGGGGAACCTTTGCCTTCTCTTGGTGTGCAATCTTTTCTTCACTTTGACTTTGTTTTTGGACGTGACGCATGGAAGGCATACTATGATGAGCAAGTCTGTACTGGCAATTAACAGTGGTATCTCTCCACTGACTTAGAACGAGTCAACTTCTGTAATGAGGAAATAAAAAGAATTAGACTAACCTTTCCCCAAATCTGTCCTGGTTTCTCTGCCCTTGTCCTCCCCTGGAGACATTTAATGACAGGCATGTGGGTTTAGAAAGAACATTTTGGTTGTTTCTTTCTTTCCCAATTACTAATTTGTTCCCTGGGAGTGTTTCTGGAAACATTCTCTTACCCCACTTTCAATACACAAGACAGTGGGACTCCCTGGGATTTCTCCTGGGAAGTCATTGTGGCAGCTTGACAGTCTCTCATGAGCAACAGACAGTCGTTCACTCTGCTGAGAATTAGCTTAGGAAGAGGGAGCAGGGGGATGGTGTCTATGTCCCAATGGGCTCAGCATGCTGGAATCTTGCAGCAAAGCATCGCCCCGGGCAGGTGACTCACTGCCTATGTATAGTGTCATGGGGCTAGGAGATGACATTTAGAGATGGCATCTGGATGGGAATGAAGTTCTGCTCCTAGCCACCTGTGTTCAGGTTCCCGGATGCATACAGTGGGATTATCAACAGTCAGCTGGGATAAGCTCCGAGACCCAGTGACTGTAGAAACCACTGACATGTTTTTGTCTCTACATAAATACTTATGGCAAGGTTTAATTTACAAGGTTAGGGAGATGGCTCAGTGGGGAAAGTGCCTGGCATGCAAGCATAAAAACCCAAGTTGAGATCCTTAGGACCGAGGTAAGAACAAGGCACGGTGGCAGACATCTGGAACCACAGTGCTGGAGAAACGGAGACTAATGATCTCTGGAGTCTGTTATCCAGCCAATCCAACCAATTGGTGAGAAACAGGCTCAGTGAGAGGCCCAGTCTCACAAAGAAGGGTGGACATCCCAGTAGCTTTGGCTGGACATGACAGCACATACCTTTATTCCCAGAACTCAGGAGGCAGGCTCAAGTGGATCTATGTGAATTTGAGACCAGTTTGGTATTCAACGAGAGTTCCAGGCCAATTAGTGCCACACAGATCCCTGTCTCAAAAAAATTACAAATAAATAAAAATAAGAAATTGGATTAAGAACAGTTGGAGAAGACACCTGCCATTGCCACCCCCCCCCCATACACATACCTACATCCACAGAGATACATGCACACAAGTAGTGTTTCCTGCTGAGAGGATGTGTCACGAAGGCAAAAGAGAAAGCTTTGGACAGAGGATGGGGCTCTATTGCAAACTTTAGCGCCACTGCAGAGTGGTAGAGAGGAGAGGAGAGGTGGGTAGAGAACCCTAGTGTAGAACACCAACTACCCAGGAGGATGCTGAACAGACACAGCTCAGCCTGTCTTTGAAAACTCTCCTCAGAAGGCGTAGTGAGAATTTAAGTGGCTACAGTTGGAGGAGACTTGGTGCATCCATGACACCGAGTGCCCTGGCGGTCTAGAACACGCTGGGTGTTCCATAGCCCTGGGACTCTTGAGTACAGAACTGTTGATGTTCACCCTGCATAGGACAAGATGAAACAGAGTCTGTGGGAAGAAATCCCTAAAGAAATTTAGAACAGTGGGTTCCAAAGAAGATGGGACTCTTCATAGCTACAAGCAAGCAGGTCTAATAGGAAAGCCAATGAAGGCAATAATAATAATAATAATAATAATAATAATAATAATAATAATAATAATAACAATAAAGGCAATAAGGCAAAGGGAGAAAAACCTCACTAGTGGTATGGCGTGTGAGGCAAGGTAGGTAGAAATTATTGCCCCAGATCATGAAAAGGGAAGCAACTGTCTTAGTTTCTCTTTTCCACGCTAAAATACTATAACAACTTAAGAGAAAAGGGACTTATTTGGCTCATAGTTCCAGAGGGATAGTCTGTCTATCATGCTAGGGAAGACATGGTAGCAGGAAGGGAAGGCATAATGGCAGGAGCAGAAGGTCAGCTGGTCACACTGCACTCACACTCACAAGTCCAGCACAAACAGGAAGTGTGATAGAACTTTAAAGCCTCAAGGCCCACCCCCCAATGACCCGCTTCCCCCCAGTGAGGATTGATGAGAAGGAAAGATGGCCAGGGTACATCTCTTTCTTTAATGATTTTCTTCCCACGTGTCCCCGTGGCTTCTCTCTTCTCTCATGCGATATAGTTCTAGAGGCTACTTCTGGCAAACTGCATTTAGCCTTGGCAAGCCAACTAACTACAAACATGGTATATGAAGAAAAGGATATCTTTTCTTCATGGGCACGCTGAAGGCCAGATGAGTATACTTCAGTCTTCGTGCACTTGTTTGCCTTTCTCAGACATTTTTAGGTGCTGTACAGAGGTCTGTCCATCACTTCAAATAATTCCTGGAACACAGTAGTAGACGAACAAATATTTACTGAGTAAATTTAAAAGTATGTGAAAAAAAATCGCTTTAGACCACAAAGATGTTTTCCACTAAAATGCCACAGACCCCGTGTTCCTTTCCACAGAACATGCTCTGGTATTAAGTGCTGGCCGGATGGAACGGAGATGGGAAACAAATCCTTAAAATCTGACTCTAATCAGATTTCAAGAGCCTTTAAGCTCAAACTTAATCCAGAACACTGCCCCAAGATATGAGGAATATGGAGCCAAGCCCCCAAGTATTTTAGTGACTTAATATCCTTAAGTAAACCTTGTGAGTTCCTGCTGTAAGCAGCTGCCACATTGGACATCTGTAGTAAGCAGTGCTTTGTAGCAGTTTCCTCTGAGACTAAAATCTTCCATCTTGGAGGGAAATTTATTAAGACATAGGATGCAAAGCAGCAGTTCTCAACCCATGGTTGGTGACCCTTTTGCGAGTGTTGAACAACCCTTTCAAAGGGTTTGCATATTAGTTATTTTCAATTCATAACAGTAGCAAAATTACAGTTATGAAGTAGCAACCAAAATAATTTTATAGTTGGGGGTGGGATCATGAGGAACTTATAAAGAGTCACGGCTTTAAGAAAGTTAAGAACCACTGATGTAAAAGGAATTGAAACAACAGGATATTTTAGGACAAGATATTTACAAGGAGGTAAAAGAATAGGATTTTGCAGGGGGAGTTGAAACACTTCATCCTTCAGGGAAGCTCTGTTAATACAGGAAGTAAACAACACAAGATAACTCCAGGAAGACCCTGAAACAGAACAGATTCAATAGGCTCCTCCTTACCCAAGAGTATGTGTGTAATAAATATTACTAAGAGTCACTCTCAGACAAGCTGAGCTGCCTAGCAGAGTCTTAGCTCATCTGAGCTTCTAAGAAAGGACACTCTCCAGTCTCTGGAGCTGCCAAGGTTGTTGATTGTACTACAGGTTTCCAGCTTCCATGAACTGTCACTCACATTGGGGGTGAGCTTTTGTTTTGCAACTATCTTTGAGACATTTCTGTTCCCGTAAGTAATCCTTAACCCATATTCTTATAAGTAATCCTAATAAAACTCATTAGTTCACTGAGTTGGACTTTGGTGGTACCAACACTTTGGTCTGTTGTTGGTTTATCTGGAGTGATTAGAAATTTGCTCTTGACTCCTCAGGAATAGTGTCACTTAACAGATGGAGACATACTCTTTCCTTGGGGCATGGAGCCAAGAATCTGAATTGGGTTTGGAGATATATCTCAGTGATTATGAGCATAAAGTGTTCTTCAAGAAAGCCTGAGTTCAGTTGCCCGAATCTATGTTAAATGGCTCATAACTGTTTTTTATCTCTAGTTAGGAGATCAGATTTCTTCTGGTCTCCATGGGCACTTGCACTTGTAGGTACATACACTCTCATAGGAGACAGACAGATGGACAGACAGACAGACAGACTCTCTCTCTCTCTCTCTCTCTCTCTCTCTCTCTCTCTCTCTCTTAAACATTTTTACAGAAAAGAACCTGAGTTGTCTTTTAGCGTGCTCTTCTGTGTCTCCTGGGTTTGGGTAAGATAGTATAAAATATCCTGATAGAAATTGACACAGCAGTTACCAAACTCACAGATATTTTCTGCCAAAAATATCTTCAGTTTCTGCTGAAGTTCACACCTGAAAAGTTTTTTTTCCTTTTTAGTATAATATTTAATTAATTTTTGAGAACTTTACACATGCATACAGTGTTACTTTGATCATATTTACCTGACTTGATGATCCACTACTTTTTTCCTTTATGACTAAGTCACTGATTGCATTTTGTGAAGCCCGAATATTCACTGTTGTGTGGCTATCCATTGGCTGTGATTGAGCTGCCAGGGGCCATAACCTTAAAGGACTGATTCTCCTTCAGAAGCCATCAAGAGTCAAGAGTCCACTAGAGGGAAGGACTTGAGAGCCCCTCCCCTCTCCATGCTGGAACATTGACAAGCTTGATCTTGTATGGCTTTTGTTCAGGCAACCACAGCTTTTGGGAATTTGTGAGTGTAAGCCATTCTATCACATCCAGAAGACACAGTCCAACTCTCCCCAACCTCTGGTCCCTTACAGTCTTTCAGCCCCCAAATTCTTGTCTTGGGAAGAAGGGGTGGAAAGTCATATCCCATTTGTAGCTGAAGTGTTCATTGACACGTACTCTCTGTACGATCACAATTGGGTCAATTGTGAGCTCTTGCATTAACTGCCATCCACAGCATTAAGACACTTCTCTGATGAGAGCTGACAGCTATGAGTTTAGATGGCAGTTCAATACTATCCCCATATAGCAAAATAATAATAGTAGGTTCACGTTTTAGACCCGTGAGTTCCCTGGCCTTGGGTTCTTGAACTGACTTACAGTGTTTCCTCCTGCAGAACAGGTTTTAACCTCAGTCAGAATTGGTTGGCTGCTCCCCATAACATCTGTGCCACATGGGTCATCACTGTAGTTTACACAGTTCACAACTGAACAAAATTATTGAAGATATCATCTTCTGGTACTATGAAAGCTAGACTGTATTTAGGAAGCTTCCCGGTATGTACCAACTTTATTTCTCCATGTTCTGAGCCTAAAGTAGGTAGTGCTATGAACAATCTTCCTGTTAAGTTCTGGTGGGCAGCCAAGAGCAATGTCAATCACTATATTGTTGGGGTCCCTCCAGAACACCCCTGACAACAGTTTGAGTGTAGTTTTTCCACCCCTAGCACTGTTGTTGTTCTTTGTGGCGGGGTGGGGAGGACTCTGGTTTTAGAACATAGCTTTCCATTTTCCCCAAACGTTCTTAGTGTTATCTCTTTCCCCAATGTCCTGTGCTCTACACTTCTATCCATCTCCCAACTTAAACCTCTCTCCCTTTTATTTCTTCTCTTCTCTTTCCCACAGGAGGTCTGGTATTTTCTGGAAGGATAGCAATAGAGCCAAGGCTGAGATCCGTCTCTGAATGTCTTCAAGTGCTTTGGGAATAGATGGCCCTCTGTTTGTCTGCAGGCACCAAGGATGCCGCTACTGCTGACTAAGGCTTCTCTGAGCTCATGCACAGAGAATGAGATGAGATGCTCCAACAAAGGGAAAGAGAACTGTGGTCAAGTATCTATTTCTTAAAGAATAATCCTCAGGCCTAAAACCATGAACTAGCAGGGCAGAGACTCCTATCACCATTTAGTAGTGAAGGAAACTAAGACTGTGGCAGACAGGGTAAGTGAGTTACACAGATAGTCTCCATAGGTCAAGGTGGCAAAGCCAGGTTCAAAGATGCATTGATCCTATGGTAGTGGGTCAGTTGAGCCTGTTTTTTGCCATCTCCTCCCTCACCCTGTTTGTAACTATTACCTCTGAATCAAAAAGTTATGTTAAAGCTCAGGAAGGAAACAAAACCCACACATCTTAGGAAGTTCCTGAACCGTCAGGACACACACACGGCCTCACCCCCTCCTTAAATTGTATAAGCAGTGACGGTTGCTGGAGAGAGGAGATACTCTCTGACAGTTGAGCTGCTTGCATGTAATATGGTGAGCTCCTGAAAGCTGCTACCATGGTTACGGGGACTTTTTAGGGGATACATCGCCCTTTGGTTTGCTCATGCCCTCCAAGTAAGCCCAGTAAACTCAGTGGTCTAAATGAAACTGTTTCTTTGACCTGAGTGCGGGTGAGTTGTTTGTTGGCATATTCCCGGAAAGGCCACACAACAGCTACGACTTGAATGTGTGAGGTGAGCATGCGTGACTAGATGACATCTCTGTTTCATTGTCCAGAGTTAAAAGAAAACAAAAACTTTCATCGGATGCCATGGAAAGAGAGGCAGGCCTGAAATGGTATCGAATGGCAATCCTCTTACTAACTGGGACAAGTCTTCTGTACCGTTTGATAAAAATGAAACACAGAGTAAAGAGTGAATGAGTCTCAGAGCAGAGACACCTGACAGCGTAGAGGAGAAAACCCACCGGTCATCACGGGACTGGTCGGAGATCACTTCCCTTTCTAATTTAAACTTCATTCAAAGGAAAAATTAGAAGTACATCATGGGAAGAGAAGTGGATTAGGAGTCCAGAGACTTGGGTTTTCATCTCAGCTCTCAGCGGCTAATTAGCTGTGTGACCTTGCCAAGTGACTGAACATCTCTGGACTTCTGTCTTTCCGTGAGAGAACAAAAAGTAGAGCAGCCATTGATCTCTAAAGGCCCCAGTTCTGGAACAAGAACCAGAGAGTGCTTTGAGAGAGGCCCTGTGGTCTGAGCACCCACGGAGGCTATACTGTACATCATTATACTTAACTAGCATCTATGCCTCCACGAAGAAGGTTGGCTGGCTTCAGGCCTGCTTGAGTCTATCAGTTTCTGTTATTCTCTTGGGACCTGAATTCCTGGCCAGAGTCTCAGGTCTGCTGCAAAGGGTTGTCACCTTCCTGGAGGGCATGGTTGGAGATAAGACTATCTTCTATCCAGGTCTACTAAGGCTCTCCTCTGGTGGTCATTCAATCTCCAGCTTTTCTTGAGGGCAGAACACATTGTCCCACCACTTTGGTGGCTACTTTCGTGTCTCCTGTAGAATTCTGAATAAACACAGATTAGCTCGGTATTCCCATTTTTAGATATGAGGTGATTATTGAGTGACTCTGGCTGTGAAGAGGGAGGATACGTGATCTCCGTGAGTCGGACTTAGAGAATCGGCAAGTTAGAGGAGGTAAGTTCTATGACACTGAAACTCCTCAAAGCAAGACCTTGACTAAAGGCTGTGTTAGGGCAACGGGATCATGGGAAAGCATTTGTCTTGGGGTCTCGGGAAGGTTACACCATCTTCACCATGGGGGGCACAATCTGTTTCCCCACACATCAATCATTTTCCTTCAGTGTGCACAGTGGGGGTGGGCAGGGCCCAAGAAGCTGCAGGTTGCTCCTGTCGGGTCCATGGTGGTTGTTGCTCATATTCCACACTTACTAGGGTTTGGGGCTCTGGGATTTCATTCCGTTTTGGATTTGGATCAAGTCGTTAAATAGTTTGGTTTCTCTTCTCTGCAAAAGATTGTGGTGGGGCAGGGGTAGAGAGGAGGAGAAACAGAAGACTTCTCTCCTTGGGGCTGAAGGGGAATGAGCTGGAATAATACACGTAAAAAAATTACCCTGAAATGAAAACATCTATTCAAGCACAGGGGGTTATTTACAGCCTTCAGCTGATACTCACCCTGCTCTGGTTGCCCACCTCCAGCACATTCCACAGAAACCATGGGGACCCAAAGAACCACAAAACGTGATGAGTGAGTTCCCAAACTCAGTCTGTAGCCAGAGCTGTTTCTGCTGCTGGTCTCTCGAGGCCGTTCTCTTGTCTCGGGTGAAGGTTTATGGATGAGCTGTGAGGAGGAGGCCTGTGAGGGCGGATGGCAGGCTGTGCCTTCTGAGAGGGAAGCCTTACCTTAGCAGTGCTGCTGAATGAGCCCTTGTCATGTAGGAGGATTTGGCGGCCACCAGCTTAACATGGCCTCAACTGAAAATTAATCTGACACTGTGCCTGAGAGAAATGTTCAATTCCATTGTGTGGTGGAAGAGAGCAGGACAGAAAGGAGACAGATGATTGCTGAAGGCCGTGAACCCGGCCTAAAGCATCAACAACACTCTTATGGATGTCTCTTGTGGGAAGCCCCAAGAAGAGAAGTTCAACATAGAGACACAGTAGTCAGGATGCTCTGAGTTCAAATCATGGCTCTACCTAGGGACTGCTCTCTCTCTCTCTCTCTCTCTCTCTCTCTCTCTCTCTCTCTCTCTTTGTGTGTGTGTGTGTGTGTGTGTGTGTGTGTGTGTTTAGGGGGGTCGGGAATAAAATCCCTACCTCCAGTGGTGACTGGGAGGATCAAATGAATAGTTGATGATGTCCAGAGAATGTTAGAAGCTATAATTTTTAAGCTACACTTTGATAGTGGGTCAACCTCTTTTGAGGTTGCTTGAAATTATTGTTGCTTTCATATCCCAGTGGTCTCCAAACAGCATGGTGGACTGGAGACATGAAGATTGGATTCTGGTGAACCTGTCACTAAACAGCTTTGTGACCTTCAGTCTTGTTTCACTGGTCTGAGAAATGAGTGGAGCGTGTGTGGATACAATAGGAGTTGCTATCTATGAAACTCCAGAATGGTCAGCACTTGAGGTGAGACAGAGTGGCCGGTGCAGAAGCTACACCCACTGCAGACAGGGGAAGATGGGAATTCGCCGAGGTCTTTCATATAAGACTCTAGTGATGGGGTGGTGCTGCCAGGTGCTGCCGGCTACTGCTGAGTACTGCTGTGAGGCAGGAGTTGTGGATGGGAATGGGGGATCGAGGGTGAGGGAGAGAATGGAGGATACAGGATATGGTAAGGAACAGGGCTCAGCACACTAGTTTAAAGACTTCTTGAAGAGTCAATCCCTGGAAGGCTAAGTATGTGAAACAAACATCTGTAAGTTAGGGATTGGACCAAGAGCACTCTCTGGATGGTTCCAGGGGAGCACACCCACCCCTAGGAGGAGCACCCACAGTATGGCAGGTGGGTTGACAGCTCCCCAGCCCCACGCCTGAGGCATGCTGTTTGGAGACTAGTGGTTCATCGTATGCAGTTTCCTCAGTTGAGAGGCGTGACTGACTGACCTGCATACCTCGCATGGCTGCGGGCTGCCATGTTTTAACTTCTGGCTAGGGATGGATGATAAGTCAACCCCAGCCAATACTTGTTTATTCCCTGCTGATAACGCTAACACTTCCAGGCCACACCTCCATCCCAACTCTCTCCTTCCTTCCTTCCTTTCTTCCTTCCTTCTTTCCTTCCTTCCTTTCTTCCTTCCTTCCTTCTTTCCTTCCTTCCTTCCTTCCTTCCTTCCTTCCTTCCTTCCTTCCTTCCTTCTTCCCTCCTTTCCTTCCTTCCTTCCTTCCTTCCTTCCTTCCTTCCTTTCTTCCTTCCTTCCTTCCTGGACCTGCGCCTCCACCAGCAGTTTTTATTTCACTGCCTCAGTTTCTCCTCTTTTCCTATCTGCCAAATCAATCTTGGTTTGAGAGCCTCCACTAAGTTAGTATCCAGGCATGAAGAGGCAGCGTGTGACCTTCTCTTCTCACCCACTGTCACGTCTGCTAGTCTATCTGAAAAGGCTCTCACACTCTCCCTTCTGTTAAAAAAAAACACAAAACAAAACCGTAAACCCACCTCCCATTTCAATTTAAAAAAAAGAAAGAAAAAGTGGAGAGGGAGAAAGCGCGAGAGAGCAGGAGAGAATTTGACATTATTGTATAATTTAAAATTGCACAGCCTAGAGCCCACAGAACTGAGCATGTAATTACACACTTACTAGAGGTAACAGCAGTGCTGATAATTATTCTTTACACAGGAGAGACCCTGCTGATATCCCACAGTCAGAGAGTGGGAACTACAATATCCTTAATACCGTCCGTAGAGACCCTCATAAGTAGAAGAGAAGCATGAAGAGGCTTGCGGGGTCCATAGCAATATCTTCATCGCACCGCAATGTCAGGGGCTTTAGCACAACAGAAATCAATAGTTTCTAGTACTTTTTTTTTTTTATGACCCAACCTGAGAAAGTACAGGAATGGCCGGGATGCTGTACGGTAGGAAACCAAACCTCCTTAGCAGAGGGCCTGTCTGTTTAGAGGTGTCATGCAGTGTCAGTTTATGAAAAACATGGCCTTCATCCAAACAATCATCATGCAGCTGCAATAGATCCTGGCCCCAGGATGCTCCAGCTGGCCCTTCTGTGTCCTCTGATTAGGGCAGTGGCCCCACGCATTTGTGGCTCTAAAGTTATGTGCTATTAAATCTTTAAAGAAAAAGAAAGATGACTCTGTAGGTCCTTCTTCTAGGTGATCGGCTGTTTTTGTCTCCTTTCTCTGGGTGGACAAACCGTGATTTTTGTTGTACTTGATGCAGCTGAAGGGACGAGCGAGCGTGAGTTGAAACACAGCAAATTTAATCATCAGAGAAGCGGGCACAGCGAGTTTAAGTACTTTCAGGTAAAGAAATGGGGGGGGGGCAGACTATGCTCGCCACCTCCTACTAACCAGAGACACCGCAGCCATGACTCCATAACCACAGCCACGCTTCTAAGAGTGTATTGTACTTTTAAAAATATTTCCTCGGGTGTGGGGAGAGAGCTCAGAGAGTCAAGTGTTTTCTGAACAAGCATAAGGATCTGTGTTCTCGCATCATCCCAGAGCCAGAGGCAGGAGGATGCGGTAGAGAGAGTTGGATCCCTGGGCTTCATTGGCCTGTCAGGCTAGCCTACTCAGAGCTCCAGGCCAATGAGAGAACTTGTCTGAAAGAAAGAAAGAAAGAAAGAAAGAAAGAAAGAAAGAAAGAAAGAAAGAAAGAAAGGAAGAAGAAAGGGAAATGAGACAGGAAGAAGAAAAAGATGTACATCATTTAATTAATTAATGATACCCAGAGTTGTCCTCTGTATGCACAGGTTCACATGTGTACCTGCACATATATGAACACGTGTGTCTGTGTATGCATATGGTGCTTCTTGTTTATGTGTTTTCCGTGTTGACTTGCCAATGTAAACTTTTCCAACTGTGTCTTTTGTCCACTTGAAATGACAGCCTGAGCCTGGTTTGTTGTTGTTGTTGTTTTGTTTGTTTTGTTTTGTTTTGTTTTGCTACTGTTTGTTTCTGTTTCTGTTTTGTTTTGTTTCCTTGAGGTTTTAGGAAGAAACCCTTCAGTTGGTTGTTTACTGGGTACCAGCCTTAAATTGATTCATGCTTGATGCTTTGAATGTGCAAGTCCTGCAGAGACTCATGTGTTCGAATACTTGGTCCGTGGATGGTGGTTTGGGGAGGCTGTGGTGCCGTTGGGAAGTGGTCAGAGCTGGAAGAAGTGAGTCACAGAGGCTAGCCCACTCCTCTGCTCCCTGACTGGCATCATGTAATAAATTGATAGATGTTGCACACCTCCACCACCATGAAGTACCCTGTCTCCATGCTCCTCTCACCCTTGTGACTGTAGCTCTCATACTGTGAGCCGGAACCAGTCCTTCTGGCCTAAGTGGCTTCTCTTTGGTATTTTACAACAGTCTCTGCCTGCACTGGTTACTGTTGCTGTGGCCTGCTACCTGCCCTAAAGCAATTTCAAGCAGGAAAGGTTTGTTTGGGCTTATCACAGCAGGGAAGTCATGGAAGCTTGCTCACAGCTGGGCAGATCAAGATGCAGAGAAAGGGGAGTGCTGGCTTTCTTCTTTCTTCTTTTACCTAGTCAAGTACCTCAGCTGGTTAGAGGGTGTCTCCCACATCCAGGACAGATTCTTCCATCGACCCTATCAGTTAGATGTCTCTAGAATCACCCTCATGCACAAGTGCTAGCCCACTTTTTTTTTTACAAGTACCTTACTCATTTCTTGACCTGATCAAAAATTAACCCTCCACCTTCCCATTTTGAACGTGTCAAAAATGAAACCCAGGTCAGTGAGGTTGGCCAAGATCATACAGCTCAGAAAGGCAGACTAAGATGTCAGAAACCTGCCTGCTTTGATCAAGAGGGTACATTGTGTCATGGTATCGCTCAGGTGACACACCTGACATCACAACAAATACAGAACACAGTGTTTAGAGGACCCAGGAACTCTTTAAATCCCCCGGGGAGAGCTAATTGGAGACAAAGCCTTTCAGGATCCCACTTTAGCCTCTTGACTCTCACACACAAATCCCTTTTCTTACCCTGTATGCTAACATACATTAAGAGTAGCAGATCTAGGACTCAAGTCTGCAGTCATTTAGGTGTGATTTGAATTCCAGCTGGGCCATTTATCACCCATGCCATTTAAGGCACGTTATTCTCTCTGAGACTTAGTTTCTTTACATGTAAAATGGGAATAAAACTCCCCCAGGGTTGCTGCTGCAGATAATTAATATGATTTTGGTCATATACACACAAACACACAGCCATGTTCATGCACATGCGCAGAAACCAGCCTCGTGTGTGCTTGTAAATCAGAATGTCTTTCGGTTCGTGTGTCTCTGCTATCCATCAATCCAGTGATGCCAGCTCCGTTCTGGTGACTCAAAAACCTGGATAAAAACCAATAATGTGAGCCACGTCATAGCTGTGTTTTATTGGCATAATGAGATCCTTGATGTCCCCATGATGTCTGTTCTCAATCCCATGCAAGAGGTAAGGAGTGTGATGATGTGGTTGGTGTCTGGGGACAGGAAACTCTGTCCACCATTCTCTCAGCGCCAATGGTTGGTGTCAATTACCCACTGAGCTGTTTGTAAATCAATTTTTGTTGTATATAAACAAAGTCTACATGTTTCTAGAGGGAAGGGGGAGGCTGCTTGGTAAGGGAGCATGCAAGAAGATCTGCATTGAGCCCTCGGGCAAGGAACGTGACCTTCGCCAACCGAACAGCTCAGAAGGACAAGATTCTGAAACCCTGTTTGTTAGGACGTTGACTCCTTGGTCCTTTTTGCCTCCAAAGGTGGTGACCTCAGGAGTTGGACAAGAATTAAAGGAGAGAGGAGATGATTTCCTTAAGGGAATTGAGCCAGGAATGTCTTCAAATCCAAGGGGGAGAGTTAATTGGAGACAAAGCCTTTTAGGATCCCACTTTAGACTGTTGACTTACACACAAATCCTGTTTCTTACCATGCATGCAAATGTACATTAAGAATAGTAGATCCAGGACTCAAGTCTGCAGTCAGTTAGATGTGGTTTGAATTCTAGCTGGGCCATTTATCAGTCATGCCACTGAAGGCATGTTATTCTCTCTGAGACTTGGTTTCTTTACATATAAAATGGGGATGAAACGCCTGTGCTACTACTGTAGATAATTAATACAATTTGGGCCATTGCACTTAGCATAGTGTCTGAGATGTAGTAGAGTTTATATGACTTTATATTACCTTATATACTTTCGTCTCTCTGCTCTCTGTTCTCTTTCTTTTCACTTCCCAAATTTAATGCATCAGAACTCAGGAGAAAGAATAGGGTCGCAGGCAACCACAGGCTCACAAGACAGCCTCCTGGAGTAATGAGACAGAGACTCGGGAGACTTGGGGATGCTCACTTCCTGAATGGGACCAGTCGGTTGGTTCCACAGGAGTCCCTGAGGCTTGTCTGCGTTATCGCTAAACTCCAAGTCAGATGGAAACCTTCATGAACGTGAGAAAGGACTTAAACATAGGAAAAAGACATTCAAAACAAGCAAACTGCTCCAGCCTCTTTGCTGCCTCTATGACAGGAGGCATGGAATAGGGACAGAGTTAGTCACTGGCTAAGTGATGCTGACAGCCCAAGGGCTATTGGTACCCAAGGTTTCCATCATCAAAGGCCACAGGGCACTCATTCACCACAATGGGAGGGGGGAAGGTTATGAATAACCTAGTTGCCCTCTTATGAAGGGGCTCCTTTTTCACATTCACGCCCCCAAAAGCCAGGACTCTGCTGGGGATCCTTTCTGCACGGCCGGCCGGCGGGTGCCTCTCTGCTGCGGGCGGGCAGGCTAGGGAGCCATCTCAAAGCACTTGACATTGCTCTGTCTCCGTCTTTTCATCCTCTGTCCACCTCCCGCCCCCACTTCCCTTAACTCTCCCTCCTTTGTGCAAATCTGTTTTCACCACAGGAGCACATGCTGCCTCCTCAAGCTACAATGCTACTTGCTAATTCAACGATTCATCTTTAATGAGGCCCCCTGCCAATGTTTAAACAGCATTCAGAACAAAGAGGAGACAATATTTCCCCAACAGCTGCTACGACCGACCGCATCCTCGCCGCTCATCTCTCCAGAATATCAAGGAAAAAAAATCCACAGAGATTTCATAATGGGGGAAAAATCACGTGGCGATTGTACGTTGAGATAGTAGATATACATAATACCTATACCTTTCTAGGTGGATATAAATAGAGACAAAGTATTACCCTTTGGGGTACAGGGAGTTTTAAGGCAAAAAAAATGTTCTCTTGCCTTCAGACAGTGCCACGTTAAGGAGTTTTGGGGTTTTGGTAGGTTGTTTGGTTGTTTGGTTTGGTTCTTTTTCAGAATTGTTTGGGAAGCATAGGTGCTAGCGGGAAGGGCATGGTCAGGAGTTAGAGAAAGGTCTGCCACCCAGCTTCCTCGTGCCCCACCTCTGCTCTTTGTTGCGCCCCCTGCTGGACAAATGTCAGTGCGATGCATTTATTATTAATTAGAAACGGGCAACCAACTCTTGTTCAAATTCCGCACCAAAAGAAGTTTGTGGATTCTTTAGGGTCTGGGCTGCTTTTGGGGAAGGCTGCCACCAACCTCTAGCCAATGAGAGCCCTTTATATCACACATTAGGAATTTCAGCCAATGAGAACCTTTCCCACCAGCTGCCCCAACCTTGCTTCTCAGAGTCCCATTGAGAACGTGAGACTTACGTGTCTTACAGAGTAGGGACTTCATAAAAGGACACATGTATGTCTTTTTATCATTTTTTTTTGAAACGATTCAAACTAACAAAGAATAGAAAACCACCCCTCACAGGACGACTAGAAATAAGGAATATATTTTAGTAAGCTAGTGACTGCTAACCCATATAAGTAGTGGAATCAACTATTAACTAAAAATTACCCAAGTGATGCTCCTTTGAAATGGTGATAAAAGTGTACCCTGGAAAGATTGCAGCAAGAAAAAAAAATAGTTTGAGGCCTGAGCTCAGAAAAAGAATGCAAAGAAACCTCTGAATTATTAAGGAGAGATGGTGTGTGTGTGTGTGTGTGTGTGTGTGTGTGTGTGTGTGTGTGTGTGCCTAAGAAGGGAAGAGATAGGAGAAGCCAGGCTCTTGTTTATTGAACAGGCTGCTTAATCTCCCATTTGGCATTACCTATTTCCGAGTTGATTTTCTCTATCAGCAGTGAGAGCATTGTTGATGTAAGTGTGAACAGGTCTTTGCTTTCCATGGTCCTATTTTTGTCAGAAAGCATCTGTCAATGTCTACAAAATAGAGCCAGGAAGCATAGAGATGGTGATTGTGAAATTTGTGTAAAGGGGTTAGATCATTGCCACGTGCCATTTCACACTTAATTTTTTCGATTAATATCTTCTATAATTTATTTTCAACTAGAAATGTTTTCTTATTTTATGATTTTGAATATTTTGCTGTCATGTCTATTTGTGTACCGCATGCATGCCTAGTACCAGAGAAGCCCAGAAGAGGGCGCCAGATCCTGTGAGACTGGAGTTACAGCTGCTTATGAGTTGGTTGCCGTCTGAGTGCTGGGACTCAAACCAAGGTCCTTTAGAAGATCAGCCATGTTCTTAGTTGCTCAACCATCTCTTCAGCTTCACAAATTAGCATTTTTATGTCAGCATGCAGGTTAATGTATTTCATTGTGGCATTTTCAAAGACGCAGGGCTCATGCTTCATGGTTTCAGCACTAGATGCCGTCTTATTGACCTAGCTGCTCTGGGATGATTCTGACATGGTGGTTTTTGTTGTCTGTTTGTTTGGTTTTGCTTTTATTAAGTCTCAAATCACCTTTTTGAATATTTTTAATTATGTACTATGACTTCAACCTTTTTAGAAGTCGAGGCAGACTCAGGCAGAGTTCTGTCAGTTTGAGACTAGCTTAGTCTATTTAGTTCCAGGCCAGCCAGAGCTATAATTGAGACTCTATATTGAAATGAACAAACAAACAAACAACCCCAGCAAATTTTGTGACCATGTTTAATCAGCAGACTACACATTATGGTTGAACACCATTTCATTCACTATCAATGGGTGCTTGTCATTCTCTTATAAATGGCATCATTTCTTCTGGAATGCTGGGGAAGAGTGGAATGCAAGCTAGAGATGGATTATTGGGGGGGGGGAGGGGAGGGATCTGGAAAGAATTAGGCTCTGGAGTGCTCACCTCCTGGAAAAAGCCCCTTGTGAGTCCTGGGATATGATCTGTCTTTCTAATGGATCTGATTGATCTAGTCTTACTACCTAAGTTACGCCCTTAACTGACAAGACGAAGGTGGAGCCAGTGTGGAGAAGGGTCTGCCTAGAGCAGTGATTCTCAACCTTCCTAATGCTGCAATCCTTGAATTCAGTTTCTCGTGCTGTGGTAAGCCCCAACTATAAAATTATTTTCATTCCTACTTCATAACTGTAATTTTGCTGCTGTTATGAATCACAACATAAATATCTGATATGCAGGATATCTGATATGTAACCCCCAAAAGGGGTTTCAACCCACAAGTGAGAACTGCTGGACCAGAGAATCTGGGCTAGGAATGTTGGGTTGGGAAATCTTTCTCAAAGGAATTAATGCTTACTTGATATGAGGCAGAAAAGGTCGTTTGTTGGCTGGTTCAGGTTCCAGGCAATGAAAAGAAGAAACACATTCCCGGCAGAGAAGATCAAGCACCTGACTGCCGGTGGGTGGCATACTTAGGGAACGGCAAACCATCTGTTACGATAGGGGATGAAGAAATGACATGAGAGTCTGGCAAGGGTATGAGGTCTAGAGTTTGAAACCGTGAAGAAACTCTGAAGGATTTTAGAGATGATGGTGGCCAGTCAAGCCTAAGGAAGCAAATGAGACAGTGTAATGAGCAGGCAAAGAAAAAGGAGCAATATTTAGTATATAGCCAGTTGTACTGCTTTCTTGACAATCGTGTCTTAGGGTTTTTACTTCTGTGAACAGATACCATGACCAATGCAACTCTTATAAAGGACAACATTTAATTGGGGCTGGTTATAGGTTCAGTGGTTCAGTCCATTATCATCAAGGTGGGAACATGGCAGCATCCAGGCAGGTATGGGGTAGGAGCTGAGAGTTCTACATCTTCACCTGAAGGCTGCTAGTGGAAAACTGACTTCCAGGCAGCTCGGATGAGGGTCTCAAAGTCCACACACTTACTTACTCCAACATGGCCACACCTCCTAGTAGTGCCACTCCCTGGCCCGAGCATAGATACAAACCATCACACATCGAAAAATTAATTTCTTCTTACAAGCCTTAAAACTAGATATTGTAGCTGAATGAAGACAGACCTGTCAAGTTGCTAAGGGAATAATACACAGTAGAGAGAACTGGGGTCTGAGGCCAGAGCAGGAGCAGAGTATGGAGATGAGGTGACGTGAGAGACGGGTAAGGTTGTGACTGGAGCCAGGAACAGGTGGGCTCAATAGGACGTGGAGAGGGGAAGGAGCAAGACCAGGGAGGGTGTGAGAAAAGTCTCAGCAACAGGGCCAAGTAAGCAGAGGCATTGTATAGAAATGGCCAGTGGAATCTGAGCAGCAATGGTGCACATGGAGTCGGCAATGGTACACATGGAGTCGGTCCCTTAGGTAGGATGAATGAGCAGCAATGGTGCACATGGAGTCGGTCCCTTAGGTAGGATGAATGAGCAGCAATGGTGCACATGGAGTCGGTCCCTTAGGTAGGATGGATGTTCTAGGTGTCTCAGAAACGGGAGACTGACAGAAATTTAATGAACGGGTCACATGACCTTCCCAAGGTCATTTTCCACTGATGGTAGGAGCATAGGCTCAATTAGAAGTGTTAAGAATAGTAGAAGGAAGGTAAGAATGGGACTGGGCACATGTGTGGTGTGGCCTTGTTTCCAGGAAGTTTTATGGTGAAGAAAGCAAAGCTTGTAAGGAACGTTAGGGATCTGGGTGGTGGGAGAGGAGTGGAGGACCTTAAGGTTGGAGCAGAGGTCCTCTGAAGGCTGGCAGACTTGAGCATGCTAAGAACTTGAAAGAATGGAAGGAGAGAAGAGGAGGAAAGGCTCTAACTACTAAGGAGAAGAGATGGAAAGTCTTATTAGCCAGGCATGGTGGCTTACAACTGCAACCCCAGCCCTTGCTGAGGCAGAGGCAGGGGGATCACTGCAAGTAAGAGGCCAGCTTAGTCTGCGTAGCATGACACTATCTCAAAAGGCAAAATAACCAGAAGCATATACTCTGTAATAACAATCACTTCTTGTAAAGAACACTACAGGGAATGGTGCTCTTAGGTCTGGTGTCCCACAGGAGGCTGGTCAGGACAGCATCACTATCCTAAAGTAGACCCGCCTGGACCTCAGATGTATCAGACACCTTTATGGAGGATGAGAGAGCTGGAATAGGGACCTCAGGGTACCTAAACTGGCTTGGTTTCTGTTTTATTTTATTTTATTTTAGTTTTTTTGAGACAAGGTTTCTCTGTATAGCCCTGGCTGTCCTGGAACTCACTGTTTTATTCTTTGCCTTGTACCCGTGAGATAAGATTTGAAAGAGTAGCTTTTTTTTAAAAAAAAAAAAGGAGCAATACATTCATTGATTCAAATTATCCACTGCAGCAAAACTGTGAGGTTGGTACAAAAAGTGTCCTCCTCATCCTGTCACTCAGAGATGTGGAGTGGCTTCTATAATATCTCAGAACCTCCAACCCTTATACCCCATCTCCTTACCCAGAGCCCTTACCCATAAGCCTCTTTGCTGTCAGTGCTCTATCCTTCTTCCCAAGTGCACAAGAAGAAAGCTTGGAGGGTCTGTACTTCTCCTATGACTCTGGGTCTCCTGTCACCAGAGCACAGGTGACCTGTGACTTGCTTTGGACAGTGTGGTGCGAGCTGCTGTACAGTCCCCCATGATCTATTCTTTAACATGGGCAATCTCTGAAGCCATTGGATGGAAGCTGCTGGCTTTATCGACAGCACAAGGCCAGCTGCCTCAAAAGTCCCCTAAACCTGGAATAGATCATTTATAGGTGAGAAATAAACTTAACTGCTCAATAGGCGGCATCTATTGCAGCGACATAGTCTAATCTAGAGAGCTGAAGACCAAAGAAATTGTTCGACCTGGAAAAATAAAGTCCCACTGTCTCATAGATAGCCTGTCCAACAGAGGCAGGCACCTTCCCAGAACAATTAAGGAAGAAACATCACCAGGTCCCTCCAGTAGTTAAAATGCCACCAGGACATTTGTTAAGGCTATATTGGATGGTGAGTTTTTATTACGAGGTTCATTTGTGGGCTTGAGGAGAAATTGTTTTCACAGATGTTCAGGGTGTGTTAGGAGGAAGTGGCCTTTTACAGGGGTTCAGGTTGATGGCGTCTCTGGGGATCCCTCTGAATACACGCACAGAGGAAGTAGGGAGGGGTCTGAGCGGGTAGCAAAGGACACAGTGGAGCTTGAGGAAGAACATGGAAGGGGAGGCAGCTGAGGGGCTCGAATAGAACAAGATTTGGAGTCCCGGACAGAGACTTGGGTTTGAAGGCTATTGCTGCCGCTCAAGTTCCTGGTCATTTAGCCTCTGAGTTTCAGCCTGGATGCTGCCAAGAGGGAAGAGCAATATTGACTTTGTGGATCTGAGGTGAATTCACATAGTCAGTGAGTCACGTTGCTGCTGGTTTTNCTTGCTCAGCCTGCTCTCTTATAGAACCCAAGACTGCCAGCCCAGAGATGGTCCCACCCACAAGGGGCCTTTCCCCCTTGGTCACTAATTGAGAAAATGCCTCACAGCTAGATCTCATGGAGGCATTTTCCCAACTGAAGCTCCTTTCTCTGTGATAACCCCAGCTGTGTCAAGTTGACACAAACCTAGCCAGTACAATGATTAAGCTCTTCAGTGGGTGATACCCTGTTCTACTGTCCTGAACCACTACGCGACACAGGGTGGAAGTGGAAAGAGGAATAGAAGCGTCACTTTCCTTTCTACATTTATTGTTATGGTGTTTTGAGTGTGTCGAGGCCTTGAGGAGGATGGTTGTGGCTAGGAGATGACTTCTTCTTGGAAGTGATATGTGCGGTGAGAGGGGCTGACCCCAGGATGTTTAGAGCTGGCTCCAGCAGAGGGCTCAATAGGAGCCTTTGTGTGGCCTGGCTTGCTAGGATCATGGACTCTTGTGGTTTGAATGAGATGTCCCTCAGATTCTCAAGCATCTGAATACTTGGTCACCACTTACGTGGTGATACTGTTTGGGTAGGTTTAGGAGGTGTGGCCCTCCTGGAAGAAGTATGTCATGGGTGTTTATTTTCAGTGCACTCTCTCTGTGCTCCCTGGTTGTAGTTTGAGATATGGGCTCTCAGCTACTCCAATGGCTTGCTACTTCTGCTCCACCATTGTGAACTATTATCTCTCTTGAACCATAAGCCAAATAAAGCCTCTCTCCTATAAGTTACTTTGGTCATGGTGTTTTATCACAGCAACAGAAAAGTAACCAAGATACAACTTGGTACCAGGGAGTGGGGTGTTGTGAAGAACCTGGCCCTGTGATGTTTTTGGAGGAATATGAAACAATTAAGGACTTTGGACTAGAAAAGCATCTGAATGCTGTAAGCAGGGCTTGATGAACCACCATAATAGGAACGTGGAAGACAGAAGTGCTAAGAGCTATGGAGACCATGCGCCGGGTCGAATTCTCCAAAGTCTCCCTTGTTATAATCCTCGGTCCGGTCTCTGACAAGAACACTATAAAACCGTTCCCTACATCGACGAAAGACGGGAACAGGAGTCTTGAACGGACTCTGATTTAAATTTTCATCATCTGATTAAAGAAACCTCCTCTAAAGTCTTGTCGGGTAATAGTTAATGAGGGTACTTAAGATCAATAAAAAAGTACAAGTGGGGCAGAAAGAAATACAAAATGTACAGTTTGGAAAGGACACTGGCAAGATTGGTGTTACTGACACGATGTGTGCCGGAAGAAAGGCTGCAGTTGTGAAGAAGGGTAGTAGCACTAAGGAGAGGCTAGATCTGCAAGAAAGGGAAGACCCCACCCCACTAAGTTTCCAACTTCTGAAAGAAAAGGCCTAAGGCATTTTCTGCTCCTAGAAAAGATGCATAAACATGGTTGTAAATGTGATCCAAGGGCCCTGGCTCTACCCCAACCTGGGAGCTGAACTGTGAGTTATCTTCCAAGAGAAGCTACAAGAGGCAGAAGCAAGTTGGAGGGGCAGAAGCATCTAAGTCCTTTTGACTTGGGGTCTGCCTCGATGGACTGGTCTTGCTTAGGTTCAGTATTTCCGCACTGTGCCCCACCCCCACCCCCATTGGTGTGGTAATGAATATTTGGTGCCATTGTACACTGGAAGTATATAGTTTGCATTTTGATTTTTACAAGGGATTGCAGTTAAGAGGTTGTCTTGAGTCACAGAGGGAAATTTTGGCTTTAATGTTGAGACGGTGAAAGACTTGGGAACTTTTGAAGTTGGACTAAGTCCATTTTACAGTATCATATGGCTACGAGACTATTACGGGTTGGGAAGTAGAATGTGGTGGTCTCAATGAGATGTGTACCACATTCTTGGGCATCTGAAAACTTTGCCTCCAGTTGTTGATAGTATGTGGGTAGGTTTAGGAAGAATGTCCTTACTGGGGAAATCATGTCACTCGGAACAGATTTTGAGAACCAGAAGCCATGTGCTGTTTCCAGTGCATAATCTCTGCTTCCTGCTTGTGGTCTGAGATGTGAGTTCTCAGCTACTACTCCAGCTTCTTACCATCTACTGCCTCCACCCTGAAATTATGGACTTTCATCCCTCTAGGACCATAAGCCAGATGAACCCTGTCTTCTATAAGCTGCCTTTGGCATGTTGTTTTATCATAGCAATAGAAAAGCAGCCAAGACATTAACTTAGGTGAAGTGACCCTGGTTAGAACTGGAGGTCAATCAAGTCTGCATCTAAGCTGGTGTAGCTGCCAAGAGCCTCTGCAAAGTCCTGGGAATCAAACTGGGGACTGTATAAGACAGACAAAGGGAGCCTACAGCCCTGATCGTCCTTAAGAAAGAATTTACTTGATGGGTCCCCTCCCTATCCAGTCCTTCCATCTTGCATCCTGCCACTTCCAGCGCTTTTCCTCTCAGACATTTGTCTGACCCTAAAAGAAGACATTCAGAGTTTTAACATTTCTCAAGTTTTATTTCTACACACTTTTAATTCTTTTAAAAATATTCTATTTTTATTACAGTGTGTGTGCATGTGCGTGCACACATACATAATAATATTTATCATGGAGCACACGTGGAGATCATAGGACAACTTTCAGAAATAGGTTCTTTCTTTTAACCATGCAGCTCTTGGGAACTGAACTCAGGTAGTCAGACTTGGTGGCAAGCACCTTTACTGGCTAAGCCATTTCACCATACCTATTTGTGCATACTTCCATTGTTTTTGTCCATATCTATAAATACCTATTCTATCATTTATTTAATTTTAAGAGATGGAGAAATTTCATTAACATCTCCTTAAGTTTTAAACCAAGCTGTAATTACCCATGAAATCACACATCATAGTTTTTCTAAAATAGGCATAGTCACTATGTAGCCAACACTTCTTAAAGACGTTCTTCCATGAGCTACCTGAACTTGTCCTGTGTATCACCGGTAGAGCATGAAGCACAGTTAGGGTGCTCTGGAAGCTGGGGGGAGGATGGGCATTCTCCAAGCCAGGGGGTATTGCTTGGAGCAGTGACTGTTTTACAGCTCCAGCCCCATGGGTGGCCTCCATCTTGGTTTAGGCACAGGCTCAGCACAGCCATCTGCTCTGAGTGAGCAGCCTTTTGTGGTAAGCTGAAGGGGAATCAGCCTGGCTGATTGGCTGGAGCGGTGCCCAGAATACCCAGATGTACATTTGCCCCAAAAGAGGGGGCACAGCTGGGGTCCACTGTCTCCCCAGAGGTTTGGGCTTGTCGGTGAGGCTCAGCCCTGCCTCCCACTCTCCTTCCTATAGCCCACTCTGCTGGCTTGGCAAAGGAGGGAAGGCCCACAGCGGGCCCCAGGAGCTCCCTTACCGCCGGCTGCCTGCCATTTGCTGCCACTGGGGACATGAGATTGCTTCCATGGAAACAGAACTGGGGATTGTTTTTCCAGAAATGTCTCAATCTAATATGTGTGAGGAGGCTGGTGTGTGTGTGTGTGTGTGTGTGTGTGTGTGTGTGTGTGTGTGTATGTGTGTATGTCTGTCTGTCTGTCTGTGTATGTCCCTGTGTCTGTCTGTCTATGTTTCTGTGATTTCAGTCACTGAAGGGGACCAGAGAGTATTGGGAATAGGATTTTCACAGAACCCTCATTTTCCTCAAGGTCCTGGAAGTTGATTATTGCAGGTGAGTACTGCACATTATGGAGGCTGGGTCTCATTAAGAGACTGTGTTAGAAAGCAGTCGTCGTTATATATGGTTAGTGTATGCAGAAAAACTTCAATTCTGCCTTGACCTATACCACCAACCAGTTCTCCCTCAAGCCCTGATGGAGTACTCCAGCAACCAGCTTAAGTCTCTTTTCTGGATTCTTTTGCTTGTTTCAGTCAGGGCCTCATGGTTTCAAAAATAAACCAATGTGTGAACCCCTGTTTTCATTTCAACATGCAAACATAAGTCTCAGAACTCACCTCTGAAATGGGACAACAGGAGTCTTAGCAGAAACGAGCCAGAAACGAGAAGAAAATGCTTTGGAGGTGAGCATGGAGCTGATTAATGCAGCTTCTTTGACTCCACTGATCCCTGAGAGCCGGAGGAGAGAAGGAAAGAAGACAGACCTCGATCCTGGACCACCTCACAACATGGGTGTCTGGATGCTAAGACAGCATTCATGTGCCCTGTGACCTTCTGTTCTAGTCAACACTTCCTCTAGAACAGCGGTCTAATAGAACGTTTCTGGAGTGTAAACAATTCATAGCAGGCTTTCTCCTTGAAAATAGAATGTCTCTCTCTCTCCCCTTTTCTAGAGGGAAGATGGGGTAGAATAGAGAGGTCTTATGTACCTTCTTCTCTGTCCAACCAGGAAAAGAGAGATGTGGAACTTAAACACAGAGGGCTGTGACTTCTGGCCCAGTTTCTTTTTTCTTCGTTATTGAGACACTGGTTTTGGATTTGGGCAGATGTGCAGGTGAGTCATGATGCCTCAGGGGTCCACAGGCAGCAAAAGAAGCAACTCAAGTTAATTAGAAAGAAATGCCTAGGAGCTTTCTCAAGAATGCCTTTGGTGAATATAGAGCAGGAGCCATGATCTAATCGAACATAGTTGGTGAAAGGCCCAGCCTAGGGCTCCTTATCTCACAGTAAGAGACTGGAGCCAGGTACTGGGTCTTCTGGAGAAGGCAGATGTCTCAGCAATGTGCCAAGCTAGTGTACATACCTTGCAATGGTCCGTCCAAGTGACTGTGGAGTGACTGGGTATTACAGGTTCTTTGAAAAGATACTCTAGAGTTAGAAATACTTTCAGAATTGAAAAGATTTAAACCATGAGTATTCAGAGTCAACTTTTTTCATTTAAGATCATCATAATATTGTTAGGTTTCAAACCAGGACAAATGGCTGAGGCTGAGGTGCCTCTTTAACACCTCAGAGCAGATGCTGGCCGGCCACCAGGATCTCCTGGTACCTCAGTCTCTACCTGTTACAGGGCTCTTGTGGCTGGCATACTCTGCCCCCTACACTGAACCCTCCAGCCCTGGAGGACAGACATCTCTTCCCTCTATAATATAACCATTTTGGTTACCTGCTCTCTGAACCTTTGGGGGTTCCTGCTGCTGCATCTGGCTCCCTTCTCCCTCTTCCCTTCTCTTCCCCCTGTCTCCCCACATGGCACAGATCAGTCTGGTCACATCCACTCTGGACTTTCCCAGGTGTCCCTGCCTCTAACTGTGCTCTACCTTTTATCTACAATAAACCCCGTCCTACAACATACCTAGGAGCAGTCGCATTTTCCTTTTCATCTTAGTTTTTCATTCAAATACCATTTTAAAAATAGGAATATGTGTTCTTTACGCAGCCAACAGATCTGCTCTCCCCTCCTCTCCCTGATTTTGTACTTTTGGCCTAGCTTCCCTTTCTGCTTCTCGAGCAGCCTTCCCACTCCCTATGCCTTTCCAACCACACTGACTCAACACGATGGCTTTCATCACTCAGGGCTCCTGAGCCTTCTTCTGACTTAGTGCCCTGGCCTTCTACCCATCTGATGTCTGACACTCGCCGTAGTAAAGCCTGGTGTTCCACCTGCACACTTTGCTTTCCTGACTAGATTTTAAATCGAAGTTCTGTCTCACAGGCTTTGTCTGTTTGTTTTGTGTGTTGCTTCAGCTCCATGTTTAAGTGGGCGCTTTACAAGGAGCAGAGCTCGATTTGATTTTTGGGATTGAGCAAGCAGTTGCCAGAAAACATTCTCGCCTTGAGAAGAAGGGGGACGTTCCAGTCTGTCTTCGAGTACCGTGAAGACTAGAGGAAGTAATACTGTAGAGCACTAGACCCTGTAGTGACTGTGGGGACGTGTGTGTGTGTGTGTGTGTGTGTGTGTGTGTGTGTGTGTGTGATTGTGTAGATGCATGTGTGCATTTGTGAGCGTAGAGGCCAGGGGTTGGCCACATGTCAACCTCATTCTGTTCCCTTGGCACTGTCCACTCTTTTTTTGAGACAGGGTCTCTCACTGGCCTGAAGCTTGTATAGTATTCTAGACAGGCTGCCCCACATATGTTGCAGGGACCTGCCTGTCTCCACCTTTCCGGTGCTGGGATTACCAGCATATGCTACCATGCCGAGCTTTTGCCTTGGGTTCTGGGGCTCAAACTCAGGTCTTGATGCTTGAAAGGCAAGCACTTTACCAACTGAGCCATCACCCAGGCCCCTACAGCAGGTCTTAATAAACGTTATTCCTTTCTCTTGTCATTTCTTTTCTGGAGTCTTACTGACTTATAACGACTCACAGATGGATCATTTGTTAACTCTTACAGGAGGAAAAAACATGGCATCCCTGCCTTCATTTTACTGTGGTTTGGGGGAAATACAGAAGGTCTGTGTTGTGTTTCCCAGTCCCCATGCATTGAATTTCCTGCCTCTTTCAGAGCTGCAGCACTTGCTGGTTTTAATCCCTATCTACCCCCACCCCAAACCTACCCTCACCCTCCTACCTCAACCCTCACCCCAACCCTAACCCCTACCCAGCTCCCACCCACCCCCTCACCCCTACCCTCATCCCCACCCCCACCCCCACCCGCAGCCCTGCACAGCACTCATTTACTGCTAAAATTAAGCACTCTTCAGTTTTGTTTCAAGAATCTCAGCACATCTCTAGAGACCTGCAGGATGGCTCTGAGCCCTGGATTGAAGCTATCACAGTGTAGCATCAAACACCATGCAATCCTGGCTCTGAGAGGCTGCCTGCTTCTGTCTTCTGCACTCCACATTGGCACTGCCCGCCTGGCGTTCGCCCAGGCCGGTCTGACACTTGCTGCTGAGGATGGGGAGGGAACCCAGGCAGGTTTCCAATTCTTTGAGGAGCTGGGTGCTGTCTGCAGCCAGCACGCTGGAAAGCCCTGGTCTAGAGACTTGAGAGTGTCCTGGAGTCCTGGGATGGGACACTGAGCCACAGGAAGTGTAGGAGCAAGGAGCCCAGTGGAAACCAAATTAGCTCCTGGCTTTGACTCCTGCTGACATCTTGATTGTTTTCTCACTCCTCAAGTACCACTTAGTCCCCAGTGCAGGCTTCCTCCTGAACAATGGAACTGAATGTTCATTTGTTTGCTTGGAGCTAGGGCTTGCCCCACCCCCTTTCCAAAGGCAGGGAGTGCTCAGCTGTCCTCTTTCCAGAAGCCTGCCCCCCCTGGCTTTAGTGTCTTCCATACTTAATTGCAAATTATTGATTTGAAGGGAATTAATTTTTTAGCCCTTGCCAGATTCAGTCGCTCCTGGGTTGGACTCCTCAGCAGGACGCCCTGGGGATCCCAGCTGGGGATGGGGGGAGGGACCGAGGCTTACAAGAAGCTGAAGCTGGGTTGGATGGAAGCCACATGTATCTACTCAGAATGAAGCTGGGGACTGTCTAGCCTAAAATCCTGTTTCGCCAGAGGGGGAAACTGAGGTCTAGTGACTGCCAAAGGTTTTGCAGTCATAGAGAGAGGAGCTCCTGGTTACCAGCCAGAGCATTCTCCAGCATGTCTCACTGCCTGCGTGCGTGCATATAGGCTCTGTGGAGCACAATATAAACCTGAGAGGCACAGCCTGTGTCAGAGGCCATATTTCATCGCAGACTCGGATTTGGCAGATGTCGGCCAGGCCAGAGACCCTGTGCTTCCAAAATGAATGTTCAGAGAGGTGGTGACTCTGAATGTCCAAGGACACACTTTGAGAAGGAGGACGTTAACATTGTGCAGGGTCCTGACTTTGCTAGAACAATGGAATCATTGGAGATTAAAGAGAAAAGAATTGATGGTTAGGGACAGTTTCAAAAATTTGAGGTAACTCTGGAACACTCTTGACAATGAGAATTCTGACCTCTTTCCAGAACCTTCTTTCAAAGCACATCAGTTTTACTGGGGGTGGGGAGTCGGGGGTGGGAAGGAAACTCCTATTACTACAGTTCACCTGAGCCAGTGTAAATTCATTTGCTCAGAGAACTTTTTATGTAGCTCCATTTGTGCATGTATCTTACAGCATCAGGAAGCTTAGAATCAAAGAAATAACTACTGCTAAGGAATAATGTTTTCCTGAGCACCCATTGTTGTTGTTGGTGATGATGTTATTAAAAACCAGGTCTCATTATATAGCCTAGGCTAGCCTTGAACTTGGATCTTTCTGTCTCAGTCTCCTGAATTTTGAGATTAGAAGCATTTACCACCATGCCAGCCTTTTATTTTATTATTTGAGATGGAAACAAGGGACTGGGAGACGAGCCAGTGGTTAAAGCATTTGCCACCAAAGTGAGTAAACTAGAGTTCAGATTCCTAGAGCCACAGACATGCTCTAGGGTGGACGTGGCAACAACTCATAACCCTGTATCCCTGGAGCAAAGTGACTAGCCAGACTCACTGTGTCTGTGAGCTCTGAGATTGATTGATAGGCCTTGCCTCAAAGAATAAGTGTGATCAAGACATATCCCTGCCATGCACTTCTGGCCACCAATCTCTGGTACTTTACAAACGTTACCTCATTTATGCATTACAAATCCCTACAAAACAGGTGGGGCTCTAATCCTTAGGAAAAAAAAAATCTGTAAACCCCCCCCCCCCCCCCGTCTCTGTTTTCATCAAGTTTGGTACCATCATGCGTACTTTATTCATGAGGTTTAGGGGCTGGCCTCAAGGTCACCGTTCTTGAATGCTGTGTAGGACCCATAGCTGATCTAGACTAGAGGAAGAGATCTTGGGTCCATTTTAGGATTCAAAAGGAAGGGCATTACTGACCACCATGGCACGGTTGGGGGTAAGGTGCAGCAGAGGGAGGTGCAGTCAGGGTAGAAGGTCAGTCAGAGGAAAGGGCTGCAGGATCTGAAATCAGAAAGGCAGTGAGAACCTCGTTCCTGCTTATGGGTATGATATGCACAGTCACAAACTCAGTTGTGCAAAACAGAACTTCTTTTTATTTCCTCAGCAATTGAGCTGGATTTAGCTCTTAAGCCCTCTCTTGTGCCCACAGTAAAAATTTACCTAATTACTTTCAGATAAATGCAATCACTTCCAGAAGGCTTTTGTTTTTCCTTTTTTTTTTTTTTTTACTTTCTTTCCTGGTGTCTTTGGTGTGCTCAACTGATGCAGGCTTCTTCCTCTTCCTTCTCTTTCCCCTTGTACCAAAGAGGGTTGGAGATGATGTGTGGGCTTCTTGTCACTTTGTGTGTGTCTGTGTGTACATGTGTCCATTTGACCACAGTGTACTCTCATGACTTGATCCTATGAGGTGCCCTTGAAATCCCTCTACACTATCATACAACCTTCTCTATCTGTCTCTGTCACCCTCTCTCTTCTGACAGGTTCTACAAATTCTTCAGCCAGTCCAAAGCAAATACATATGGCCCCTGACTTTTGATGGTTACCTTTAGAAATTTCCAAGTTCACAACAGTGAAAAAATGTTTGCATTCAGTAGGAAATGAATGTTGCATTTTTACCTTTTCTTGAGATGTTGGTATGTGACATTTTCTGGTGACACTGGGCTCCCAAACATAGCAGCTAGTTGAGAGTGCGTTGTGGTCAGCTCTTTTACCCTATAGGCTAGGTGTATTAATGATTTTCTGAGTTAGAACATCTCCTATTGGTGGCACAACCCTGTTGTAAGTGGAGGACCACCTGTACCGAGAGAGGTGTCAGGCTATGTGTCTGCCTCACCACTAGGATGCCAGAGCACTGCCAGCATGTTGCTCAGGGAAGACAGAACAGAGTCCAAGTAGGGGGTTCCAACCTGTGTTTCCCCAGTGAGAAACAGCAAGGGCTGGGATCAATGCTGTAGTTCTCAAACTCCTGTGTACCCAGATGCTCCTGGGGACCTTGAGAAATTGAGAATGTAAGATTCTGATGAGCCTTATCTACCAGGGACCCCTTGAGTGAACCAAGCAGAGCCAGGGATCAATGCAAAAGCAAGAGGAATTTATTGTTTCAGTGCCCTGGGGCTGTCCTGCACCAGAAGGAGAAGCAACAACCCTGGGCTCCCATTCAGAGAGTTTTTATGCAGTTTCCAGGGGCAGATTAGAACATCAGCAAGTAGGCACAATATGATTGGTGGAATAATGCACCCTTTAAACTGATTGGTCTTTAGGGAATGAGGTAGTAGGGGCTTCCCATATCTGCAGTTGCTACGTAATCAGCCTTTCCCTTCCAGAGAGAAGGAGTGCCTACGTGTTCCATGACCTCTCTCTTCCAGGAGGGGAGGGGTACCTTTATGTTCTGAGGCCTGGTGGAATTTTCCAAAGGCCCTGAGCTGATCTCTTCAAGAACAGTGTGGTCTGCAAGTCGAGTCTAGGCTTCCCCTATGATCCAGGGACAGGGTAGAATCTGGTTTAGTTCCATGTGAGTGTTGAGAGTACAGAGGGTCTGGAAGAGAGAAGGCCTTCTCTGGGAGATTCAGGTGTGGCTCTTTACAATGACGGTCTCACCCCGATCCCCACACCAGAGATGGGCCCTTGCTTTTCCAGACTGCTTTATTCATGGTCGATATGAATGCATATATCTTACTCAGGGATTAAATACCTGTTGCTGGAAGGGATGCCCAGGAAGGGAAACACATGACTAAAAACTCGAGAGCCTATGTAGATACCTCATTAGCACGGAGAACTCTAGGGTGGTTTTTTTTTTTTTTTTGGCTATATGACTGGTTGTCATGGTTCTATCAGTAGGGTGTCATGGTTACATGTTCCAGGACTGCTACAGCCTGGCCTGGAGCTGGTTCCAAAGCCTGCCGTTCTCAATGATGAGATTCACTAGTGTTTTTAAACCTGCTTCAACCTTACAGTTCTCCTGTCTGGTGGCACGGCCTACTTCCCCCTCAGAGAAGAACATTTCCTATGCTGGCTTCCTCATGACGACTTTCTGTGTCTCCTCGTTGAGTCCTTGTGAGAAACCTAAGAGGTGGCTATTGCCATCACCCCCATTTTACAGATGAGGCCAGGGAAGCTCACAGAGAATAAATAACTTTCCCAAGGTCACTCCATGATGTCAAAACTCAAATTGTGACTCTGGCATCTGAACCCACATTAAGTTAGGGCATGGCTGTATCAAGGAAGAGACTACATAGGTGATAGCCAGTGCTTTTTTCTCTGGTTGTGTTTCCCAGCACCTTGTGGGCTGATAACATGTGCATATGTCCTCATGAGTCTATGACTTGCTATTGATCCTGCCTTCCTCATTTGTTATATACCCGAGGCTATAGCTCTGCTCCCCGTGACAGAGTCTAGCATCATCTCCCGAATGGTCGACCGTCTTTACTTGCCTTTGTTGATTTACTAGGCTGGATAGGTGATTGAGCATCCTTAGTCTGAAATCTTAAAAGTCTGAAATACTCCAAAAATCTGAAACTTTTTCAGCAGCTTGTATGATGTCATAAGAGGAGACTTCCTCACCTGATCTCATGTGACAGGGCTCAGTTTGCTCAAAATACAAATGAAATTACCTTCAGGTTATCCACGTTAGGTGTACGTGGGAAAGGATGTGAACGTTGTGCTTAGACTTGGGTCTCGCTTTCTTAGTTAGCTTTTGTCTGTCCAAGGAGATGAAAGAAAGGATTCACCTTGGCTCCTGGTTTCAGAGGAATCCTCGAACCAAATCCTTGATCATTTGGCTCCATTGATAGGAACCGGGAATGGAGCAATGCTACTCACCTTGTGGCAGCCAAGAAGCAGAGGGCAAGCCTGAGCTAGTGGGTTTCCTTCTACACTTGTATTTGCTCCCTTGGTTCCCCCAGCCTACCGGATTGTGCTGCCCACATTCAGGCCTCTCCCCTTTAGGCGCTATTCCATATGCCAGTCATCCCAGAAAGTACTCCCAGAAGTCTGCCTAACAAGTCTCATTAAATTGGCAATCAGGATTATCATCACACATTTCCAAGACCAAGCTTCTTATGGAAGGAGGTGCTAGAGTTACCCAGAAGGTTGGCCCAGAGTCAAGTTCAGTGTCTTCCTCCTGTGTGATTCGACCTTCTGATCCACAGTAGTATAGCCGCACAGAGCTGTCTGAGGATGATTGGTCCAAATTTCTCAATTATGGTATGGCTGGGGCTCTCTACCCTACAAATTCTTCTCCCTTTCAACTTCCCAGAGCAAGTCTGGGGGTCTCTGAGTACATAGATTTTTGAACAAAAACAACAAATTATTTTGCAGTGGTGGAGTGGGGTAGTCTGTCTTGCTTGTTTCTTATCTACCTTGGGGAAAAGAATTTAAAATCAAGTGATTCTTTTTCTATTACCACTTAGGAAACTGTAATAAAACACCACAGCATACCTGCTTGCTCTTGTTGAAAAGTCCTAATTAATTCATTTGCAGAGGTTGCATCATACCTGGCCCTGTGTCACTTGCTCATCTTAAAAGGTGCTAAGGCTTAGAATCATAGGGTTATCACTTGAACAAATCTATTTTCATGTTCCATTTTCAGGGACTGACAGAAGAGCACTATGGGGTGAGATAGCCCTTCAAGCCCAGCCTCAGATCCATCAGAAGAGCTTGTTCTTGGCTTTATTAACCTCAGTCCAGGAGTGGATACCTGGGTCCAGGCTGAGCATGGCCACTGAATGGCAGTGTGATCTTCATCAGCTTCTGGGCTGTGACTCTAAGGCTCAGTGTTTTCACCTGTACAGTCCCTCCCCCTCATCCTAACAATTCTAAGACCCATTCTTGCCAAGTCTACTGTCATTGAGAGTAGCCAGTTAACCTGAAATTGATCCAATCTATCGCCTTTGGTTAATATACTAGCTTGACAACGTTTTGGGGGTGAGCATATTTAAAGGATATTCTAGGTTCCTTAATGCCAATGTCAAGATAGCAATGGAATTCTGAGTACTGGACTCATCTCATTATTTTCTCTAGGAAGTGGGATAACTGACTCTTTTGGCACTAGCAAAGTTCACTGCTAAGATGCAGGGGATAGGTTGGTACAAGTGAAGCCCTCTTGCATATATCAACTGGTCAGTTTGAAATATGGCCCTATAGGACAGTGGCTGTCAATCTTGCTGATGCTGTGACCCTTTAATACAGTTTCTTATGTTGTGGTAATTCCCAACTATAAAGTTATTTTTGCTGCTACTTCATAACTGTGATTTTGCTACTGTTATGAATCATGATGTAAATATTTGTGTTATCCGATGGTTGTAGGTGTAGATCCCCAAAGAGGTCATGACTCTCAGGTTGAGAACCACTGCTAGAGGATCTTTTTGCTCCCCTGGGACATGTTATAATTATAAATAGGTTTGCTACGTTACTCCAACTTCTATCCATTGTTAAGAATTCCAGGAATTGGGGGTTCTGGGGACCAAGCTGAATTGCCTGCCATCTAGATGTGAACAAAAATCTTTGTTAGGCCCTTTGATATAGAAGGAGGTGAGTGATCTCCACCTCCACCCACACAAAGGCATAACGTTACAATGCAAACAAACCTGAAGAATAAAATGCAGTGTCCAACATATTTGACATTCAAGCTCTTGCATGTTTTATTCCAAAACTAAAATTCCAGCCCTAATCTTTGGGTCTCCCACCCTCCAACAAATGCCTTCATCCAGAGACACATCTCTGACCTCTGCAGAAGGGGGTCCCTTGGCTGGTAAGAACTCCTGGGCTGGCCTCCTGCCCTGGCCACGACTCAGTTCCCTGAGTAGGACTGTTGGGCAAGATTATCGGTTGAAGGCACATTAGCAGGAGGGATAGAGGAGCATCTAGTAGAAGCTGTTCACACTCACTCACACCTCTTTGTCTTGGAATTAGCTTCCTATTAATAGAATTCTTGAAGTGTAGACAGTAGAACAGTTGCCACCTCAGGAGACTCAGCTTTTCTTTAGCTGACACATGTGGGATACCCATCTGCCTGTAAGTAGATAGAACTGGGTTTTGTTTCCTAGTGTCAAAGGGCAGCAGGTGTCCCAACTCTGCTTCCTTGGGCTTGGGTTCCATGTGGTTTTGAGCCAAACCTCCATCAAAGTGTTAATCTGCCTGGCTATGCTCTTTATTCATACAATTTAGATCATTTCAAAGTGCCAAGAGGGACAAGACAGGCTTTGAGTACTTGAGATCAGACACTTCTCCCCATAACAATGTAATTCATACATGTGTAAGAGTAACAGATGGACCAAATAGGTTTTTTAGACTGAGCGAGCCTTGCAAGCACTGGAGAGTGCTTTTCCACAAAACTATGTCTCCAGACTCCTAAACATTGATTGTCTATTCTTCCTAAGTCAGTGTATTTCTCTGGCCCCTTTGTCATTGTTTTGAGCTATTTCCTACAAACTGGAAAGAAATTTACAAGGCTCAGGAAGTAAACAAAACTTACAGGTCTCAGATAGTTGCTAAGCTTTCAAAGATCACAAGGCCCTTGCAAAGGTTATATAAGGAGGGAGGATCACTGTGGCAGCAGACACTAAGCAGCTGAGCTGCCTGCAAATTGTGCAGGGAGCTCTGGGGATACAGTTTCCATGGGTTGTCATCCGTACTACAATAACATTTTGGTGATGCAGCTGTCTTTGTGTCACCATGCTCCTGTAAGTAACCCCAATAAACTCACTGATTCACTAGGGTGGATCTGTTTCTCTGGTCTATTCTCAGATCCCTAGCTGAGGTAAATAGACATTTGCTCATGTCTTCCCAAGGAAACCAGAAAGCTCAATATTTCCCAGCCCTCCTGGGATTTATAGCTGTCAACATGAATCTTTTTATAGAACATATACATGCAAATGTATATTTACTTAAAGGATGTGGGAGCTATATATAGAGGGTTCACGTTGTGAAGACTTCTCATGAAATACAATTAAAAATTTTCAGAAGAAAACCAAAAACTATCCCCCTCCATTCCTATTCCTTTACTCCATGGGTCAAACTTTAAATCATCTCCTTTTCTTAGAAACTCTTTTGCATGAATACACTTGTCTTAGGGCAACAGATTGTCTTGAGTTCTGTCTTAGGAATTAGTGACTTTCTATAATTTTTGCTTTCTGTATACTGAATACCATTTTCCAAATGGCTTTAGAAAAATAAATCAATTTACTGCTTTACAGGCCCTTCCTATAGACACCTCACTGTGCTTGGAGCTGTGAAGAAAGAAGGTACATTATCTACCTCAAAAATGACGCAGACATGAAATGATTTGGAGCTGGTAAGGTGGCCCAAGGCTGATGTGACTAACAGAAGGGAAAGCTTGAAAGGCAGGGTGAGGTAAGACACTGATCACTGGGCTCATAGCCTACAGGGTAAGTATACATGTAGCCCCAACTCCCCAAGTGTAATAACAATACATCTGTATAAAATTATAATTATAACCTCAGTTATGAGAACATTGAGGCAAAGGCAGCATAGTCCTCACCTCACACATGAGGACATTGATGTTCTAAATGATTTTTGTTTATCTACTTTTGAATACCTCATTGCATGAAAAAAATTGTTCTCACACTGAATTCTGAATCTCTTTCCATTCAGCCACAATTACTGGGTGATCTTAGACAAACCACCAGATTCTTCTGGGTCTCAGTAATATGATTTACAACATGAAGGGTTTAGCTTACACCAACATTTTCTAAAGAGAGTAGTAGGGAATAATAATTGTGTAGAACATTAACCAGAGGTAAATTTGTCTCAGAAATACAAATTCTAATAGTTTAATAATTTATTAATTATGAATAAATTATTAATTTATTTCCCACTTATAACTTTGTTGGTCACACACTAATTTCTTTCACAGATTTATATTATGATGCATGTATTTGTTATAAAATGACTAATAGTTTAACCACATGTTCTTAAAAAACTCTCATAAAGTTGCTAGTGAACATTATTAATAACCAAGAGAGGTAACTCACATAGATGGCTTCTCATTGTCTCTTCAATCACCTTTCTGTCAAAGGGACAAAGTATCTAAAAGAGTATGAGCCTTGATTTTTAGAAAGTGCTCCACTAAATTCTCTTGAAGTGTCTTGTGTATCTCAAATTCTGTGCATCTATGGTGTTTGAGGGTAGAGAAGAATTAATGGCAGTAGATGACAATGACAAGAGAGAGGTTCCTGAAGAGACAAGTTGTGGCCAGTGCAGGAGGTCAGCCCAGGAGTTCTTACCAGCCAAGGGACCCCCTTCTGCGGAGCTCAGAGATGTGTCTCTGGATGAAGGCATTTGTTGGAGGGTGGGAAACGCAAAGATTAGGGCTGGAATTTTAGTTTTGGAATAAAATATGCAAGTATGTTGGACACTACATTTTATTCTTCAAAATCTCCCAATTTTAAGAAGGAATATTTTAGGGACCTGACCACAGATTAAAGGATATGCCCTACTGATGTAAGGATCCAGTGTTGAAATTGAGTTCAGGAATAGATACAAAGCCCAGTATAGGCTGAAGAAATTGCATGGAGCATCTAGTACGTAGTTCTTCTGTATAAACCTGGTGATGCTCAAGCCCCATTGATGTCAGGTTTGGCCAAGGTGACTTACTTGGCCAGTGAAAGAGAGCCTGGGTGTTTTAGGGTTCTATTGCTGTGAAGAGACACTATGACCAATATATTGTAAAGAATCATCTCACAGACAGAGCCATGAATAAACTTAGCCCAGAAGAGAGCTCTGTTTGTTGCCAAGGGTCCTGAATTTTCTTGTAGCTCATCTGAAGAAATGTGTTCCATGATTTTAACTGGGACGGAAAAGGCTGACAGATCCGCACAGTCAAGAAATTGAAGGGCATCTACTCAGCTCAGGTGGGAAAAGCCTGTTTGTTATTTTTCAAATAATGTTGCCTTGCTGACTCATGTCCGCCTGGCCCCCCGCTGTGACCCCTGGAAATTCAGTCTCTAATCACACTCCACGTTATTATTAATAATCAAGGCCTATGAAATTATGCCGCATCCTGGCTTGTTATCAAATCCTGGAAGTATGCAAATAGATTAATCAACTTGCTCCCACACTTAAAACCTTGAATGGAACTTTTAAGTGTGGTCGAAATATTTGCCCGGGCTCTCTGTTGTCTCCTCCAATCAAGCCTGAGGTGTGTTTTCCTCCTAACTTTTAATTGCATGACCTCTGAGAACCTAATTTCCAGAAAACCCATTTATTATTTTAATGCTCATTTGGCATTATTATTTTCCCAAAGCAATCTTTTTGTCTGTGAATCTCTGAGGGGAGTTGAAAAGCAAGCCAAGAAAAGCTTCATTTTCTCTTTCTGGCCCTCAAAGGAAGGCAGAAACGAAACATTAAAAATCGGAGTTTCTACTTGAGGCTGGGTGGGAGGGAGCAAGCAAGAAAGGGAGGGGGGAAAAAGAGATGGGAAGGCACTTGCCTTGGTCCCAGATGGAAAGCAATCCAGCAAATTGCCTTTAAACAGCAGTGTCCCTGCAAATAGGGCACTCTAGCTGTTTTGTGTAACTTGAAAGCATCTTGTTGATATTTTTATGGATTTTATGATGCGTCCTAAAGCATGTGGCAGGAGCAGCCACTTGGAGTTCTGGCAGTAATGAAGACTGTTATTCTCACAGTCTGAGGAGTCTTTACTTCAAAGGGAGGCGTTGATCTGATCTTTCATCTTCTCAGCTGTTGCTTACCAGCTTCCCTCCAATCCTGTTTGAACTAAAAACCCCACATTTCCTGGTTGGAGTGAGCAATTCCCTTGGCATTTCTAATCTTCTCCCTGGGAAGCTACTAAACGGTGATTGAAGGATGCCATTATCAAGAGGAGGCAAATACATTCAAATGCGCAGTCGCTGCTCAAATAATAATAATTTAAAAAAAAAAAGAAGGATCGCTCTGGCTAG
>LR753508.1:66432-90097 GCA_902729485.2 Mus minutoides | reverse complement strand
TATATCCAGAAGATATTCCATCTGGTAACAAGGACACATGTTCCACTATGTTCATAGCAGCCTTATTCATAATAGCCAGAAACTGGAAAGAACCCAGATGTCCCTCAACAGAGGAATGGATACAAAAAATTTGGTACATTTACACAATGGAGTACTACTCAGCTATTAAAAACAATAAATATATGAAATTCCTAGGCAATGGATGGATCTGGAGGCCATCATCCTGAGTGAAGTAACCCATTCACAAAAGAACTCACATAACATGTACTCACTGATATGTGGATATTCGCCCAGAAACCTAGACTACCCAAGATACAATTTACTAAACACATGATACTCAAGAAGAAGGAAGATCAAAATGTGGACATGTCACCCCTTCCTAGAATTAAGAACAAAGCACACATTGAAAGAGTTAAAGAGATCATGTGTGAAGCTGAATCCAAAGGATGGACCCAACGACTGCAGCTGCCGGGGATCCATCCCACAATCAGCCACCAAACATAGACACTATAGCATATGCCAGCAAGATGGTGCTGAAAGGGCCCGGATATAGCTGTCTCGGGGAGGGGGGGGGAATATACCAATGCCTGGCAAACATGGAGATGGAAGCTCACAGTCAGCTATTAGATGGAACACAGGGTTCCCAAGGAAGAAAGAGCTAGAGAAAGTACCCTAGGAGCTGAAGGGGTCTTCAACCCTCTAAGTGGAAGAATAACCATGAACTAACTAGTACCCCCTGGGCTCATGTCTCTAGCTGCATATATAGAAGAGGATGGCCTAGTTGGCCATCAGTGGGAAGAGAGGCTCCTTGGTCATGCAGACTTTATATGCCCCAGTACAGGGGAACGCCAGGGCCAAGATGTGGGAGCGGGTGGGTAGGGGAGCAGGGCCGGGAGGGGCGAGGGTATAGGGAACTTTCTGGATAACACTTGAAATGTAAATGAAGAAAATATCTAATAAAAGTTGAAAAAAAAAAGAAGGACAAGAAACTGGCTTGTTTGTCAAGACTCTTGCTTGTTTACTGAAATGGAATAAAATTAAATGATGGCTGGTGGATAAGTGGTAGATGGATGGATGGATGGATGGATGGATGGATGGATGGATGGATGCATGGATGGATGGATGCATGGATGAATAAATGGGTGGATGGATGGATAGATGAATAGATTCAGGTAGGTGGGTGGGTGGGTGGATGGATGAGTTGGTGGGTAGATGGATGGATGGATAAATGGATGAGTGAATGGATAGATAGGTAGGTAGGTGGGTGGATGGATAGATGGGTGGATGAATGGATGGATAAATAGATGAATGAATGGATAGACAGGTGAGTGGGTGCATGGATGGATGGATGGATAGACAGATGGATGGATGGATGGATGGATGGATGGATGGATGGATGGATGGATGGATGAGAACAGATGGTGGGTAGGTAGATGGGTGGATGTAAGTGTGTGAGTGGATGGATAGATGGGTGGGTAGATAGATAAGTGAGTAGGTAGATGGATGGATGGGTGGGTGGGTGGATGCATGGATGAATGGGTGGGTGGATGGATGAGAACAGATGGTAGGTAGGTGGATGGGTGGATGGATACTGTAAGTGGGAAGTTTGGGTGTATGAGTTCAAAAGCTTTCACACCCTCTGGATGGAAAGACAGTAGGAATAAAGAAAAAAAAAGCTAAATTGTTTGGAATGTTGAGTTGGATTTTCCACAAGATTAGTAATTTATGCCTTTGGTGAATGTTATTTTTGGAGACTTCCTGATGACTTAAGTCAGGCCAACTTTCTTGCTAATCCCTGAATGTTACTATGTTCTCCCCCTACTGAAAGTCCTTCATAACCGTGAAACTATTTAAACATCCAAGTTATTGAGCTTACATTAAATGCAACTGAAAAGGTACATTCTCTGTCCCACTGGCCACATTGTGTTTGGTATGGGCAAATGGCTGCTTGGTCCGATGGACAGTGATTCTTTTACCTCAGACTTCGTGGCTACAACTGTTTCACAGACTTACAAAACCTCTGAGTTTTTCCTAGTCATGATCAGATGGAATGTTAATTGTCTGGAATTTGTGATGCAGTCTCAACATTGATCCCTGGGTAGCCCAGTGTATATTTATATGTTAGCTTCCATTCTGCAATGAACATCTCTGAAACTACAGCTCAGAACTAAAGTCAGAATATTAAATATGACCCACATATAACCAGTCCATCCTATGTCCCTTCCCATTCTGTTGTGTACCACTTGATAGCATGTTCCCCATGTTGAGATATGTCATGACTTTCCTGGTTCGTCCTAAGAACCCATGTACAGGGTCCATCTCGCCACATATGTAGTTTTTGTTGGTTTTGATTTTATAAAAATGACATCACAATCAATGTAATTTTAGAAGCTTTCTGAAACTTACTATTTATAGTAACTTATATTACTAGATGTGTAATGCGTTCTTCCTTGTGGGGAAAGACCAGTTTACTCACTTACCTTTCTGTTGAGAGGGTTTGTAATTATCTCAGGCTTTTGCTATTGTGAACAGTGTGTGTGTTTTATGTTGTAGATGCTGCGCAAGGCTTTCTCTTGGTATGTGCTGGGGAGTAAAGTTATTGGTCATAAGGCATATGAGTGTTTAGCTTTAGAGATATTTTTCCCACAATGCATTTGTCAGCTTACTCCTACAGCAGTATATGGAAATTGTGTGACCTCGAATTCTCTCTGGTGCTGGTTTTGGCATTTTTAGCTAATTAAATGGGTGCTTAATGGTCCCTCCTTATGGCTTTGATTGACATCCCCAGGTTCACCAGCAATGAACTCTAATGTGCATCAGTGACATCCTGTTCTGGATGCATCTTTCACCCACTTTTGTGTCACAAACTGCTTTGTTCATTGGCTTACAGATATATATGTATATGTGTGTTTGTGTGTGTGAGTGTATTTGTGTATACATGCATATGTATATGCATATATATATATATGTATATACATATATATGCTCAGTGCTATTAAATAAGTCCTAGTTTCTCTTCATTGATCAACCACTCTGCACTTTTCTTTCCTAATCCTTTCTAGTTCTTCGAGTTTATTCTGTGATCTGTTTGTCTATCCCTGTGGCAATGTCAGTGCATGCATGCTCTGAGTTTCATAATAATCCCTGCTGACTGAACAAGGCATGTGCCCACTCCTGATAATTCTTACTCGAAAGTATCTACATTACTTTAAAAAAAATACATTTCATCATGTTATCAAATTCCCCACACCCTTACAGCCCAATCTTGTCATGCTAATTGGAGTTGCTTTGAGTTCACATTTCAACTGGAGCAGTAATTTCCGTGGTGAACTTTTCATTGTAAGAAAACATTATAAGACTTATCGTCTTTTTACTTAGACTTTCTAGTTTGCTCTCACTGTCAAGAAATGCAAGTAATCTTTGACTACAGGTGAACAGATGCAAACACATACAGAAATACGCTCAACCATCTATATAGTAGCCAGTTTTAACCAGTTCTGTCATTTAAAAGATTTACTTTTTGATGTTGTCTGCAAACAATGCTAAGTTTTTGTTCCGTCTTCAATTTCTGCAGTTCCTTTTCTATGCCTCAGTACACTGGCTAAGCTAGCTTATTCAATATTACCCATAGTAAGATATTGTGATCATAAAGAAAATAATTCTAGAGCTTTCTAATTTAGGGTGATGTTTGTTCTGGGGCTTTTAAAAATATTAAATCATTTATCTGCTCACATGAAGTTCTATTTTAGTTCACTGAGAGTTTGTAATATGTTGGTACTGGATCCTATTGGGTACATTTTAATTATCTATCACCAGATGATATAATTAAAGAAAACTTCCTTATGTAGGGATTTATTTAAGATTTATTTGTGTGTGTGTGTGTGTGTGTGTGTGTGTGTGCAAACACATGCACATGTGTAGAGAACAGAGGATGACCACAAGATTGTTTCTTTCCTTTCGTCACGTGGTTTCCAGGGATTGAACTCAGGTTGTCAGGCTTAGCAGTAAGCACCTTTTCCCGCTGAGCCATCTTGCTAGCCCTGGTTTCCTAAATTATTAAACCCACTTGCTTTGTTATGTTAAGCCCTAATTGTCTCCACTCTTAATTGTCTACGTGTACTGTTGAATTTATTTTTCAAATCCTTCCATTTACAAGGCCTGCGTTTTTATTCATAAGTGTGGTAGTTCTTTCTCCAAACAAGTTAAACCGTGTATGGAATGCGAATTTTGCTGTTATCACAGAATTAAAGTAAAAACTATTTCTCTGCATTATGCTTTTACTGTTAGGATAGGGTCTGTGGAAGTTTCCTGTAAAATTACCTGGGCCTAGCACTTTTTAAAAATTTTATTTTATTTATATGAGTATATTGTGGTTGTCTTCAAACACACCAAAAGAGGGCATTGTATCCCATTACAGATGGTTGTGAGCCACTGTGTGGTGGCTAGGAATTGAACTGAGGACCTCTGGAAGAGCAGTCAGTGCTCTTTACTACTGAGCCATCTCTCCAGCCCAGGCCTAGCACTTCTAGTATGAGCAATTTCTTTTTAAATCATTGTCTAAATGTCTTTAATAAATGTATATTTTTAACACTTTCAATTTCTTCTTAAGTAACTTGTAGTTAGGTAAACTTTTCTATGAATTTGCCAATTTTATGTGTCTTAGTCAGGGTTTCTATTCCAGCACAACATCATGACCAAGAAGCAAGTTGGGGAGCAAAGGGTTTATTCAGCTTACACTTCCATACTGCTGTTCATCACCAAAGGAAGTCAGGACTGAAACTCAAATAGGTCAGGAAGCAGGAGCTGATGCAGAGGCCATGGAGGGATGCTCCTTACTGGCTTGTTTCTCCTGGCTTTCTCAGCCTGCTCTCTTATAGAACCCAAGACTACCAGCCCAGAGATGGCACCACCCAAAATGGGCCCTCCCCCCTTGATCACTAATTGAGAAAATGCCTTCCAGTTGGATCTCATGGAGGCATTTTCTCAACTTGAGCTCCTACCTCTATGATAACTTCAGCTTGTGTCAAGTTGACACAAAATCAGCCAGTACATTATGTAAGTTTAAAAATATTAGTCCATTATACTGATACTACCCTTTGTAGTTTATAATTTATTTATTTATAGCTTTCTTATTTTCTTGAAAAGTTTTATCCCCCAACCCACACCCCCAAATCTCATCTCTAGTTTCAAAGAATAGACTTTAATCTTTATTGATTTCCTTCCTTCCTTCCTTCCTTCCTTCCTTCCTTCCTCCCTCCCTCCCTCCCTTTCTCTCTTTCTCTCTCTCTCTCTCTCTCTCTCTCTCTCTCTTTCTTTCTTTTGCTTTTTTTGGAAGGAAAGGGAGTCTTCATTTCTGTTCTTCCATTAATCATGGCTTCTATTTTCTTTAAGTTTATTTTATTGTTTATTATTATAACTTCTAAAGATGAACATTAATTTTCCATCTTTCTTCATATCCAGTGAAATGAAAGCTATAAAGTTCTGTCTGTCTGTCTGCCTGTCTTAGTTATAATTTTACTGCTGTGAACAGACACCATGGCCAAGGCAACTCTTAAAAGAACAACATTTAATTGGGGATGGCTTACAGGTTCAGAGGTTCAGTCCCTTATTGTCAAGGCAAGAGTATAGCAGCATCCGGGCAGGCATGGTGCAGGAGGAGCTGAGAGTTCTACATCTTCATGTGAAGGCTGCTAGTGGAAGACTGACTCCGAGGCTGCTAGGACTAGGGTGTTAAAGCAAATGCCCACAGTGACACACCTACTCCAACAAGGCCATGCCTCCTAATAGTGCCACCCTCTGGGCCAAGCATATACAAACCATCACACACTCTCTTTTCTTATAAAGGACAACACTGAATTGGGGCTTGCAGGTTCAGAGCTTTATTTGGTCCATTATCCTCATGGACAGTGAGCACGGCACTGTGTCGGCAGACATGGTGCTGGAGAAGGGTGTAGCATTTGCTTGAGACACCACTTTTAATGGACTCCTCATTGGTTGTTATCTGATCATATCAGACCCCTCTCCAAGGCTCAGGTCAGATCTTGCTTCTTGTGTGAAACTCTGTCTTCCTACCCAGTCCTAGAGCATAGCCACAGCTCTAGCATTCTAATTCCACACCAACATGCAATGGGATAGACACAGCTTTCCAGGTCACATAGGCCCAGGTTAAATCCATGTCTGATACTTTAGAAACTGCTTGATTTTAGGCATAGCAGTACATGTCATATCTCACCTAAAACAAAATGGAAATGACAAAGATGTTCTAAGTTTCAGGGTTCTTGTTTTTTGTTTTGATAAAATTCCAGTATGAGTTAATAATCTATCTGAAAAAAATCTGGTATCCATTCCTAGCACGTGGTAAGTCAGTTAACTTGTTTCCTAAAGAGTTTTGTCTGGTGGGGAGGGTTGAAGAGCAACACCAAGACAGATTTCTGGGGAATGAGTTGATCAGAAAAGTTATTAATGCTGTGGACAGACAGCTGGATAGAGAAGAGTATATAAGAGGCTCTAAGGAGTGTTTCAGGCCCAGTAACGTGGTGGGGATTCTGAGGGAAGGAAACGAGGTTCCTGTGTGGAGCTTTCTAAGGACAAGGATGGTTTCACTGTACAAGTCTGCTTCTTGGCTCTCTGATTCCCAGGAAGGAGGCAGGGAAGCAGGTAGAGAGCTGGGTGTGTGGCCACCAATACTCCTTTTGATATAAACTCACTCAGCCAGTGAGAGATCCTGGCCCCAGGATGTCTGTTAGCTAGGAACTCACAGTCTGTTAGCTAGGAGTCTCAGTAGGGTGCCTGTTGTTATCTGTGGGAAAGAAATGGCTGCTGTGCACATTGTAGCCCAACTGAGGCTGTATTCTCAGAATACATTTTTTCTTCCCTCCTTTCCTCTCCATCCCTCCCTTTCTCTCTTCCTTCCTTCCTCTTTTCTTCCTCTCCCTTTTCTTCCTGCTTGTTTCCCCAGCTTCCATCTTGTTAAAATTCGTTAAGATTTCAGGGTTAGATTTTTTCTTCTTGTAGCTATGGAGTGTCATTTCTACATAAAAGCTGCATGATAGCTGCATGATACCCAGTTAGAAGATATGATTGGTTTTCTTTTCCCTTGGTCTTTCTTTTCCTTGTATAAACTTTCTCCATTACATTTCTAGAGGAAATGAGAGCCTAGTGTCCAGGCAAAACTATAACCCATCCTTCATGGTTAGTGTCAAGCCTTCATCCTGACCACAGAGTCGTCAGCAACAGAGTATGGGTACCACAGCCTTAGAAGAATAGGTCTTCTTAATATAAGCTGTATATTAATCTGCTGTATTAACCCCGCAACTTGCCAACCTCAGTTTCTATCAGTTTGGTTCCTGTACCTGATAAATAATGTCCTTTAGAAAGATCACATTAACTTATCTTTAATTTTAAGCTTAAAGGTCTTGATTTTCTTGTTCTTGAACTAACTCCACACTCTTTTTCAAGTCAACAGGGAGATGTCATCTTGGCCTTAAGGCCATTAACTTCTTACATCTTAGTATCTTTCTAAGGAAGGGGAATTCTGAACTTCTCACAACAGCACAAACAATTGTCTCATAACTTGCAGGGTGTCTGCAACTATGGCTGCTTCCTAGTTCCAAACAGAGAACATTGTTGGATTTTTGTCCTTTTCCTCACCATGTACCACTCCAAAAGTTTCCAACAGCTGACCCTAGTCTTGGCCCGAAATGTGTAAACTTGGACTAAATATGTATCATTGGCTAGTAGACAGTAACCACACTGCTAATTTAGTGAAGAGCTGGCAGGGTCTGTCCGTCAACACCTACACTTACTCCTGCATTCCATTCTCCCTCTGCAAGGAGTTTATAGCAACTTGGATTGTCAGGGGAGAGCCTTTAACACAGCATATATTGAGAAGACACCTATTCTTCCAAAGCTGTGGTGACTGTCCTCTGTTGCTGATATCTCCATATTTACTGCTGGGATTTCTCTCTCAGTAAGAGCACCGTTAAAAAAGCAAGGAAACAAAACAACAACAAAAGCTTTTTATTTTATTTTATTTTATTTTATTTTATTTTATTTTATTTTATTTGTGTATAAGTATTTGCCTGTATATATGTCTGTGTATTATATACATGCTCGGTGCCCATTTTGGTCAGAAGAGGATGTCATGTCTCCTGGAACTGGAATTATAGATGCTTGCAAGCCACCATCTTGGAACTGGGAACAACACCTGGTTCTTCTGCAAGAGCAACAAGTGCTCTTAACTGCTGAGAAGTTTCCCTGGCCTCCCATAGATGGTTCTTAATGAAAAATATCAATACTTAAGAGTCTTCCATTTAATTCTTTAAAATATTAATGCTCTAGCTGTTCCAAATGCTAGAACGGCTTGTTTTTATTTGATGTGCATATTTGAATGTGAACCTGATATTATGTTGTGAAGTGACTCCTTCGGAGAACATTTAGGCGCTTAAAGCCAATAGGAAGTTTGTATGTGCTGGCCCCAGGCTACTTAAGGAATTAGCCTAAATCATGCAGCCCTGAGCCTCACTGCTCTTTGCCCATTATGCACAAAAACTACACCCTGGTTGACATACCGCAGTTAGCAAGAAGTGAAACTATAGAAACCCATAGGGGTTGCTCAACTGTGTACTTAACTATGTAAACCAGAGACTACATTCTGTTAAACAACTGGTGCTAAAGAGAGGATCCAATCCCCTGCCCTAAGATGAATTCAAGATTTAACTCATGCCCAGTGGGGAATGTAATAGGTCCCCAGACTTTAGTAGTCCTTAAGATGACATGTTAGAGGCACCATTTTGACCTTAGAATCCAAAGTGGAAACAAAGATCTAGTCCATCAAAGACCATCCCTAGTAGACCATCCCAGGTCCAGGAGCAAAGGGATTAATGGCCCAGCCATGGCTATAAGTAAAACAATTAACCAGAGGGACCAGGATTTGTACCAGTTGTTAGAGTCTTTGTGTCTCCCCCATTCAAGGTTATTATTATTATTGTTGTTATTATTGTTATTATTTTACCATGGCTAAACTTCTCAAATTACCCCAGACTGCTAGGCATAGAATCAACAAGTTTCCCCCATTGCCACACAGAGACGTTGTTTCACAAAGAAGAGACTCAAGCTGAGAACTCTTAACTAGGGTTCCAGACAAGAAGCCGAATTCAGGAAGCAGAACTTTCTAGATGGTCCACGGCAATGTCTCCTTGTGCACTGAGTTTCTTAAAGTTTTTCCTCCCCATGACTAGGGCTGAAGTTCCAACTGCCCTGGGGCCTGCAACCCTCCATTCAGAATAGATCGAGAAAAAGTAAAGATGGCTCATAGGGAAACCCAGAATCTAGATTTAAATGGCCCTGCCCTCTTCTCTGTTAAAGATGAACACCTGGAGTGTGGCTAACACGAGAACTCAAAGGAGCGGGACCTTCTCCAGTGCAAACAACTCAGAAGAATCACACTTGGTTAAACTGTTGGTACAAGCAATTCAGGTCATCTTGGAGACCTGGAAAGAACGTGTGGTTGCCATTTCTGGGGTTGATCAGCTGTGTGTGGCTTCAGAAAACTGCATAGGGAGAACTATTGAGGACTTCCCCAGGGTGAGCTTAGGTTGGTCCCATTATAGCTGCTAGGGTTGGGAGTGGAGCTTATTGCTTGGTTTGTTCCAATACCAACATAATATGGGGGTGTGGGGTCTAGACACAGGCAGGCTAGTGAACCCATAGATTATTTCTCACATCTCTGTCACTGAGGAGCTGGGCTACTGCTGCCTCCTCGGCCTTTTTAAGTTTGAGGTTAACCAGTTCCTAATATTTGGGGATCAAAATTCTTGGGCAAATAACAATTGGAGTTAGGGAGCTTGCCACTTTAGGGTGTATGCATTCTGGGGGTACCAAGATGAGTTGGTTTGGGCCAAAGGGCTGAGTGAGTCAAGGTTAGTAACGTTCAGTTTTTCATTTCTCCTAAATCTACGGAAGCAATTCTGTGAGAATCAATTCTGTCTCCTAAGAATCCCTTGCTTGGTTTCTATTTCTTGACTCCATCTTAACTCTGCAGAGGACCGTGAGAGGGGTCAGTGGGGAAAGGCACTCACTGCCAAGCATGACAAAATCCATTGACCCTCAGGATCCACATGGCTGAAACAGAGACTTGAGTCTTGCAAGTTGTCTACTGATCCCTTTATACCAAATCAACTTTGTATCCTCATTTGGTACAATTTGTGCTAGGTGTATATTTTACATATGGTATAGATTATCTACCAAAGGCCAAACCCAAACCAAAACATACATACATACATACATACATACATACATACACACACCCACCAACCAACCAACCAACCAACCAACCAACCAACCAACCAACCAACCAAAAAAAGCTGACTTTCCTAATGTAATAAAAATCTTTAGATATCTAGTTTCCAATTATATTATCATGTGTGGATGTGACACAATTTAGGTATTCTATAGATTTAATGCAACTAGCATGGATTATTTGTTTACTTTATCATACAGTTATTGGTTAAAAATGAAATTGTCTTAGTCAGGGTTTCTATTTCTGCACAAACATCATGACCAAGAAGCAAGTTGGGAAGGAAAGGGTTTATTCAGCTTACACTTCCATGTTGCTGTTTATTACCAATGGAAGTCAGGACTGAAACTCAGTAGGTCAAGAAGCAGGAGCTGATGCAGAGGCCATGGAGGGATGTTTCTTACTGGCTTGCTTCCCCTGGCCTGCTCAGCCTGTTCTCTTATAGAACCCAAGACTACCAGCCCAGGGATGGCACCACCCACAACAGGCCCTTTCCCCTTGTTCACTAATTGAGAAAATGCCCCACAACTGGATCTCATGGAGGCACTTCCCCAACTAAAGCTCCTTTCTCTGTGATAATTCTACCCTGTGTCAAGTTGACACACAAAACCAGCCAGTACAGTAATACACAAATTTTCAATTATTTTTCTCAATATCTATTTCTTTTCTTTTCTTTTCTTTTTTTTCAAGACAGGGCTTCTCTGCATATCCCTGGCTGTCCTGGAACTCACTCTGTAGACCAGGCTGGCCTCGAAGTCAGAAATCTGCCTGCCTCTGCCTTCTAAGTGCTGGGATTAAAAGTGTGTGCCACCACTGCTCAGCTCAAAAACTATTTCTTAAAACAAATGCTTCATATGGGATGAATTGATCCAAATATTAGAGCACCAGTTATTGCTTGTTTTCACCCAGGGAGGGGAGGGTGTTAGAGTAAGATGTCACCCACAGTGTCAGGCATCAGTTGGAGATGCTATTCTGGAGGATTAGGAGTGTGCTTCTTTGCCTGGGGAAATGTGTCACTGGGGGTGGGAAATTCAAGAGCCCAGGGCATTCCAGGTTTGTTCTCTCAGCTTCCTGCTTCCCGAAGCTTGCTCCTCCCACCACCATACCTGCCTGATTCTGCCACTTTTCTCACCATTATCAGAATGGGCATTTTCCCCTCTGGATCTGTAAAAGCCTAAATAAGCCCTTCCTTCATAAGTTACCTTGTCTATGGTCTTTATCACAACAGAAAAGTGACTAATACAGAGGTTTGATGCCAGGACGTGGGCTACTGCTCAGAAGAACTCGCAGAGATTTTTTTTTGGAGGGATGTTGAAGGCTTTGGAACTTTGGAACAGAAAATCAAATCAAGAGGTTCCAGAGGGAAGCAAAGACTTTTAACAGTAGCTAGGCTAAAGGCCATTCTTGTGATATTTTGGCAAAGAATCTTCCGCCTTCTGTCCTTGTCCTGAGAACTTGCCTGGCTAAATTGAGAAGTAATAAACTATACTTTGTTAAAGGAAGATAACACTAAATTTTTTGGTGAGGTTGTTATTAATGACTGTTATGTATGTCTAAAATTAAAAGGAGAAAATGGGGGCATACAGACATACAAAATGCACAGTCTGAGGAGAAAAAGACCTTCGGGAAACTTATGTTACAGCCAAGGCTTATGCTGAAAATAAGGAGACTAAGAGAGACCAGGTCTGAATTTTAATAAAGGCAGCAGCACTCATGGTTAGAGCCCACCCTGCTAAGCTGCCAACCGGTGAAAGGAAAATGCCTAAGGACTTTTCTGTTCTTAAAAAACAACAACAAGCAAAGTACGCTGCTGATGTGGTTTCCTTCATCCCGAGGAAACAGCCAAGCTTGGCAACTTCATCCTTGTGTGGTATGAAAGAGACAAGGCATCACAGAATCTTTCCCCATGGTCTCAGAGAGCTACAGAGACCATGCAATGTGTGGAGGAGTCCCTAAGAGAACCGCCTCAAGAGAGCAAGAGACTCTGAGAGGCCATTGTATGAGGCCATGGAACTGAAGCCTGGGATTTGTTGGAGAGCTCAAGATGTTGATAATACCAGAGCCATAAGATGTCTTCCAGGCCCCGCTCCTCACTGGCATTCAGGACAGTAGGCAGTGCACCTCACCTGGGCAGCATAGTTGAGCTGACCCTGGTTGTACGAGTGGGGGAGTGGGGAGTTTAGGGAGTGTAAGGGGGTGAGGAGTGTACAGGATATGGGGTGGGGACAGTTGGGGGTGATATGGGGGAAGCCAGCCTGGAGGGTGTGAGCGAGGGAGAGCTGGCCCCTTTGTGATGGCATGGGCTCAGGAGAGATATCCTCCCCACAACTGCTGACTACCTGCAGGGGTGAGGTTGGGGAAGAGCTGGCCCCACTCTAATGATAGAGTGGGAAGGCTGGCTTTGCTCTTTGCCAGCTACAGCACTCAGGAGAGCAGCCTACACCTTGCCTTGGCAGCACAGCAAAGATGGCCCTGGTAGAGTGAGTGGCCCCAGGTGAGACAGCCCTGAGGGTATGAGACTGGGAGAGCTGGCCCTTCCTCTCGCCAGCAGCAGTACTTGAGTAAGCTAGCCAGGGCAGTGCTGGAAAGCTTGTCCTGGTGGGGTGGGTGCAGGAGAGGTCTTGGACTTACTAACACAGCTATTACCTGGGCCCAGATCCAGGGCTTTGAGTTGTTCCACCCCAATATCTATCCCATCTATAAACTGCTGGAGTGTGTGAAGGGGTCTGTTCTGCAGAGCCAAAGCTGCAGGGTCTCCATGACTTGGGACAACAAAAGGACATCTGAGAGGAGTTCCTGCAAGGATCCAGTATTGATGGTGTAGCAGCAGCCAGAGGCCTTGAACCAGACCAATGACTTATTGCAATGAACATTTGCAATTAAAGACATTTGGCTAAAGGGTATATACTGTGGGGACACACTGTGACATACTATGGCTTCCATGGTGAGATTTTTTTTTCATTTTCTTTCTTTTATTGGGGGGGTTGTAAGCATGGAAGATGGATACAAAAGAAGAGGGAGATGAGTGGGATTGGGGTGCATGATGTGAAACTCACAAAGAATCAATGAAACATTTTTTTAATAAGATTTCTTTCAGGGAGAGCTGGACACAGGAAATGGAAACGGCTGAAGAAAGAGGCATGAAAGCTGGAAGGGTGGAGCCATCCAAACTGTTTGGCCGCAGATGTGGAATTACAAGGTTGGGAGCCAACCCTGCTGGGGTTTCCACTCACTTTTATCCGTATGTTCTTATTATGCCCCACTAATCTCTTTTGGAATAATTATATTCCGTGCCAATGTATGTTGGAAGTGTGTAATTTGTATTTTTGATTTCACACAAGATCACAGTATATAGATTGTCTCCAGCCTTTAGACAGTGTTTGAGACTTTGGACAGTGTCGAGGTGGAAAGGCTATGGGGACTGCTGATGTTGGGCTAATACATTTTGCATTAGGAATGGTAAGAGGACTATGGGGGGTGGAAAGTGGTCCCCATTTGGTGGTGCTGTTTGGAGGGGCTTATGGTGAATGGGAGGCCTTTGGGGGCAAGCTTGGAGACTTCAAACGTCATACACCATTTCCAGTTTGCTTTCTTGGCTTCTGGTTCAAGATGTGAACTCTCAGCTTCCTGTTTTGGCTACCAGGTCTGCCAGCTGCCATGCTCACCCACCAGGATGGTGATGGTCTCCTATGCTTTGGAGCAGTAAACACAAATAAATCCTTCCTTCTATAAGTTGCCTTGAGCATGGTGGTTTAAAACAACTAATACATAGGTTCACAAATAGGCTGGCCTAGAAATTAGCTATGTAGTGAATGCTGACCTTGAACTCCTCCTCCTCCTCCTCCTTCTCCTCCTCCCCCCTCAGGCTCCCAACAGTTACGATTATAAGCATGTGTCCCATGCCAAGCCAAGCTTGGAGCTTTTGTTAAGTTTTTGAAGTTGTTCTCAAAAAAGACAATGATACATTTTTGTTTTCACTCTTGAGTTTGTAAATTCTTCCCGTGTCTCAGTATTCCCAGGGACTTCATTGAAAAACAAGAAGTAAAAACTTTCAATGTGAATAGACAAAAGAATGCTCTATAAAGGATCATTTTAAGAACTGACTTCCCATATAGTCAAGCATTTCTCAACGGAATCCTGACCTAAATCTTTCATGTGTCCTTCCCTTAAAGTTTGTTCATATATACTCTTTATATTTCTTCTTCAGCTTATTCCTATGTATTTTATACCTTGCTGCTATTTTAGATAAGGTGTACTTTTATTAAAATTTTTCATTTCTCTGCTAATTTAAAAAGGAGTGTGCTTATTTTAGAGAAATTCCAAAAGTGATGATAAATTAAAGAAAGTTAAAATGCCCTTAATATCCAGAAAGAGCTAATCTGTGGAGTTCCTTGAGCTTGTTTCTAGAACATTCTAGAAATACCCACTGATGTTGACTCATGTGTTCAAATGCTGGATCCACAGTTAGTAGCTGTCTCTTAGGTGAGGACAATGTTTGAGACATGTGGCCTTGCCAGCAGGCTTCCAGGGCAGGGCCTTTGAGAGCTAAGGCCAGGTCATCTCCAAGTCTGAGCTTGCTGTTTCTTGGTATTCAAGGAGCCCCTCTACCTCTTCCTCCACTGTGTTTTCCTGCTGTGATGGACTGATAGTTTCCAAAACTGTGAGCCCAGATAAACCCTTCCTCCCCGAGATTCTCTGTCAGGTGCTTTGTCATGGTGGTGAGAATAAATAACACATTTCCGCTGTGCACATGAACAAATGCTTCTCTCTCTTGTCGGAGTGGCTTTATGCTTTATAGGAAAAATATCGTTCTATTAGTTTCATTTGCGCTATATGACCAATATTTTCTTATGGCAAAAAAGTGTTTAATTGCAATATTGTTCTTAAAAAACGAAAGACTAGTGGTCTGGGACCATCTTAAAAGATCCTAGAGGTCCTAAGAGTTGGGATTAGGGAAGAGAAGAGGATGGGAAGGAAGGGGAGAGGAGGGGAGGGGAAAGGAAGGAATCTTAAAGACCCCTGTCTAGTGTAGGCATCCAGTGGCGGTCATGGATGAACTGGGTTACCTGAAAGGAGGGCTGAAATGAAAAGGACAGGGTGCGAGAGAAGGACGAAGCCAAGACAAGGAGCTGATCAAGGCTCAAAGTTTAATCCTGTGGCTCCAGATTATAAAGGGAAGACTACAACACCCATCCTTTGTTTAAACTGGATTGGGTTGCAAAGCCAGCTCAGTGGGCAGTCTATTCTTCTAAATTCCTGTAGGAAATTGCAGGTGCAAGACTCCACCAGGGTTGTTAAACCCAGGGTAGCAAGCACTCAAGGTCTGTTCAGTGTGCTCAAGCCTGGAGAAGGCCACAGTCTAGTATGCATAAGGTCCAGAGTCACACCACCACCACGAAAGAAAGAAAGAAAGAAAGAAAGAAAGAAAGAAAGAAAGAAAGAAAGAAAGAAAGAAAGGAAGGAAGGAAGGAAGGAAGGAAGGAAGGAAGGAAGAAAGAAAGAAAGAAAGAAAGAAAGAAAGAAAGAAAGAAAGAAAGAAAGAAAGAAATTGTTTTATTTTTGTAAATAACATTTTTATTTATAATTTTGTAATGACAGGGCTGGAGAGACGGCTCAGCAGTTAAGAAGAGCAGTTGCTCTTCCAGAGGACCTGGGTTCAATTCCCAGAACTCTCATGGTAGCTCTCAACTGTTTGTAACTTCAATTCCAAGGAACTGATACCCTAACACAGACATACTTGCACATAAAACACTAATGCATATAAAAAAATCATTGTTATAATTCTTTTGGACGTCACTTAGGGGAGGAGAAGGGGAGGAGTGGTTTGTTGGGAGTGAGACTGGGAGGAGAGGAGGGTGGAGGACCTGCAATTGGGATGTAGTGTGAATAAAAACAACCCAATAATTTTGTAATGAAAAACCCTTGTACACATACAATTTCCGAACAAAAAATTCTAGAAATTGATTTTCTAATTATTGGGTATATTAAACATTTAAAATTCAATAGATTGTCCTGCTAGATAGATGAGCATCTTGCTCTGTAGGAAGATGAGCCAAATACATTGGCAATAAAAATAATCATTATCCCGTGTGTGCCAGCTATTGACATTAATCTTAAGGAAAACAAAATACTAGTCCTTAGGACAGAACTATGCATTGTTAATCAGGAAGTACCAGTAATAATATTTGTAATGATTTTATTTATCATTACATTCCTTTCCAATCTTTTACACTACTTCTTTTGCCTCCTTTAAAGCTGGGTTTTTTTTCTGTGCCATTCATTGAAGTTTCTTGTGTTTCAAGTTTACTAATCCTATGTTGATCATATATATTAGAAACAAATGTAACTGCTCATAAGCGGTTTTATTTTGTCATTCAGATATTAACTTCCCTTCATGTGTTTTGTATTATAATAGCATCCTTAAAACATGTTCCCAATCAAAAGACTGAATTAACATAATTATGCATCTTTTAGTTTTTCAATTTGAAATATTCCTTTTTTGATAACTGGTACATAGAAATCCAAATTTGTTTTTCTCTCATTTCTATGCTACGAACTGACTAATAGAGGTTTTTCTCACCGATATGAAATGCTACCACTGAACTCTTGATTAAGCAAGGCAAACTGAACATACTGAGTTTATCTCACCCAGCCTCCTCTGAAAGGCTACTTAAAGTAACAGACACGTGACAAGCAATGTGGAAGCTGCGTGTGCCTTTAATTCTAGCACTTGGGAAACAGAGGCAGTCGGGATCTCTAAGAATTGGAGGCCAACCTGATCTACAGAGTGAGTTACAGGACACCTAGGGCTACACAGACAAACCCTGTCTCAACAAAACAAAAGCAAACAAAAACAGTCTCAGGAAGCCACTTGGGTTCTAGTCCCAGAAGAGAGGATAAATGACAAAGACTGCAGGGTCCAGGGAGGAACTGAGGAGGCCTTGGTATTAGGGTGAAGAGGTTTATGTGGGGGAAATATCTAGAAGGAAATCTTTCTAGAGAGAAGCAGGAAGTGGCAGAGTATCAAGATATTTCCAGAAGGTTATAAAAAAAACAAAAAGGAGGCCATGAAGTTGGGAGAAGTGAGGAAGTGAGTGGAAGTGGATCTGGGAAGAGTTAGCTAAGAAGTGTGTGTGTGTGTGTGTGTGTGTGTGTGTGTGTGAATATGATCAAATACATTACATACATGCATGAATTCTCAAAGGACTAATAAATATATATTACATTAAGTAGGGTATTTTCATGAAAAAATGAAATAATGAGCATAATGGATAAGTTTGACTATATTAAGTGAACATTAAGTCTAGTGGGAAATAGGAACTTAATTTGAGTGATTCATGGAAAGCTAGACAAATCCAATGGAAAACAAATGAACTCGGGAAGGAGGGGAGGAGCACTAGGAGGAGAAGTAGGATGTGAGGAGGAGCACTGTGACAGGAAGTAGGATGTGAGGAGCAGCTCTGTGACAGGAAGTAGGATGTGAGAAAGAACATTGTGACAGAAAGTAGAATGTAAGGAGGAGCACTGTGACAGGAAGTAGGACGTGAGGAGGAGCACTGTGACAGGAAGTAGGATGTGAGGAGGAGCACTGTGAGAGGAAGGATGTGAGCAGGAGCACTGTGACAGGAAGTAGAATGTGAGGAGGAGCACTGTGACAGGAAGTAGGATATGACCACTCTACCTGACTTGGTGAGTAATATCTTCATGGTTAAAATGAAAAGCAGGAAATATTGATTTGACTGAATATTGTGTAATCATTATATGTTTATAACATGCATAAGAAATAAATCTTTACATTCCAGATTTGGAAGCCCAGGAAACTGAAAGGCTGAGAAGAGCTACACAGAGTTTTCATTTTGAAATACAAGGCTAGAGAACAACAGCAGCAACTAAATGATTGGGAGTAGCTGCTTGTAGAGTGTGGGAGCTAGGGATGTGTTAAGGGAGAGGAGCTAGGTTTCATCTGAAGCCTTGAGGTACTATTTTAAATTCTATCTTACATACACAATTAAAATTAAATAAAAGAGTAAAGCCCTTTTCACATATTAACATGCAAGTGTGCAGTGTGTACTTATGCCTCCCATGCAGCAGCTAGGAGACAATCTCATTCCTGGATACTCCACAGAGCCTAGAGCTGGGCTAGTGGCCATCAAGTCTCATGATTCTCATGTTTCTGTGTATACCTATAGATAAAAATATCTATAGATGACAGACAGTATAGCTATCTATAGACAGGTAGTAGACATAGAGATATACTACTAAGTCCAGTTAGGGTTGTTACTAAGTAACTGTGTTTAGGGCTGACCACGTGGGACTGGAGAACCTATTAGTGGTCTTATCCCTGGGAAAATTGTATTCTCCAACTTTTAGGTGTCACCGACTATCTGCAGCTATTCATCTAGTGGTGGGTCCTTATGAAATTTTCCTTCTCCATGAGTTCTCCTGATGGGTAAGGTCATTCTCCAGGTCTTATTTAGGCAACCACATGGTAGAGATTTCATGGATGAAGCATCCCTATTGTATGTAAAAGATACAGTCTGACAATGTCTTGGTCCTTTGAATCTTAGAATCTTTCCACCCTCTCTCCGTTGATATTCTCTGAGACATAGATGCAGGGCCTGCACCGTAGATTTACCAACTGGGACTGGGGACCTCATGGTAGTTTAAGCTATGCATTTGACCAGCTGTAGATTTCTGTGGCTCATTGCCTATGGCAAAAGGAGGCTTCTTTGAGGAGAGGTGAAAGCTGCACTTTCCTGGGAGTATAAGGATAGATACTTAGAAGACAATCAGAAACTACACTGACGAGGAAAATCAGCCCCAGCATTCTTCATGTGAAGACTCCAACTTCATTCTTGCTTAGAGCTACAGGTGTGTCTATATTTGACCTTCAGGGTGAGAGTAAAACAGGACATGACTCACAGCACTGTTGGGAGAAAGACAGTTAATGTGTGTAAAGCAGTTCCCAGAGCGGAGGCAGCAGCAGTCGGCTACACTCTAGGCTTTGATTGCATGTCCTCTGAGGGTCCATGTGTCACCAACAATTCATGGTACTATTGAGGCAGGTAGAGGGTTGAGCCACTAAAGGGTGGGGTCTCCTGAGAGGAAGGTAACTCATTTCGGGGATACCTTGGAAGGTGATTGTGGGATTGTGCTCTTTCCTTCTTCCGTTCTTTACCTCCTGGTGGCCATGAGATGAACAGTCCCTGTTGTGTCATGGGTCTGCCCCACCCCTCCCCCAGACTTCAGGCACGATATTCTCCCTCACTGTTTGCCTCCAAAACAATGGGGGCAAAAACTGTGGCCTGAAACCTCTAACACTGTGAGCCAAAGCAAAGGTTTGTCCCCTGCTCGCTCTTCTCTGTAGTCCTCATTGGTGGCTGCTTGGCCCGTCTTTGCTCCACTCAGTCCTAAGCAGCTCCACCCCACAGTACTGTCTTCTCCTCCTCATTCAAACCAGCAGTGTAGTCTCTGTTACTGTTTCACAGCTTTAAAAACAAAGGAAGGAAAATAAGGAGAAAGGGCAAGGCACAAGAGGGAAGGTCTAAGGTAAGGAAAGAACTTCAGGGAGCTTCACATTCTTTCTGGGACATCTTGTTCCTTGTGCTGAGATCAAGGCTCCTGACTGTCAGGGGACTGGGAGCAGCAGAGGAGTTTCCATGGCGGTGCTAGTGCCGTACAGAGAGGCTCCCCATGGGTTCAGGTCCTGGAGAACAGTCCCAGATGGCGGAGGCCATTACCCACTAGCCTAAGGCAGTGCAGCCCGGGCCCCCATTGTTCCCGGAGATAAAGTGCTTAGATCAAGCCTGTGACAAAGGGATGCTCTCCCAGCACTAATTAGCTTCTGAGTAATTTCTAATCCAACTCCAGTTTCAGCCATATGTAGGTACAGATGCACTTTACATATTCTCTCTCCTCCCCATCATTCGGACATCTTTCCTGCCACCTGCCCCACGCTTCTGTACCCGTTTGCTTCTGCTCATCTGATTTCTCTCACAAAATAGTTCAGCATCAGCCTCAAGGCTAGCAGCAGCGTTGGGAATTCTACCCTGCCTCCCTCAGCGATGTGTGGGGCTGCCAGGGTCCCATCGTTCAAGTCAGTCGGAAACCCAGAAGCCCTGTCTGTGGGACGGCAACACGCAAGTGTGGGCAAACTGAGGCAGATGTGGCCATGGCCTGCTGGCTTCCCTACACTGTAATTCACTCTTCTTAACTCTTTTTCTTCATTTGCATTAAAGACATTGCTTCAAAATTACGTCCAGAAATACCTTTCTCGTTTGGGGTTCTTTAGTGTCTTTGACCCTAGGTCCTCTGTGGGTCCTTTTGTCCCTGGTTTGTTTTTAACTTTAGAGAGATGCATGTTTTCCTGTTTAGCTTGTCTGTGTCTCAACCATCACAGCTGTACCATGGAAACGGTCACACCCACTGCTGGTCCACACGTGTTACGTTTGGTGTGGTTGCTCTCTGTCTGTACATATCACAGAGCCCTGAGAGTCGTGGCTTTGGAGTGCTAGAGGCCTGGGTTTAAAGTGGGTCTCCAGATCTTACTAGGTGTATAGCTTTAAAAATATTGCTTGGCCTGTCTAAACCTAACCTTTTGAGGATGAAAGGTAGAGAGAACGGCCCTACCTGTGGTTCAATTGTGAGAGCAGAGACCACGTGCCCATGGCATGCCTGTGACAGGTGTGCTGTGGTGACAGGTGAAAGGTCCTCACAGGTCACATGTTTTGACATATTGTCCTCTGTTGGTGAGGCTCTCCTGGGAGACAATCTAACCTAGAGGAGGAACCGGTGAGCCTTTGATGGCTATCCTGGCCTCTGGTTTTGGCCTGTGATCTTGGCCTCCTGGTCCATTCTGTGTGAGCTGTAGCTGCCTCAGCTTCCCGCTCTGTGGACTGAACCTCCCTCTTCAGAGGACTTTCTCTGTCATAATGAACGGAACCACCGGAAGCTGTGAGTCTCAAGTCAGTATTTTCTCCTTCAGGTTACTTTGTTCAGGGATTTTGTCAGGGTGACAGGAAAGGCAACCAACACTTCAGGTATAGTAATTATAAATGAGAAATGTTTTCATTTTAAATCATCCAAAGATAAAATTCAATTTAGTTTTATTTATTGAGACTGGCTTGTTCTTTCTTTTTAAAAAAAGATTTATCTATTTTATGTATTTGTGTACAATGTCACTGTCTCAGATACACTAGAAGAGAGCATAGGATCCCATTAAAGATGGTTATACGCCACCACGTGTTTGGTGGGAATTGAACTCAAGACCTCTGGAAGTTTAGTCAGTGCTCTTAAACACTAAGCCATCTCTCCAGCCCTTATTGAGATATTTTTTTCAGAGAACCAAAGGATATACTTTTTTTAAAAATTGAATAGTTTCTTATTTACATTTCAAATGTCATCCCCTTTCCTGGTTTCCCTCTCTCCTGGAAACACCCTATCACATCCTCCCTCCCTCTGCTTCTATGAGGGTGTTCCTCCACCCACCCACCCACGCCCACCTTCCCTTATTGAGACTTTTATAAAGGGAGTTTAGTGCCTTTTCAAAATGAGACCACGAGTCCTTATCTGGTAGGATCTCATGGAAGGTATAATCAATTAAATGAGAGGGTTCTACATGCTGCTCACAAAGTTCTTTCTCTTACACTTTCTGGGCAGAATTGTACTGTGAAGGATGTGACTGACCCTCATCTGATATGTGTGCATGTGTGCAGATGTTTACAGAACAATCCAGGTACCATGTTGGGCACAAGGTGTCCATCTCCCTCAGTAGAACACCCAGCTTTGGTTGCTTCAGAAAGCAGAGTCCCTTCCTCCTGGTCAATAGACTGTGTTGTCATAATATGTTTCTGATTTTCTCTTTATCTAAAGTGTGTACCTGAGTTAGGATTAGGGTGCCATTTAAACAGGGGAAGAAGGAAGGAAGATATGAAAGAGAGAGAGAGAGATCGCTTTCTCTTGGGCCCCTGGCGCCGGCAAGATGGGCAAGTGTCGTGGTCTTCGTACTGCCCGGAAGCTCCACAGTCACCGACGGGACCAGAAGTGGCATGATAAACAGTACAAGAAAGCCCACTTGGGCACAGCCCTGAAGGCCAATCCGTTTGGGGGTGCCTCTCATGCAAAGGGAATTGTGCTGGAAAAAGTAGGTGTTGAGGCCAAACAGCCAAATTCTGCCATCAGGAAGTGTGTCAGGGTGCAGCTCATTAAGAACGGCAAGAAGATCACAGCGTTCGTGCCCAATGACGGCTGCCTGAACTTCATTGAGGAAAATGATGAAGTTCTGGTTGCTGGATTTGGTCGAAAAGGTCATGCTGTAGGTGATATTCCTGCAGTCTGCTTTAAGGTGGTTAAAGTAGCCAATGTTTCTCTTTTGCCTCTATACAAAGGCAAGAAAGAAAGGCCAAGATCATAAAATTTGACAATGGAGACATAGTAATAAATTTTCATGTTCTGAAAAAAAAAGAGAGAGAGAGCAAGATCAAGTGAGGGGTGAAGAGAGAAGTGAGGGAGAGAAGAAGAGAGAAGGGAGGGAAGAAGGAAAGAAGGAAGAAGCGAGGGAGGGGAGAGGGAAGGAAAAGAGGGCAGGAAGGAAGTTAGGATGGAAAGAAGTCAAGGAGAGAATTAGGAAGAGAGAGAAGAGGTCAAGAAAGAAGGGAGTTAGGTAGTGGGAGAGGAAGTCATAAGGAAGTAAATTAGGAAAGAGGGAGGTTAGGAAGGAAGGAAATAAAAAGGGGAGAGAAGAATTATTTAGGGAGGAAGGAAGTGAGAAAGTTAGAAAGGAAGGGAGAAAAAAAGGCAGCATTTTCCAGATGATATATTCAACAAGAATCATAGTCTGTCCCATGCATCCCAGGGTACATCTCTCAGTCAACTGGGTGATACTCTGATCTTCATCCCTTTCTCAAGGCCTTGGAAGATGCAGAGAGGGAGCTAGTAAACTAGGGAACATAGCATCATTCTGAATAGAACTGGCATGTCTTGGTTTGACCTAACACTCCACAAAGAAAAAGTAATTTTACGATACAGACTGGCTCTTTTCTATGATTCTGTAGGAAGCCTCCATAGTGCGTGAATGGAAGAGCCTGGGCGTTGCAGCCTGCATGGGAGAGCCTGGGCGTTGCAGCCTGCATGGGAGAGCCTGGGCGTTGCAGCCTGCATGGGAGAGCCTGGGCGTTGCAGCCTGCATGGGAGAGCCTGGGCATTGCAGCCTGCATGGGAGAGCCTGGGCATTGCAGCCTGCATGGGAGAGCCTGGGCGTTGCAGCCTGCATGGGAGAGCCTGGGCGTTGCAGCCTGCATGGGAGAGCCTGGGCGTTGCAGCCTGCATGGGAGAGCCTGGGCGTTGCAGCCTGCATGGGAGAGCCTGGGC
>LR753508.1:39533-66332 GCA_902729485.2 Mus minutoides | reverse complement strand
AGTCTAGTTTATCTAGTTTATCATGATGTTCAGAAGCAGCCTCAGACATAATTGACGTATGCTAATGTAGTTAATGCAGTACCTCAAACAGAATAGATGCTAAATGCTGGTGTCTTCTGTCTTTCCCGTAGGGCCATCCAGTGGTGTGAACTCAACAGTCATAAACGATGATCAATGCAAGGACATAATGGGGCATTTTGGGAGAATGTGTCCGTGGAAACAACCCCGTTTTCACGAGGGTAGAAGGTCTGAGGGAGCACCTGTTATTTTCGAGAGGAGCCGGGATAGCTTTAATGTCTGCTGTCTTTTTTTTGTTTGTTTTGTTTGTTTGTTTGTCTGTTTGTTTTTCAAGACAGGCTTTTTCTGTATAGCCCTGGCTGTCCTGGAACTCACTTTGTAGAACAGGCTAGCCTCGAACTCAGAAATCTGCCTGCCTCTGCCTCCCCAGTGCTGGGATTAAAGGAGTGCGCCACCACGCCCGGCCTTGCTGTCTTTTTCTTGTGATTTTTTGATGAATCAAATAAGCCTCCCTCCCAGCAATGACAATTATGAATGAAAATGATTGAAGCCACATGTTGACTTGGTGTGAAAATGAGGCTTGCCCCTTTAAGGAAGGCATCACCATGTTCTTTGGCCAGATGAAGAGACCAGGAAGAGACTTGAATATAGTCCTTGTGGTTGGGGGGGGGGTGTTGGGGGGTAGTCAGGATCCCAACCCAGATCTTCTCTTTTTACATTTGAATATTTTGTTTGCTTCTGGTTTCAGTGGTGTTTTTGTTTCCTTCCTTGTTTTGAGACAGAGTCTCACTATAGAGCCCAGGCTAAGAGTCTCACTATAGAGCCCAGGCTAGCTTTGAGCCCCGTATGTTGCCCAGGCTATGCTAAAACTCCTCATTGATCTGTCTCAGCTTCCTAAGTTCTGAGCCTCACTATTTGAGGTTTTATATCAGAGGCTGGTAATGCTAGGTCATGGTTACAGACATGTCTATTAGTTTCCTTGCAATACAACCAAACCTACAACATTTAAAAAAAATTCTTATGTCTATATATTTTCTGTAAAATGTATGGAATTTGGGGGTATTTTAAGCTCAAATTTGTTCAATAAGTTCTGTGAAGCTGATCTGGGTAGCTGAAGTATTATTCTATCTGTGGTTGTGAGACTATTTTCTTACTAACAAGTGAGACCAGCCTCATTTGGTACAGGGCTGGGCGAGACAAACTTCATTATCTCCATTTTAAAGCCGAGAGAAGGAGGTTCTGGGAGGTCAAGTAACTTCGGTGAGGCAAGAAACCCAACTAGGTTTAACGTACTGAAAAATAGCACTTAGACTGAAGATTTCTTCCTGCCACAATATTAGTTAAATCAGGTGCTGCTTTAACGTTATTTTTTTTTCCTTTCACTTCACAAGAAATAAAACACCACTTTCTGTAGTGGTGCCTGGTCCATACCCAGCACAGGCGGTCTTTGAATTAAATACGCTGCCACTTGCAAAGTCTTCAGCAAGATTGGAGGGGTGGCAGGTAAAGAAGGGGGAGGGTGGATGGGGAAGAGAGGGGAGGGGAGGGGAGAGAGATGGGATGGGAATCATGGGAAATGATGTGGCTCTGTGGAAATCCAGATTTGGAAGTGATTTTTAATCAAGTTCAACAAGAAGAGCCTCTCCCCAGGTGTCACCAACATGTAATCAATAACACCCCCCCCCCCCCGGGTTCCCAGCCCTCTCATCTCTAGTGTGACTCTATTGAACACAAGTTTAATTGACCTGAAAAAAAAAGTCTACTTATTTGCAAAGTCATGTGCACTGCCAGCAAGATAAACTTTTCATGGATCTTTGTACAGATGGAGGTTTCAGCTGGACTTGGTCCCAAGATAGTTCTTAACAGTAGAAAACAGTGGGGCCACGTCGTATTTTTAAATGCTTTGGGAGCCCCAGGCTAGAAGGCCATCTTGAGAACGAGAGGTACCGAACAGGGTAAAGATTTCCTTTTGCTTCACGTGCCCACTTGGAAATGGAATTGGATTGAACACCATAGGGGAATCCCCATAATCTGTCCTCAGGAAGGGCAAGTGATATGTAAGGGACAAAGCTGACGTAGGACAACTCACCTTCTTGGACCTTACAGAGTCCATGGGACCCTTACCCCAAGGCAATTCACTGCAAGCTACTGCATTGGCGTGTGGTATCCAGGCTGAGTCCGTCATCTCCACGGGCCTCATTTTCACACTGGTAGGTCCTACCAGTCAGAATGGCATAAAAAGTCTGACCTGCAGACCAGTGGTGCTGCACCCCTTTAATCCCAACACTGGGGAGGCAGAAGCAGGTGAATCTCTGAGTTCAAGGCCAGCCTGATCCAGGATAGCCAGGGCTATGCAGAACCATCCCCCTCCCAAGTTTGGACTAAAGCACATCAAGGAAATACAGGCATGGATGTGTGCATAGGTGTGTGCGCCTGTGCGTGCTGCATATGGAAGCCAAAATAGGGCATCGAGCCACTTGGAGCAAGTGACACAAGTACGTGGCATGTCTAGCATGTTCTGTATGGGCTGGGACCTGAACATTCATCCTTATGGTTGGATATGTGCTCTTAATAGCTGAACTGTCTCTTCAGCTCCCTCTTACTCTTTGAGATAAAGTTGCTCCTGAAGACCGGAAGCTTGCCAGCTAGTGTAGTCTGAATAGTCAACAAGCCCCTAAACCAACCTGTTCCCACCTCCTCCGTGCTTGTTTCCAAGTGTGGAACAGTCATGTAGATTACAAGACCTATCTTTTTGTGGGTGCTGGGGAGTCGGGGGGTGGGGTCAAACCCAGGTACTCACCACCTGAGCCGTATTCCCAACTCTGCAGCGTCGTTCTTGAACTCTTCATTTCTTATAGGTGCGATGAAAAGGGTCAAGTTGTGCTTTTTAAACGACTCACCCAACTCTAACCCCATGTAACTACACTGTGTTGATACCCTAGAAGGACATTCTCGTGGTATCCTCGGGCTCGGTTTGCTGTATTCCGGGTCAAGCCAGGCCACAGAGAAAGGGCTTTGAGCCAGGATATGTGGGCTCAGGATGTCCTGGCCATCCCTGTACCTGAATGTGCTTCTATAGAAAGAAAGCCCCTTCACAGAAAGAAAGGCTCTGTATTAATTAGCTTGTGCATGTGAAAATACTTTTTATACTGTAAGATATTGTTTACCTTTAAGCATGTTGACTTTTACCCAGGACAGCCCACTTATTAACCCCTCCCCCCATGGAACCTTAAAAATGACCCTTTAAACACTGAATGGAGGTTTTATCGGGTGTGCGTGTTCATAGTTGGAAGGGATCCTCACCTCCCAGCGGCTTGTGTAACCCAGTCCGTGCATTCTGTGCAACACCACTGTATCCTGTCCCCTGCTTTAAGGCAGGCATGTCCCCTTGCCCCGCCCCCTCGGCACCCCTCCATCTAGGAGACATAAAGCAGGTGCTCGAAATGCAGGGAACGTTGTTCTCTGTCGCCCAAGACTCTCAGAAAGTTGGGGGAATCTAAATGCGATCACTTGATCGTTCAGCGACAAATTCGAGAGGAAGAAACAGCTTGTTCTAGACTCTGCCTTTTACCTCCGGCCACCTCCATGACCCCCATGGGCGACCTCCAGGACCCCCATGGGCGATCCCATCAGCAACTGAACAAGGCTTGTTCCTTTCACTATTACTTTACACTTTTGAAAAGCATTGGAACACGAGACTTCCTGCTTGCTTCTGCTGGTCCAGCCTCGGTCATAAATCAGAATTCAGATGTCTCGTGGGTTGAGGTGAGGTCTAAGCTGATATTATCCTCCCCTTTAATGAAGCCTTGGAGGCTCACAAACCCAGATTTAGAATTGGTGGTTTGGATATTAAAAACCGGCCCCCTTCCCTGAGTTTTATGTTACCAGTTTAAATGCCAGGAGACAAGCAGTAAGTGATACGGTGAAAATGCCCACCCAGGGCTTCTAGAAGGACCCTCATCGGGAAGTTGAAAGCTAAGATTATTTTGGTTCCTGATGGATTGACCATTAAACCTGAAGAAAAAAAAGCAAAAGTTTAGATTTCAAAATCTTTCAAAATTGGCAGTGTCTTAAAACATCCTCGTTTCTTTCCCACCTCATCCGGACAGCTTTCGTCTTGGTTTGTTTCGATATTAATAAAATATTTGCATCGCTTGATTGTTGCTGAGCCATAGGACTATAAATCCAGCATTTCAGTGTGTGAGGGGTTTGAGTGTTGCCCGATAAGTATTATCACTTGTCTCTGAATGCCGATCCCACTTCTGGCCCAGTAGGATGGGCATTAAAACCAAGCATGCATTAGTTATCAGTTGAGCTCATGGGTCTTCAGTGTTCTGTGCTTGGCCAGTCAGTGGGAACCCAGGGAAAGCCTGACAGCAGGGAGACGTGGAAGGTCTGGGGCCAGATCTTAGAACTGGGCTCTGCTCGTTGCTGTAGTTAGAACATAGCACCCCATGCAATGAGACGTCTCTCAGCTAGCAAGGTCTCTACCTACTGCTCTCTGCTTTCTACCTGTGTTTAACCCATTAATCGACTTGTTTCTGTCCTTCCGTGGCCACTGAAGTGGCCATTACAGGAATTGCTCTCATGCATGCTTGAGATAGGTCAATATTCTTCGACGTTAGAATAAGGGGAGTATTGTCAACTCTTTTGTCACTCCATTTTTCTTTCTCTATGACAAAAATCTCTTAAAATCGCTTAAAGGTTGCTGGAGAGATTATTCAGTGGTTAAGCACATGGGCTGCTCTTGCAGAGACTTCAATGCTAGCACCCACATGGCTATTCACAGCCATCTCCAGTAATTCCAGTCCCAGAGGATCTGAAGCCTTCCTCTTGCCTTCTCAGGCGCTGAACACATGTGGTGCAGACATACATGCAGACAAAACATTCATACACTTAAAATAATGAGTAAAAAAAAGAAATTAAAACAGCTAAAAGGAGGAGTGGTTTATCTGGGCTCATTGTCCCAAAAGGATTTGATTCATGGGAGGTTGGTTTCATTGCTGTGGGCCTGAGGCATGGCTGGGGGCTGTTACCTCTTGGCTATCAGGAAACAGAGTCAAGAAGAGGGTTAGGCAAAGGTACGTCTGAAGGCCATGCTTCCAGTCACTGGCTTCTTCCAGCTAGTTCCTCCTTCTGTGTTTGTCAGTCACTGCAGAAGAATAGCTTCATTCTTCTGGAACCAAGCTATCCACATGAGCATGGGGAGGAGGGGAGACATTCAAACCATAACACCTCTCAATTCATTAACTCTACGATTATCTCGCGCTCATGTGTGTGTGTGTGTGTGTGTATGAGTGTGTATGTGTGTGAGTGTCTCTGTGTGTGCCTGTGTCTGTGTGAGTGTATGTGAGTGTGTATGTGGGGGGGGTATATGTACATATTTATGTGGGTATGTGCACATATGTGTAGAAGTGTGTGTGATCTGTATGTCATACTTGTGGAGGGCCAGAAGTCTATGTTGTTCTGATATCTTTCCCAATCACCCTCCAACCTACTTTTTCAGATAGGGTCTCTTACTGAACCTGGGGTCATCTTTTTGGCTAGGTAGTCTGGTTGGCTTTACCAACTGAGCCATCAGCCCAGCCCTGACCATGACCCCCCCCCCCCCCCCCCCCCCCAGACAGAGTTTCTCTGTGTAGCCCTGGCTGTCCTGGAACTCACTCTGTAGACCAGACTGCTCTCGAACTCAGAGATCTGCCTGTCTCTGCCTCCCAAGTGCTGGGATTAAAGGCGCACGCCACCACTGCCCAGTTCCCATGAATTCTCATTATGCCCACAGTTGTCTTTCTCTAAGATTTGACTGCACCACTATAAGGAGTAATTATTATGAAGACTCTGTCTGAGCTACTTTTTTCCTCTGTGAACAAGTATGTGACAGAATCCACTTAATGGAGGGAGGATTTACCTTGGCTCGCGTTTGGCAGAATATGGTCCATCATAGTGAGGGAAGCATAGTGGAGTCCATGGAGGTGAGAATGTACAAAGGGAGGCTGGGGCCAGGAAGTGGAGGCTTCAGATCGGTCAGAGTCCAATCTCCCTGGATCCCTCACATTCAAATCCCAATGCCTTCCAGAGAAGTGCATGCTACAGCCTGCCCTGCCCCTGAGCAATATTTTTTAAAGATTTATTTATTATCGTACATAAGTACACTGTAGCTGTTTTCAGACACTTCAGAAGAGGGCGTCAGATCTCATTATGGATGGTTATGAGCCACCATGTGGTTGCTGGGGATTGAACTCAGGAAGAGCAGTCAGTGTTCTTAACCTCTGAGCCAACTCTGCAGCTGCCAAACAATTTTTTCCTGTTTGTGTCGAGTGGCCCAGCCTCTCCCCAGCTTATACCTGCTCATTTCCTTTGTTTCCTGTTGCTCTTTCAAATCCAGTGTTCAACACACAGCAAAACATTATAGAAACTGGTAACACGCTGGGACGTGTGACTCAAAGACATAGAAAATGAGTGAGTGGGGCCAAGATGCTGGAATTCCCAAAATTCTTAAAATAGAGGTTGTTAAATGTGTTAAATGTGCCAGTGTCCTTTTTCGATATGTCATTATATATTTTACTCCTCTAGAACTTATAAATCCCAGAATATGTAAGTGGTAAATTGTGTTTTAAAGGACTATAAAAGGAAAGTTTTCCTTCATATTAAAGACATATGTTAAACAATTTACAGGGGGAAAAAAGCTGGATTGAATGGATGAGGAGATGGGGATCATTGATGGAGAAATCCAGGAACGGGAGAAGAAAGCAAGAGCCATGGGGAATGCTGGGATGAAGAGAGGCAGGATCTGAAATAGTGTCACTCTCTCCAGCTGTCGCACAGAGAGACTGCTGTCATGCTTGTGTCCTTGGGTCACAAAGCATCACCTTTCACCTGGGTGCAAATCGTCCCTTACAGCTGTGCCCTGTGTCCCCAGGGGCTTGGTTGCAGGTCTCTTCACAAAGACACTAAAACCTGCAGGTGTTCAAGTCTCTTGCGTAAGATGTTTTTAAAATGTGCACATATCCCCTTTTTGTGTTCACATATACTTGACATTACCTCTTGGTTATTTATACCATCTCATACTATGTGAATCATTGTTACATTATGTTCTTTACATATTTATATTTAGACAATCTTGTGTGGCCCGTACCAGCCTCAGACTCACTAGGTAGCTGAAGCTGACCTGAGTTTCTGATACCCATGCCTCTGCCTCCTGAGTGCTGGGATTACAGGCATGTACCACCATTCCCAGTTCACTCAGCATTGGGAACTGAACCTAGGGCTTCATCCATGCCTGTCACTCACTCTGCTGCTGACTGAGAAACATCCCAGCCCCTACTTCTAAAAATCATTTCTTAAATTTTTAGTAACTTCTATCCACATTGGTTGAATCTGCTGTTGGGACACTCTTGGGTATGAAGGGAGGAGGGCCAATTATATATACATATGCATATGTGTATACACATACATACACGCATACATACATGCATACATACATATTCACATATTCAAGACTCCCACGGACTGGGGATTGTATTTTCTTTGTTTTCACCATCTCTAAGTAATTAGCCTCTTGTGTGATGTCTTATATGGGCTTAATCATAAAAATCATTAAAATCATAAAAATAAAAACCATATCGGAGACGAAGGAATGGATGAGTGGAAGAAGAACTTGAGAATAATGATCCTCGGGTTGTTTCCGCAGACTCACCCACCCTCCCACCAGTAACTTCTTGATAACTACACTGAGCGTGCCAGACTAAATTAAGTATGCATCTATGTCCTTGACACATGGAAATCCAATGCTTCCCAGCACCATCCTCCCAGTATAATCATGATGATGAGCAACTCAGCTTGCTTGAGCAAATCTGAAGAGTTTGGGCCATTGGATCCATAGCTGGTGTTGTAGGCTGTTGGTTCCAGCTAGAACACCTGTGCCAATTAGAAGACTGGAATAAAAATAGAAATCCTTATACTCACCAGGCTCACTATATATAAATTATTAATGCTTCCTCATACTACGTTTTCCTTGAATACATTTAAATATGAATACATTGAAGGAAGGAGACAGTAAATTTATATTTCCATTTCTCCAATATAATTTATAAAATGAGTGTATTACATATTTTTATCATAAAACAAGTATATGTTCACATAGCAAATTTGCAGTGGTGGAAAGAATGAAGTTGAAATTAAAATCATTTATAAGGTCCCTTCTGTAACAGAAATATTTTAATGTTTTGGCATATATTCTTTTAGATTTTTTTCTTTGCACTTTGGTATTACAGAATCTTCTAATGTGCTTTCTTTCTTCAAGTATCTTTAGAATATTTTTATCCTGAGTGTCAACTGGATGGATTTGGAATCACCCAGGAGACGCATCTCTGGGTATGTATATGAGAGGGTTTAATGGAAACTGACTCATTGTGAATATGGGTGGAGTCATCCTTTGGGGTGGGGTCCTAGGTTGAATTAGCTGTGTAGCAGCTTACTGTTTGTGTCTCTCTCTCTGTCTCCTGACTGTGAATGCAGGGTTACCATCCAGCCCTGCTCCTGCAGCCAAGATGGACTGTAACCCCAAACTTGAGCTGAAATAAACCTTCCTTAAGTTGGCATGAGAAAAGTAGCCAAGAGAATAAACTACTGTAGCCTCTGTCATTTCCACAAGCCATGAGTCAACCCCTGGTGGTTGGCTGATACCTTATTTTTTAACATTTTATAATTATTCAGAACTCGACAAGCAGTACCCTTGTGCATAGCTTCTGTCACATGTTGTCGTACGACATTCTTGTTATGGAATTGATGCATCCAAGAATACTCCAGTCTTACAGGATTCTCTGAGAGGCTGCTATAGCTTCATAGAAGGCGTTTTATTTTGCTAGGTCATTGTTTTGTTTTTAAGCCATCCATACTTATTTCTTCTTCTTCTTCTTCTTCTTCTTCTTCTTCTTCTTCTTCTTCTTCTTCTTCTTCTTCTTCTTCTTCTTCTTCTTCTTCTTCTTCTTCTTCTTCTCCTCGTCCTCCTCCTCTTCCTCCTCCTCCTCTTCCTCCTCCTCCTCTTCCTCCTCCTCCTCTTCCTCCTCCTCCTCCTCCCCTCCTCCTCCTCCTCTTTTATCTGAACTATTCAATTTCTCCATGTCTTTTTTTTGTTGTTGTTTTGAAACAGCATACTTGTGATGCAGCCCAGGATGTCCTAGAACTTATCACTTAGCATATAGTGGCTTTGAGCCGGTCAAATTCCTGCGTCAGCCTCCAAAGCCCTAAGATTACAAGGACATCTTATTCAGGTCATCATCTTAAGTTTCCACACATGACATAAAACATGTTTAGTTTAGTTCACTTAAAGGTTGTACTCATTGTCCTACCAATGACATGGTTCCGTTCTTCATTATGGCGTCAAACTACTCCATTTTATTGATATCTTCCACTTCTTTATCCATTTATTTGATAATAGGTCTCTAGATTGATTCTCTATCTTAGCTATTGTCACTAGCACCATAATCAAATGAGAGTATGCAGTTTTCTCAACTGTATAAAAATTCTTCCTTCAAGTATACACCATAGAAGGTATTGCTAGATCATGTTAGGTCTGCTTTTAAGTTTTTAAGCCCCTGGCATACTGATTTCCATAGTAGCTAGAATAATTTACCTTCCTACCCTGTATGGTGGTTTCAATAAACACGGCTCCTCTAGACTCACATATTTGAATGCTTAGTTACTAGGAAGCAGAACTGTTTGAGAAGGATAGGCTGTGTGGGCTTGATGGAGGAGGTGTGTCACTGGGAGTCATCTTGGAGGTTTCAAAAGCCCACACCCTCTCTCAGGCACACCCAGTCTCTCCCTCCCTCCTCCCTCCATGCCCTTTCCCCCTCTGTTTCTGTCTGTCTCTCTGTCTGTCTGTCTGTCTGTCTGTCTGTCTGTCTGTCTGTCTTTCTCTCTCTACCTCTCAGCTACTGCTCCAGCTCTGTGCCTGCCTCTTCCCACAGTGATGATAATGGACTCTACAACTGTAAGCAAGGTCCCAGTTAAATGTCTTCTTTTATAAAAGCTGCCTTGGTCATGGTGAATCTTCACAGCAATGGTACAGGAACTAAGACACCCACCATATATACAGGTCTCCTTTCCCCAAGCCTTCCTTAGCCCTTTGTTTTTGTGCTGAGAGCTGACTGGCATAGGATGGAACCTTAGTGTATGTTGGATTTCCTGATGGCTAAAGTGGTTGAGCATTTAAAAATATATTTATTGGCTATTTGTATTTCTTTTGAGCAATTTCTGTTCAAATACTTACTTGTTTGGTTATGACAGACTCTTGTTACGTAGCCCAGGCTGGCCCTAAGCTTATTATGCAATGCAGACTAACCTCGGCTTAGGGTCTCCTGCATCAGCTTCCCCATTGCTGGTACTACATATGTGTGCCACCATGCCTAGTTTATCTCAGTAACTGACTAGATTATATATTGTTTGGGGTTAACTTTTTGAGTTCTTAAAAATATATTTCTAGATATTAATCCTTTATATGTCCAGGATTTCTCCCATTTTGCATGTTGTCAATTAATTATTGTCTACTTTTCTAACTTCTTCTCCTTCTTCTTCCTGCTTCTCTACCTCCTTCTCTTCTTCTTTTTCCTCCTCTTCTTCTTCTTTCTCCTCCTCCTCTTCCTTCTCCTCCTCTTCTTCTTGCTCCTCTTCCTCCTCTTCCTCCTCCTCCTCTTCCCCCTCTTTTCTCTTTTTGGAAACAGGGCCACTCTCATTATGCAGACCAAGCTGACCTCAAACTCACAGAGATCTGACTGTGTCTGCCTCCCAAGTGCTGGGATTAAAGGTGTGTCCAACTCTATGTTATTTCCATTTGGTGGAACTGACTTAACACTCATGGAGTCTGACTTGGGGCTCACACCTATTCTAGCAGATCCTATTAGTTTTTCCATAGAGGTGACTGACAAATAATGATAAATTTGATTTTTTCCTTTCTAATCTTCAACATTTTATAGTAAATGTTGTTTAAAGCACAAATAATAGGGAAAGTATGTACTTTACTCTAGGTTTATAAAATTCCAAAAGTTACATACAAACATTTTATGTAATGTTTGTTTTAGAGTTTTATGAAGTTAAGGATGTTTCGGGGAGCTGGAGCGATAGCTCAGAGGTTAAGAGCACTGCTACTCTTGCTGAGGACCTGGCTTGGTTCCCAGAACCCACATGGTGGTCCACAACTCCTGGTCCAGGGGTCCAGTGCTTTCCTTTGGACCATACAAGTGGTGCTTATACACACATGCAAACAAACACTCATATACATCAAATAAAATAAATCTTAAAAATATAGATACAGATATCACCTTTTATTTCCAATTCTTTGAAAGACTTTAAAATAATAACTTAATTTAACTTAATGTGTTTGCCTCTATATCTATCTGTCATGTAATAAACAACAGGAATAAATTGGTAATGTTACAGCTATCAGAATGTACGCATTGACTCTGCTTAACTAACTTTCTCATTAGAATTTGTGCATCTCAATGCACACATAAAACTGTCTCTTTTTTTTCCACTTTTCTATCCCACTTCTTTGTTTTGTTGTTATAATCTAGAATTTTAATTCCAGTTGGCATTTAAAATTGGATGAATCTATGGTTGTTCATTTACGTTATATAACACCAGTTCGTTGACTGATTCTGGCTTGAATGCTTTCGCCGGAGTGTTTCCAACAAGATATCTGCAGCAAGGCTGTGTGTGCACAAAATAGCGTTATTACATGCTTACATGTAAAAGAATGTCGCTGTTGATAGAAGAGTCTAGGCTTCAAGATAATTTCTTTCAACATTTTGAAAATATTTCTCTGTTACCATCTGCCTTTGGTGATGTGATTTAAGTCTGGCGTCAGATGGATTCTCGTTTCTTCAGAGGCAATGCAGCCTCTCGTGGCATGAATGGAGGTCAGAGAATGACTTGCGGGTGTTTGTTCTCTCCTTGTCCTTGGGTTGCATTCAGGTTGGCTGGCACAGGAACCCTTTAGCCTCAGGGACATCTCACTGGCCCCGGCTTAGTTTTTATTTCTGGAAAACTTTGTAAATACTACTTTTGGTCTTTATAGCTTAAAATGTTCCGATTTAAGAGGTGGGTTTCTAGACCATAGTTTCCATTCTTTTTCTCCCTTCTTTTAGCATTTCTCACCATGCAACAATGGCTGTCCTGGAACTCACTCTGTAGACGAAGCTGGGCTCAAGAACTCAGAGATCTCTCTCCTGCCCCCTGCCCCCTGCCCCCTGCCCCCTGCCTCCTGCCTCCTGCCTCCTGCCTCCTGCCTCCTGCCTCCTGCCTCCTGCCTCCTGCCTCCTGCCTCACCAGAATTAAAGGTGTGTGCCACCACTTCCCAGCTATACATTTTCACTTTTATTGATACTTTTAAAATGTCCTCTGAGCCAATTGTGGTGGCACACAACTTTAATCCCAGCACTCAGGAAGCAGAGGCAGTCGGACCTCTGAGTTCAAGGCCATCCTGGTCTACAGAGTGAATTCCAGGACAGCCAGGGCTACACAGAGAAACACTGCCTCAAAAAACAAAAGAAGTCTTCTGGGAGAGCTCTCTATTATCAACCTTCTTTTTAAAAAAAAAAAGTTGTATGCTTTTACTCAACTTATTAACTGAATTCTTTCACTTTTATATTGTTTATTTTTAAAGATTTGGGGTTTTTTATTTATCTGTATGAGTCTGTGTGAATGTATGCTGTGCTTGTGTGCAGAGGCTGGAAGAGATCAAATGCCCTGCAGTTGGAGGTATAAGAATTATGAGCAACATCATGTGCTCAGAACTGAACTTGGGTCGTCTGCGAGGGAACTATACACTCTTCACCAGTGTGCCAGCCTCTCTTTTCCTATCGGCATACTCACACGCATGACCCATCACTAGCTATAGCCTAAGAGCCAGCAGATGTATTTAGGAGGCCATTTACTGCCTTATTTGCCTGAGTCCCTCGTTTTCTACAGCACAGCCATTCATAAGCAGCATTTTCCTGTCCTATTATTTTTTGTCTGTCACAAATTTTATAAGTTTCTCTTTTATTCAATGTTCTCACTGGATCTTGATTAGCTCTCTTGGTTTGTCTCCATGTCGGATCTTTGTTAGGAAATTTTTCTGAAGACAACATGCACAGTTTCCCTTTGTAAAACTTAAGTGTTCCTCCTCCTCCTCCTGGCCCGAGAAGTTAATTGTCATAATGTAGTTGTGTGTGTGTGTGTGTGTGTGTGTGTGTGTGTGTGTGTGTGTGTGTGTGTATGTGTGTGTGTACATGTGAGTGAGTCAGTGTGCCCTGGAGACCAGAGGCACTGGATCCTCTGTAGCTGGATTCACAGCAGTTGTAAGTTGTCTGACATGGGAATTGAGCTCAAGTCTTCTGGAAAAACTGCGAGCACTCTTGATCTCTGGCCACCTTTTCAGCATTCAGTTGGTTTTCTTAAAACGTTGTCCTTTGTTTTGATGAGACCAGTTTTTATTCACCCTCCTGGTTTCCTGGAGATTCCTCTACTCTCTGACCAAACATTATTAGGGTTATAAGGCTTATAATATGTATTTTTTAAACCACTATTCCCATTATAAAATCTTGCCAAGATCCATAGCTTTATTGAATAATGAGGATGCCCAAAGCTGTCTCTCAGCTCTAAACTCTTTCTCTCAATTCACAGGTCTAACTGTTTGCTTGATGTCCACAGTAGATGTTTTCCACTTAACATGTTTAAAATAAAACAAAACATAAAACTTCAGCTGATACTTATTAAACTATATCAATTCTTCCCTTGATTCAGTAACAAACAATTAGGTCATGCAGTAGAATGAATCATAATCTAGAAAAGAATCTTTGATAGTTTTCTTCTGTCCTTAACACCTGACAGAGTATCAACAAAAACACAACTGGCCTCTATCTACTTCTCTCCAATACCTGGGAAGTTTAAAACACCATTACCTCTTGTTTGGGCCACAGTGGCAGGTCCCCACTGGTCTCCCTCTTTCAGGCATGCGTGCTCTAGGTTTCTTCCCTTAGAGGCACTGTGATCTGCTTAGAGTCTTGAGTGTCGCTGTCCAGCTTAAGACCCCTGCGTGCTTTCACAGGATCTGTAGAAAAGGTCCAGTTGGCTTAGCGTGGTTTGTCTAAACAATGTCACAGCATGGCATTCTCCTCCAGTGCCCTTCTCTCCTCCAAATATGACCACTTTTCTCTGGGTTAGTTAGGGTCCTGTGGCTGCTGTTGCCTCTACTTGGGGGGAGGTTCTTTCCCTGCTTCCTTACAAGGTCTTGATGCCCACCATAACTCACTAAGAATCCTGTGATTGCTTAGGTCAGGTCCGACTTTCTTTCTTTCTCCTTGTAACACTGCAAGAAATCGCTGTGCTGATTTTCTGCCTGCTGATGCTCATTAGAATGTAAGTAACTGAACTATAGACTTGGAATTGTTCCATGAAGTTGTCTCATGGTCTAGAACTAAGATGGCAGAATAACTCACCGTCTAAATTGACACATTTTGCCTTAATATACTATGAGTAGGAAGCAAACCTACCAGGTCTGAGCAAGGACTACTCCAGGTAGAATGGAACAAATGGTTAGCCTTCCTAGACCACTAACTGGTGCTACTATCCCTCAGCAATGAGCTATTAGACACAATTACAGAAACATAGACCACTAAGTGAAAGAAACCAGTAAAAGATCAAACTGCTGGGCAGTGGTGGCACATGCCTTTAATCCCAGCACTTGAGAGGCAGAGGCAGGCAGATTTCTGAGTTCGAGGCCAGCCTGGTCTACAGAGTGAGTTCCAGGACAGCCAAGGCTATACAGAGAACCCCTGTCTTGAAAAACAAAAACAAAAACAAACAAAAAAAGACCAAAGGCTGCAAGATTTCATCTATATAAAATTCTACAAAAAAATCTCTCTATATATACTTATACATATCTATATATACTATATTTATTATATATAGTTTATATATAATTTATAATCTATTGATTTACATCATATATTATATAAACTATATATAATATAGAGAGCTTTGTGTAGAATTTTTGTGTGTATTTTATATATATGGATGTGTGTGTGTGTGTGTGTGTGTGTGTGTGTGTGTGTGTAGAGAGAGATATATCCAGATATGGATCGATCTGTCTATCTATCTATCTATCTATCTATCTATCTATCTATCTATCTATCTATCTATCTATTCATTATATATTTATATATTTCTCTAATATTTATAAGAGACATATGTAGAATGGAGAAACATGGTAAAAATCTACCTCAGTCTGATGCTCATGGTCAACCTCAATACAAAAGTACAAACTTTGTTTACTGTAGTATAAATATAAAATAATGGGGCTGGAGAGAGAGCTCAGCAGTAAAGAGCTCTTGCTTCTCCTCCAGAACACTTAAATTCAATTCTATAACGGCCTATAACTCCAGCTCCTCTGACCTCTGTGGTGAGTATCTGTGTTCATACCTGCATACCTACACATGATTAATACAGTTAAAAAATCTTTAAATATAAAAGAATACACCTAGCACTATGTACCGGTATGTATGGGTGTGTGGGTTGCTTGATGCTAAGATAGCCCAGCGGCAGGGAGAACAGTGACAAGCAGTGTTTTTAATACCCCCTCTAATAGGAAGAATTGGAGCTCTGAGGAGAAACGGCTGGTTTTATGGTTTAGACGTGGGTAGATGAGATGTGCCTGAGGAAGACTAATAGCTGCCAAAAGGACTGAACTGTGCGCTTGCACACACATGCACATGCACACACACACACACACACCTCTCACATATACAAACAGGGCTAATTGCAATACTAAAGGAACACAAGAGCTAAACTGAAGAAGTTTTCTAGGTTCAAAATTGGAGTAATTTGAGCAATAAGAAAACCCACTCCAGTGGGTTAAGTTATAGATCTAAAACAAAGGGTGAAGAGTCAATAGTGCAAACTTATATACATTGGTTAATAAACAGAGAAGATGATTGTCCCACGTAGAATTTTAATTTTCCCAAATCTTTCCTTTTGAAGCATCCTATTCAAGGAGCTTAACTCCTCTGCACATGGTGACTGATCGCTGAAGAAAACAACATGGGGGAAGGGAAAAAAATCTCTACAGCAGAGAAACAAGGGGGAAGCAGCCCTGGACAGATGGCCAAGGTCAACTTCAATATGGACAGGTCAGATGGACAGCCATGCAGTACCCTTGAGGAGGTGTTATGCGAACTTATAACTTCAGCTGGATAAACTTATCATTGCACATAATGCAAATTATAGAGTGGCTAATAAACTACTGAATCCACACCCTCAATGCTGTCAAGGTCATGAAAAACAAGGAAATTCTGAGAAACCCACAGACAGAAAAGCTTAAGGAACCCGACAGAGCCACTGTGATGGGACAGCCTAGGGCAGGACACAAAGTCATAAGAAATGGGACTAACCTATGGAAATACCTAGATACCCCAGCCATTCAAAGAGAGGAGTCTGAGGTAGTGTGGTGAAGGGTGGGTGTAGACAGATTCTTTGAGGTTATGTAAATAATATGTAAATTAAAGCTTGAATAGTAACAGTTAAACTAGGCTGGCTCTGAATTGGGAAACTAGTCTGGAAATGTTTTGACAAAGGAGAAAGGATGCACATACAGATAAATGCATCTGATAAGAACAGTAAACTGGTTTACGTCTTAAACCCTCCACTAGCTTTATTACAACCTCCCCTGCAGGAAAGGGAACGCACCTCTACAGCAGAGAAGCAGGGGAAAGCAACCCTGGACAGATGGTCTGAAAGAGTAGTACATAACCAAAGACAAAATGGAGTCCCTTGTGTCAGGAGGGAAAGTGAACCTTTAAACTAACCGATGGCCTTAGGTATGGGCAAGCCTTTCCTGGAAAAATCACAGAATAGCCCAACGCCCTCTGAATGTCACAGCGACCTCTGTGGAATGTCTCAACGACCCAGGAGGTTGCCTAAGGTAGCACATGACTTAACTTTTAGGTAGATTACCTCCCCGCCCTCCTTGTCTCTTAGAGTTAGCTATTACCTCAAGCTGCCTCTTGCTGATGTTTGAACTAGCCAATCATGTGAAACCGCGCCAATTTCCCCAACCCCCATACCCCCATTGCTATAAAAGCTTCTAATTTTCGAGCCTCGTGGTCGACCCCCCTGTCCCCTGCGTGGGATACGGGGTCTTCCCGGAGCTCTGATTAAAATTCCTCTTGCAGTTTGCATCAAGACAGGTCTCTCATGGTTCTTGGGATGTACGAACAGCCCGTGTTTGGAGTAGGGGGTATTTCTGGTTTGATCTTACAGGTCAAGGTCAAGGGTGGAGATGGGGATGGAGGTGCTTATCTTCCCTTCCACAGATGAAGAAATCAAGGCTCCTGCAGTCTTTCCCCTGCTGCTCAGCAAGTCTGTGATTAAAACAGGCTTGGAATCCAGACCCATCAGACCCTAAAGCCTGCATCCTCTCTTCTGCATACACTTCTCATTAGCCTATGAATCCCGAGGAGGCTGTGACCAAGCACTTTCTCCCTCCTGAAAGGAACTTGGGGCGAGCTAGCCTGTGGAACAGCACCGGTGCCTGGAAGGGTCAGTGCAGAGCCAACCGATGAGCTCCAAGAAGCTCTCACAAAAAAAAAAAAATAAATAAAAATAAAAAAATAAAAAGGCCCTCTCTCTTTCTTGCCAGGAACAGAGCCCTGTGAAAACAGAGGTCAGATTCCAACCTATGAACCCGAGGGAAATTATGTATCACGAAAGTATGGCCTGGGAGAAGGAAAAACAACACGAACGCCTGTTATGGAAATGAGGCCGGAATCAGAGCTGGTCAGAGAGAGGCAGGGTTGGAGGCAGAGCCGAACCGGGGTGTGGGGGGATGGGAAGCATCACCGACCGGAATGAGCCTAGGGTTGCCCAACTTGGCGTTTAAGGGATTCTGCTCCTATGTTCTCCTTCTCTACCAGCACAAAATAGCAAGTGCTACAAAAAGCAGCAGAAGCCGGTCAGACCTAGCTAGAATGCACCTAAAAAGCCATCGTGGATGTGCTTTGGTGTGCTGGATCATGGTTGCTGGAGCAGGGTAGAAGACGGGGTCTTAGACAGCCAAAGGCAAGTGTTGCGCTTAAGTGTTACAACTCTGAAAACACACAAGAGATGACGAGACTGCCCAGTGGTTAGAGCATCCGTTGCTCTTCCAGAGGACTGGACTTCCATCCCTAGCACCCACGTGACAGGCTTACAACTCTCCGAAGCTCCAGTCACAGGGAACCTGAAACCTCCTTCTGGCCTCAGGCACTGTACAAATGTGGTGTACAGACTTACGCGCAGAGAAAACATTCGTACACATAGAGTAATGTTGGGGAACCTTTAATAGGTGGCGCCTGGTTAGAGTTGGTTAGGTGGGGGAGGGGCCTCTGTCCTCAGGAGAAAAGGTGGGATCCTTGTTAGTTCTCATAGGACAGTTGCTATAAAAGAGCTATACAGAGAAACCCTGTCTCGAAAAAACAAAAAACAAAAAACAAAAAAAAAAAAGAGCAAGTCTGAACCCAGACTGTCGCTGACTTCATGTCTGTGACGTCTCCCTTCCTCATGTACTCTACCATAAGGCCATTCACCATTTCATGATACAACCGAGGAATTCCGTCTCGGGGCAAGTGCCATGCATTTTGGATATTTGACCTCCCTACTTTGTGTATTTTGTTATAATAACAGAAAACAGGATGGAGCTGCTTCCTGTGGGCACAAGGGGACCATAGTTGCCACAAGGCAGTAACTATAATAATCTACCAAGGACCTTGCAGTCATGGCGATGAAGTAAGTAGAACCTGGCAGTCCAGGCTAGATCTGTAGTAATGGTACTGAGGCTGCCAACATTCCTTCCTTGAGGGTGGAGGGGAAGATGACTAGACCTGAGAGTCCAGTCACCCCTCCTTTTAGCCCCTCCAGCCGAACATAATCCTGCTTCAGTTCCTCATGGATTTGTGGGGTGTGTGCGGTGGCTGAGCTAAAGCATATGAGCTGGAAGGTGGCTGAGGGTTGGGAGTCCCCTGGCACAGCTGTTCATGAGTCATCTATACTTGGAGGAAGACTTTTTGGTGATGTAGCTCTCCAAGAGTCTCCCATGCTTCTATAAGTAACCCTAGTAAAGTCATTGGCTCTCGAAGCTGGATCTGGATCGGACCGTTCCTTTGGTCTGCCAGTGCCCTTTCTGGCAGGAGTAGCTGTTTCTTTACGTCTTCCCAGGGAGAGTCACGTGACACAGATTAATATAGACGGCCGAAAATATTTGTTCAGACCACTCATACCAAAGCCAAAAAGTACTTGGAGCGGGCTGAGCGCTTGGCGGACGGATCACAGTGGATCATTAGGTCAGCTGCTTTTACACTGAAGGGCTGGGATGTGTTTGCTAATAAAAAGGGGTGGTAAAATAGGGTCCAGTGTGGTTGGCCAAAAGAATGTGCGGACTGGGAAGGCGAGCAAGGAAAAACTGAGACGTTGCTCTGACCTTCAGCCCCTGTTCCCAGGTGGGGGCCTTATCCCCACAGCCACCAGCCTCCGTACTGTGGTACAGTTGCACCCCTTAAACCATCCCAGGAAAGCCTGTCTTGGGTCCCACCCACCTAGAGGATGGCCTTTTGTGAGGTTGACCTCTTGTTTGTGTGGTCGTTTGGTAGATAGCCAGATTTTTCTCTAGGGTGAGTTAGAGATCCAGGTTTGGGGCACGCCTTGAATCTTCTGATTATTCAGCTAGCAAACCCTCTACCACACAGATGGAGTCGGGCCTGTTGTTCTCCTTCCAAGAAAGTCTGAATCAAAGGGAGGTGTGGTGGAGATTCCGAACTTTGAAGCTGGAAGCAATTGACATTTGGATCCTGGAGGAGGAAGGGGAAGTATTTGTGGTTCGGTGTTTACATTGGCTCGGATAACAGGGCTCCTACAGTTGCAAGCCTTGGTCTCCCGTTCTCATCACGCCCTCCTGCACTAGCCCCACTGAGCTGGCTGAGCGGGGGTCCTGGGGACATTCCTCAGCAGCTGACCTTTGTCCTGGCTGTTTCTAACACAAGCATCATTCGCTGTCCTGTAGCTCAGGATATTAAATGTTGGGGGCGCTGGGGGCGGCGTGAGAGTTCACCGGGTCAGCTTGCAGCTCTGACTCCAAGCGTAGATGAGTGCCAACTGTGTGCCAAGAGGCTCCGAACAGAAGGATGGGACCACTCCAGAGTTTTCACACAGAGCGGATCCACTTGGGGGGAAATGTCTGAGATAAGATTATTAAGCATGGTGAACTTTTAAAAGAGAAAAACATAGGAAAAGAACATGGTTGGGTGGGTACTGTAGTTTTCTTATGGAAGCGCGTCCGGGTACTGGCTCGATTCCTGCTTGAGGCACCATGTTAGTGATCCTGTTGAAAAGCCTTCTTGGGAGACTTTGTGCCTTTTGGTGAGACTTTGTTCTTGGATGATGTATTTGATTTGAGAAAGCGACTTCACCCTCAAATGGTAGGTGACTTGATAGAGTTATTGGTTGTTTTTTTTTAAGTAAAAATAGTTATAAAACCCTTTTTTTCTCTCTAATATCATCTTTCTGGCTGACATCATAGAGTAATATTTTGGGCTTTGGAAGGGATAGGAGGAATTACGTAAGGTGTTCCAATAGCACTTCATGCTAGGTGTTATTTGGAGGGGCAAAACTCAGCTCTAATTGGGGGTATCAATATCGTCTATTTAGGGACTGTTTTAAAAGAATGCTATTTCAAGCCAGTAAAATTAGTAATACCAACATTTGTGCAGTGTTTTTAACTTTTTGGAGAGCTGTAGGTACCTGTATTTAGTGGTTACAAGTTTCAGAGAAGTTGTGTTTGATCACACAGGTACAATTTAGCACCTCAGGTACGATTAAAGAACTGGGGAGTTAAATAAACAGTGGACATGCTTTCTTGGTGTTCTGTGTGAGAAATTTGCCACACACACACACACACACACACATGCATGCACATGCACATTATGGGAAAATAGTTAACAGCTGGGGCTTGGGATTTAATATGCTATTGGAAGGTTAGTGGAGTCTTTAGGATTTAGGGCCAAGGAGAGGAAGTTAAGTCAATGTGGGCATGCCCTCAAAGGGAGTAGAGAGAGTCCAGATCCGTAACTTATTTCATCTTGAGGCTTAGCTGCCGTGATGTGAGCATCTTCCTCCCCCTCGTGCTTCTCCCTTCACACACTGCCTTGTCTCCGTTGCAAAGGCAGCAAGGCTGAGCAACAGTGGATTGAAGCTCTGAGCCCGGGAAGCATTTCCTCCCTGTCAGTGGTTAATTTCAGGGGTTTGTTACAGTAACAGAAAGCTAACTACCACGTTAAATTTTCTGTTTGTGAGTTGGAAATAAAAAAGAATAACACCAGCCAGGCAGTGGTGGCGCACACCTTTAAAACCAGCACTCTGGAGGCAGAGGCAGGCAGATTTCTGAGTTTGAGGCTAGCCTGGTCTACAGAGTGAGTTCTAGGACAGCCAGAGCTACACAGAGAAACCCTGTCTCGAAAAAACAAAAAGAACAAAAACAAAAACGAAAAAGAATAACCCCAGCATCTCGTAGGCCTTTCCTTCTGGGTACTAGATCAATTTAAAACAGATATACTATGTGTTATCTACATAGGTCTTAAATTAATATATGTGCATACATATCAGTCATAGAAATCACTCAGTAATTATCCAGTTATTAGTACAATTATTCCCCCAGTTTTTCTAAAATAAGCAGGCCAGGAATTCTGAATCTCACTATTATTTAATTAGCATAACAACCTCAATGTAAGCTATGAAAATTTCCTAAGAGTCCACATGTAACGTTTTCTAAAACTTCCTGTCTCCAGTTAAATTATTACAGTGCCTCTCTTTGTCTTGTTGCTTATGCTAGTGAACAAAATACTTTCTATCTTTGGGTATGTGATTAAGTTGATATTTGCAAATCTGTCATGTTTTTCCCTCATCAGACCACACTGAGAAAATAAGAGCGTTTTAACATCTATTGTTATATTTATTTACTTGCTTGTTTTAGTGCTGAGTGTGTGAATTAGAATTAAATGACACTGAGCAAGTAATCTACCACTAAACCATACCTCCAGCCCTTTTCGCAAAGTCTGGATAAGTTGCCCAGACTGACCTCCAACTTGCCCTACTGCCTCATACTGGGCAGTACCCATTCTTTAAGCTTTTTCTTGTAGTAAAAGAGGCCAGTATCACACGTGCAGTATGAATGAAGTGCCCTGAATCCTGGGCCCTCCCATCTGTCTAGTGTATTCTAATGTATGTGGATTTCAAGCTAGACCAGCAGAGAATCTTCTCAAAATGTCTGAAGTTCAGCTGAGCCGGTAAGTAGAAATGCCTCCCTCAGTGAGTGCTGTTGATTTTGGATTGAGATGTAGCATTTAAATATCTGGTCCTAAATTAATACTCTCTCTTTTCAGTCTGAAGTTCCACGAATGCTATGTGTGCTGGATACTGGTTGCTGTCACCCTCGGCTCATGGTTTAGGATCCGCCATGATGGGGAGGGTGTGGCAGAGTTCACAGAGGCAAGGACTCCTGGAATCTCCATGCCAGGTATTCAGTTGAGTCCTTCCTTTTCCTTTGTGTTTAGTATGGGACCCCCAGTCTATTTGATGGCGCCATCTGCACTGAACGTCGGTCCCCTGCTCAGTTAAACCTCTCTGGAAATGTCCTCAAAGACACATTCTGAGGTGTGTCTCCTAGGTGACTCCAAATTCAGTCAAGGTGACAAAGGAGATTAACCATCACATTATCCTAATGCCTCCTGCTCAAGGGCAAAGTCACTCAAATTGTGTGGATAATCTGCCATCAAGATATTCAATCACTCTGGTTCTAAATGTACCCATGAGTAAAAGGAGGTTAATAAAAATAGTCAACATGAAACTAGAAAAAAGAATGTGTGTCACAGGAAGGACTCCATAGTCCTTGCATAGGTATCACTGGTGGTGAGCTGTTTTAAGAAATAAGAGCTATTATGTTAAAAAGTACTTAACACCAGGCCCATCAGATTTAAGCTTTCACAAAAGCTGAGTTATTAATGTTGATCCTACTACCATTGCTGTGAAAGAGAGGTCCACAGTCCTTTGTTGAGATGAGAGCTCGCTGCTCCTTCAAGCTTCGATAGGCTCTTATTCCATTTGCTATGCTTAATAACAACTGTGTTACAACCCCAGAGCTTCAGAGTATGCACAGGCAGGTCCATAATAGGACCAGGAAGACCTGCTTTGGCTGAATGGGAGTAGAAAAGAGCTATGACAGCCATGTGACTCAGGTTCAGCGGAAGTGACAAAGTGCTATCAGAGAGAAACGGAGAGAGCTTAGCACTGCTTGTGGAACAGCTAAGACTAAGCAGGCTTGAGTAGTGTGGTGGGTGATGGAAGCCTATGCCCTCTGTGTACATAGGTGTGCTAATGTTGCGTGCAAAGGAGAAGGGAAGTCGCCCAGGGGGTCTCCCACAGGTCCCTCTGTATGGTCAGTCACCTCAGCTGGATGTATCATGTATATTCCCTTGCAGACACCGGTATCACTGCCTCTCTGAGAACTGGGAAGAGAAGAGATTTGTTCTACATTCTCCCTAGGGCTATCATAGATACCACAATACCTCCACGCTCTGATGGTTCTGATGGCTAGAGAAGACTTCCTACCTACAAGCTCTCAGGATAGGAAATACAAAAGCCCTCCCTGTATTGCCGCATACCCTATAAGGGTCTAGTCACACCTCTCTATGGTCCCTTATCTCCATGCCTTACTCACAGGTACGGCAGCAAGTACCCGGCTGGGATGTCAGAGAGACCGGCTCTGTCCTGCTTTCTCAGTGCATACACTCAGTGCTCTTTAAAATACTCTGATAGCAAGCAAGAGAGCGTCATCCCTCCTTGCCCTGTTGGAGAAGGGATGCTCCTTCCCACCAGCCCATGCTTGCCTGAGAGCTGACACTGTGCTTTCTCTCTCCAGCACAAGTGAACTAACTGTTCTAGTGTCTGATGGTGCCCGCTGAAACCTCCTTGCGGGACTCTCTGGAGTCTGTGAGTCCAACCTGTGATATTTTAATGTTGGGGTTGAGTCCCCGATCCTGGGATGTTAGGACCATCTACTTTGCATGCTGGTACCACTCCGCTTTGGAATCACCTGTCTCATTCATCCATGTCTCCTCCCTTGAGAGGCCTTTTCATTGGAGACTATTACAGCGATGTTAACCTTGTTTAAAGACCCCTCTCCCAATTCTTCCCTAGTTATAGAGCATGTTGTCTAAGAGTCCACACACAACTATAATACCACGGCAGCTTCACACTGTTTCGGAAGCTTGTCTCGACTTAGCCTACACTGGGTCAATGTTGGTTCACTATGTCTTTTAGAACTCTGGATGTAACCAATAAATTGAGGTTATTACAGGTCTATACAAATTTAAATTTACCTAGTAAAGTTGAAGTAGTTTAATCGTGGTGACATGCACACAGTGTAAAATGTGTACAATGTCTTCACCGTTTTCACACACACCACTTAGTGTAACTAGGTAAATCTTTCAGTGGTTTATAGGCAGGACCACCAGCCATCTTCAAAATCCCTTTCCTCTTCCTTCACTGACAACATTTCTGCATTCACCCTCTCCCCACTATCTAGTCCATCCAGATCCTGCCTATGTTGAGATACCTATGCTGACGTGTCTATCGGGATGAATCAAAAGAGAAAAAACACTGGTTCCCTCTGCCCAGTGGAAACCCCATCTCAGCCTGATTTCCCAAGAAGGGACCAGGAAGTGAAGGCTGCAGTAATAAGGCCTCTGCTGCAGAGCCTAGATCTCTAGGGCAGGGTTTGTTCCAAGGCAGATTCCAGAAGGCAGGTGGTGCACCTGTGTGAGACACGGTTACGTCTGCAGCGTGGTGTAAGTCATGGAGGCACAGTGGGCACACCCAGGATAGGTACCACAGTCTTCCGGAGTCATCAGCTCTAACCAGACAGCGCAGTATCTGGTCCTATGGGGGGTTTGATAGATAGCACTTGCCATGGCTTAAACTCACGGCCACAGCTCTTAGTCCCCAGGGTAAGACTATTGACATCGAAGCCTCTAAGAGGTCATTAGGTCACGAGAAACCTCCTTTCCTGAACGGGATAATGCTATTATTAAGGAAGCTTCTGGTGGGAAAAGATTTTTCATAATAGAGTGGGTATCCTCCCCCCTTTCTGCCTCCTGCTTTCTACCATGTGATGACACAGCAGGAAGGCCCAGCCATATGTGATCCTCCTCTGTCCTGAACGTCCCCATCTCCAGAACGGAGACACATATACCTCCAATGTTTGCACATCACCCACTCTTGGTTATTCTGTTACAGTGTCTCAAAGCAGACAAAGGCAGTATTGCATGCTGGATATTTTTCTATAACTGTGGCCCTTCCTGAGTGCCCTACTTGAAAAAAAAAAAAAGACAGAGAAACAAATTCTCAGCTACAACCACAGGAGACCAGAAGAGGATGTGAGTGTCAATAAGCCGTCCCTTCATTTCTTCCTCCTCATTTTTATTCAACTACCCAGGGACCTGCATTCTATAGGAGACAAACGCTGCAAGTGACAGGCACGAGGCAGCCACCCTTCCCCCCACCCCCACCCCCTTCAGAGCAGGTTAGCAGGTTCAAATAAAACATATTGTAGAGAATTACACCAAGCCGGAGCGGAAACTGTGAGGTGCAAGACGATATTTTTAGAAGTTTCTTTAATGACAGGTCACATTCCTGAGGGTTAGCCCAAGTGGCAAAGCTAACAACACTTATTCCAAACGGAGCAAAAGATACAGCAGGCAATTACAGGTTAGCAGCAACTGTGGGGAGGGAAAACTCTTCTCGAACTTCGTGAGGGAGCAGCTTGGAGCGTGTAATTTGAATATAGATAGCCAACCAGAAGGGAGTCCAGGAGGGGAGGGAAGCCAGTGAAGGGGGAAGAAGAGGGAAGGAAGGGGGGCTTGCCAGAGGTTCATTATTTTCATATTTTAAAACCCTGAGTAGTTTGAAAGGATGATTGCCAGAGGGGACCAGGAAAATTAGCGGTTGTTTGATTCGGGATCAATTTTCAAATCTGCCCAGCTTATAATTGTGCGACTCTTGCTGTCATCACTCCTGTGACTCAGGCTCCAGATGTTCGGGGTTGAAATGTCCCGAGGGCTCACCACCTCCCTGGTGTGCCCTGAGCTTCTCTTTCTTTTTCTCCACACTAAACATTTCCCCACCCCCTGGACTTATTTATTAATATCTGGAATACCTGTGCGAGGGATTGAAAAGAGGGAACAACAAGAAATGCTTAAGAAGGCAGAGCACAGTACACGGCAAACTGCCCTTGGAGGAAGCAGGGTGGCAGTCCCACTTGAGGCGCCAAGACTCTGTTCTTTTCCAAGAGTAGATTTTGTGAAGACAGGGCTCAGGGCTAACGAGGGAGGAGGAGGCATGAGGAGGAGGAGGAGCAAGAGGAGTGTACACAACACATAAACCAATAAGCTCTCCCCATCTTTTGAGGTGTACCCTCCAGTTGTCTTTGATGGTCATCATCACTGCTCTGTGCATGTGTATGTGTGTGTGGGTGTGGGGGATGTCAGTGCACAACTTTGGGTGTTATTCCTCAGGCTCCTTCCATCTTTGGTTTGAGACAAGGCCTCTCATTGTCCTAGAGCCTTGCCTTGTAGGCTAGGTGAGCCAGCCAGCAAATTCCCAGGGATCTGCTCATCTCCTCCTCCTCCTCCTCCTCCTCCTCCTCCTCCTACTCCTACTCCT
>LR753508.1:0-39433 GCA_902729485.2 Mus minutoides | reverse complement strand
CCCATTACCAGTTTGCATTATAAGAGAGCTTTAGAGGAGGAGAGGATCCTTACTATAATCCAACCCCTTCTCAAAGTACATCTAACCATCTCCTGGGATGGCTCAATATCAACTAAGGGTCTACAAGTTCTTTATGAAATCTTACGTTTACATTTTTTATTTTAATGCTGTTATAATTATTTTCTGATAACATTCTGATATCATGTTATTCAGGTAATTATCAGACTATTCACAGCATTTAAATGAACACATAGGGTCACATGATGCCAGAACTGTGTCCCTGCCGATGGAGGAGGAAAACACAAGGAGCCCGTGCTGGACTCCTATGAGTTCGAGGAGGAGGCCTTATGTAATAATGACACCTATGACCCCCAGCCCTCTTTGTATTCGTATTAAAATCAATAGCATCTCACAAACACAATGATAACATTTTCTAGTGATAGTTTATAACTGAAAGACAGTCATTGGCTCTGGTGTTTATTTCTCATGTTTTTAAATAAATGAAGACTTTGATTTCACGTCATGAAAATGACGTACCCCAACAGATGGCTGGAAGAACAGAGTCGGGCTTAATAGATAAATTATGCATTTCATAAAGTTGACATTAAATACTGTCAGGCATGCTGTCTGAATTTAAGTTTCCAGTCATTTTGAAAAGAAGAAAGTGATAGGAAAATTTAGTCATCACATCACATAGAAGCGCAGACATACCAAACTCCAAAGCAACTGGGCGTCCGTCCGTCCTCAGCACCCAGCTCCTGGGCGTCCGTCCATCCTCAGCACCCAGCTCCTGCTGGGAAGAGCAGTCCGGCCACTGCCAAAACCCACTGTTGGTTAGTTTCAATTGATGGGCTTTATTGCCTTGTGAGTTTTGTTTCCATCTACTTAAATGAACTTGACTTTACAGATGCTTGGTACTCACAAAATGTCCTACCCAGTTTTATGTTTGTGCAAAACATAATAAAAATGTGTTAAGTCAACACTGTGGGCCTGCCAAGATATTTTTCCCATTAAAAGAAGTCTGTCCACAGCTTACCCTGGAGCAAGGCTGAATCCAGGGAATCGCTGTCATTTAAGGAAATGGTTCTCTGGTGTTTTATGACTATGTCTTGGTGTCAGGACCTCCATACTCTGTCCAAAGAAAACTCAGCCATCTTGTCCACTTAAAGCCAGGTCCTTCTCTCTTCTGAGTGTGCACTGACTCTTTCCCTCCTCCTTTGTTTATCCCTCTGTCTCCCCACCCATCACTACCCCTTGTCATCACAATGAAAGCTTTGTCCAGTCTTCAGGCTTCATCTTGTGAGAGAGTCTTCCTTGTCTGTGAGGTCCTTGTTCTTTTTTTGGAGACAGGAGGTAGTTGTCTTGCTGTCACGTCTAGGGTGGCTTCCAACTCATGATCAACTTCTTAAGTGCTGGGATTACCGCTCTGGGGTACCACTCTGCTCAGCTTCCTTCCTTCTTTCTACCCCCTTTCCCTTCCATCCCCCTTCTGATATGTACATTTGTAGGTATGTATAAGAGTACATAGATGCATGTTCATATGGTTTCACATATGTCCACGTTCATGCAAGGTCCAGAGATCAGTCTTAGGTGTTAAGAAAAGCTGTCCACTTTGTCTTTTTTTTTTTTTTAAAGATTTATTTATTTATTTATTTATTTATTTATTTATTTATTTAATGCATATGAGTACACCATTGCTCCTTCAGACACACCAGAAGAGGGCATCAGACCCCATTGCAGATGGTTGTGAGCCACCATGTGGTTGCTGGGAATTGAACTCGGAACCTCTGGAAGAGTAGTCAGTGCTCTTAACAGCTGAGCCATCTCTCCAGCCCCCGCCTTGTCTTTTTTGAAACAGGCTCTCTCACTAGTGGAGCTCACTGGTTGTCTCATCTTGGCTGACGGGAACTGGAGAGGCCCAAGGGTCTGTGTCTCTGTCTCTGTCTCCCCAGGGTTGGCTTTACAAGCGTGTGTCCCCATGCCTGGCTTTGAGAGTTGGTATTGGGGATCAAACTCAGGTCCTCATGCTTGCACAAGAAATGCTCCCCTAACTGAGATGTTACCCCAGCTTCTCTTCCTTTCTCTTTTGAAGCAGCAAATTACTCTTTTCTTTCTCTCCTGTCCTTTGCAGTTTTTATGGCTCCCATAACACACTGAAAATATTGATTTACTCCACAAATATCTCCTCTTGATCTTCTCAAAGGTGAGGGCCTAACTTTATTCATCCTCTGCTCTAGCCCACAAACTGAATAAAAGTTGGTTAAATAAGTTTTCTCTTTCTACACTGAAATAATGCACCCTAATAAAAAACTAGTCACCTGACCATACTCCTCAGACACAACCTCTAATGTTATTCTTCTGAGATATCCAAGAGACATTTATTAAGCTGCTGGAATTTTTTTCTTAACCAAATTAGAACACAAGAGGAATAAAACAAATGGAAAAAAAATTTCCCAGCAAGACGACTTCAAGATCTTCAGAATTTATATGCAGAAACAGACAGGACAGCTGTCTCCAGTGTCAGCTTTTGACCTTTCCGTTTATGTTTGAGGCAAAAAGGTTGGAAGTTAATTCTTGGTTGAACTGGGCCTTGCGAATGGTCGTGAATGGGAAGAGTCTCCTCTGTAAGAAATTATGCCGTCATATGAAGAAGTTGGGTTTGGGGGCTGGCTTTGGAGTGGAAAGCTTCTTAATGAAAACACAGAAGAATCCACCTGAGTGTGGGGGAGAGGCACTGGGAGGAAGAAGGAGAAAGAATCCATATTAAGTAGAGGTGCCTACCAGCATACTGATGAGGAAGGGGATTTAGAGGGCTTTGTATGGGAAAACTGGTTCAAGTTATTATCCTAATGTTTCTCTGTAGCTTCAGAAGTGAATCTATGGAATGTGTCGCAAGCAGGAGACTGTCAATCAAAGGTTCTGAAACCGAAGCCATGGATGCTCCTTCTTGGAGTCCTGGTAGAGCTGACTATTATGGGATGTTGCTCAGCCCAACACCTGAATTCCCTTTCCATCATGCCAACTTTCACTGGAGCATCCAGTCACCAAATGATCATGGTAACCACATGGCTTCCAAGGAGAAAGCCATAACAGGACTTCTATCGACTCTTGCGGCTTTCTCTGTACTGCTGTGAAAGAGTCACCGGTCTCCATCCTACCCAGGAAAATAGTCACCAGGTATTCAAGTTCACACAGCACATGGGTGGGGGAGGCTGTATCCACTCCCAGAAGCCTCAGCCCAGGGCCCTGGCTGCCCAGCGTTGAGTGAAGATGCTAAGGATATCTACAGACTCCTGATCCTTGAGACTGGGGACATGGCACACGTGCTGTGCTTGATAAGCATGAGAACATAACTTAATCACCTAGACCCACAGTAAAAACGCAGGCATGTGCCTGTAGTGCCAGAGGCAGGCAGATGGCGGAGCCCAGTGACCAACCACCCTAGATAACTGGTGAGTCTCTGAGGACTGAGAGACTCTTGTCTCAGAAAATCAAGGTAAGGATCAGCGGGAAGACTCAGCAGGACAAGCACTTGCTGCCAAACTGGAAGGCCTGAGCTGGTGCCCTGAAACCCACGTTAGAAGGCAAGAACTGACTCCTGAATGTTGTCCTCTGACCTCCAAACATGTGCCGTCTTACATATATGCCCATGTATGCGTAGGTGCATACACATGCACAAGCACATACAATAAATAAATCAACATAAGTAAAGAAATAAATAAGTAAATAAATAAGTGAAAAGCGGCTGTTTTTTGAGACACAGCACCTGTGGCTTCTGTATGCATACAAACAAACATAGACGAACAGATTTTACCCCCCAACACAAGTGTACAGTCACATGAACAACCTTCATACACACATACGCCATTTCTCCAAACAGAGAGTAAACTGTGTAAGCAAATCAGTCTATAGGTAAACCCTGGGTGTTTCTGCACCTCTGTTCAATCATCTGCAAAATGTATTAACAAACGTAATTAGCTCCCAGAAGTTCTGCATGGATCACACGAGCAAACATAAAGGGACAGAACACAAAATAGGGGCAATGACCGTGCAGCTACGTTATTTTTCCTTTAGGGTCACTACAATGGGATATGACACATGAGGCTTGAGTTGGGACTTTGGCCCAGTGTCAGCTGAGTGTGTCACACTGAATCACAGAGTTGGGGGATGGGGATGCCAAGGATTAGGGACTCAAGAGTCTGTTCTCTGGCCCTTAGATGCTCTCACCAGTGGTGATATGCCTAAGGAAAAAAAATGATATGATGTTAAACTATGCCCACTGCTGATCCTTTGTACATAATAATCATCATTATCATCACCATCTCATCATCTTCATCATAATATCATCGTCATCATCATCACTATCACCATCATCATCATCATAGTTCTTGTTAGTGTGTGCATGTACTATCTCATGCGTGCACCATGAATATGTGTGTTGCTGGTTCTCTCCTTCCACCCTGGATCTGGGATCAAGCTCAGATTGCCGGCAAGCTCTTTCAACTGCTTAACCACTCTGCTTACCCTCTTCTATAGGTGCTCATCAAACAGAGTAAAGCACCTCCGTAGCTTGTACACATTTAACTCTATCAGGATGGGTTTGTTCATATCCTCTGTCCAGCCAGACATCTGAAATGGAAACTGGAATTTTTACCTTCTTGGAAGAAGGTCTAGATGGGATGTAGCAGGAGAAACCAGCGTTAGAAGTGGTAAGAGACCCTAGATCATGGTGGACTGTGAATTCCTAGAACCCAACATTCTTCCAACCAAAGTACTTATGTAAGGTGGCCAACCAACAGGATTCTTTTGCACAGCCCTGGAAACTTCAGAGTGTGCAGTCCAAGAATATCTCATTCAATATTGTAGCTAGTGTAAATGAGTGAGTGTCCTACATGACTCTAAACCATAGCCTAAACTAAGATTTGGGTCCCCTCTGTAGATGTCACCAGGAATCACCCAAATAATGCATGCAGAAGCCACCTCTCATGCAGCTAGCCTCAGGTGGATGGGGGCAGGGGGCTGCATTTAGTCGTCAGCTCTTACTATGTCATGGTAGACATTGTCAAATGTGCCAGATGTCTACTATTTGGGGGAATTCAGAAACAAACCAATAAGCATAGTGATCCTATCTTCTGGGAGTACATAGTTCTATAATGGCAATCAGATAAATCACAAATCATGATAAGTTATGAGAAAAGCTTCCATGGTGGGAAGTAAGAAATGCTTTGGGGCTGTAAGGAACATGTGAGAGCCCCCTCTCCCCATCTCAGAGGGCATGTCAGCTGAAGAAAGAAGTTGGGGTGCAGTTCAGTGGGCAGAGTGCTTGGCTAGCATGCAGGAATCCCTGGTTTCATCTCTATCACTTTTCTTGAGTGTGGTGATGGACAGCGGGGTCCCTTGCACCTGGGAAGTGTAGGCAGGAGGATTGGGAGTTCAAGGCTATGATTATATAGTGAGTTTGAGGCCAGCATGTGCTACATGGGGCCTTAGATAGAGAGATAGACAGATAGAGGGACATGGTACCATAGATAGATAGATAGATAGATAGATAGATAGATAGATAGATAGATAGATAGATAGATAGATGATAGATTGATAAGTAGGCAGGCAGATAGATGAGAAACCAAAAGCAATGTATGGCCTGGCCCAGAGACTAAGAATTTACTCTGGGCGTGAAAATTAGAAGCACATGTATGAGGCCGGAGACAAGGAAAGTCATAACCACAAGGCCCCCACAAGGAGCTTGAGTGTTGTGCTGTTCACGGCCAGCTCTCCTCCTCCGGCATGCAGATCACGGGGGTGGGGTGGGGGGGGGGAACGGATGCTCGTTTCCTCAGGGGAAGGATGTACTGTGGCGCGTGTACACAATGCGTTTTATATTCATCTTTAGGGAGAGTTGTCGATGCTCTGACACCTGTTATCCCTGTTCCACGCAGCAGGAAGTAAGTAGTGGTGTTTAAGCTGGGTGATGTTGGATCCATCAAATCCTTGTCCATCCAAACCCCGAAGCTGTGTCCAGGACAATAGATAAGAAGAAGCTGATCTCAAAACACGGCAGATGGAACTCCAGGTAGGAGTCTCCTGTAACAGCTGACGGCAAACAATGCTTGGTTTTTCCCAGACCCTTCTTCATCTTTAGTGCTTTCGTTAGGTGACAGAGGAGAGGAGATGTCCTCCAGATCTAAAGGAAACTCCACCCTCCCAAATTCTGGGGCCTGGTTGCCTCTACCATAGGAGCATTGCCTTATCTGTCAGCTGTACACACAGCAGGACACATCTGTGGTGCCTATTAGCATGCCGAAGTGCATGCTGGCCGCCTGGTTCTTCTCACCCCACCCCTACACGAAACTCCAGCCCATGGGATTTCCTTCCCCAGCTTCTCCTTCCTGTAAAACCTGCCATTTCAGTCATGTGCTCTCTATTGCACCTCTCTCTTCCCCCTCCTCCCTGGCTCTCCTTAGCCCACACTCTTCTCTTCCAACATAGCTCGCCAACCGCCCCCACTCCTAACCCCCCCTCCCCGCGCGCCTCTCTCCTCTCATGACCCGGTTCAGTCTACCAGTCATGTTCAGAGTCCCACTTTCCGTCCCTGCTCTGGGCTCTTCCAAACGCCTCTGGATGCACTCTTCGCTACAATAAAAATCTCCTCAGCCATACCGTGGAGCAGCCGTGTTCCCACTGTATACAATTTAAAGCATACTTATTAGCTGGGCTCAAGACTGTGATCCCAGCACTGGAGAAGCAAGAAAGGATGCTATTGAATTGAAGGCTATGTTGGGCTGCAAAGCAAGACCCGGTTTTGTTGTTGTTGTTGTTTGTTTATTTGTTTGTTTGTTTATGCAAATCAAGCTTGTCTTTGGTGACCAAGCCTTTAATCCCAGCGCTCCAGAGGCAGGCAGATCTCTATGAGTTTCCAGGGCCACCCCGGTCTACAGAGTGAGTTCCAGGACAACCCATGCAGAGAAACCCTGTCTTAAAAACAGAAACAACAAATAATGAAAGCCAGCCTACCAAACAAAAACCTCTTAAGGATTCAGAGTACCATTTGCCTCTTCTTGGGAAGGTGCCCTGGCCCTAAACCCAGCTGTAAGAGAAGGTGACATAGCTGAGGTGTGCAAGGTCCCAGGCACCACATACTGGTACAGTAGAGTCATGGGCCCAGGCCACAGGCTACTCACATTTACTACAGACATTCACCCCTGACTGTGTTCCCCCACCCCCCAGCACCTTGTGGGATCTTGCAAACAAGACAGGAAGACCTGGGGTGATGGTCCCTGCTGGGTCTTCTGTGTTTGGGAAGGGGAGCGAGGCCAGGAAAGGAAGAGTGTGTTGTTTTAGCAATGGTTTAGGGATTTGGGCAATCTGAGTATAATCCAGGCTCTTCCTGTGAGACTCTGGGAAAGGATCTCTATGCTGTTCTTCCTTTAGCTATTACATGGGAGTAACAATCAAAAAAAAAAATCCACTACCCTGCTGTGGAAGGAGGGATTATAGAGCACTTTGTAAATACCTCTGGAAGGAGGTGCAGCCATGACGGATGGCTGCATTCACAGACAGGAAGGGGCAGTAGAATTACGGCCGTCCTTGGCTTTCTGGCAGATTTTTGACTTCTCCCACAAGGAGAAGCCCTCCAAGAATCTCTGAGCAGGGAGGGAACTCCACATCCCTTCTTGATGTTACATGACAGCCATACTGTGGAAATCAGGGGGAGCATGGAATGAGAGGGAGCTTGCCTCACCACCACGAGGGGGAGGAGGAGGGGGAGGGGAGGAGGGAAAGGGAAAGGGAGAGGTCAAACGGAGCTTATTCTTTAGGGCACTATCAACCTTGTTACTTGGGACAGGGTCTCTTATTGGCTTAGGACTCCCAAGGCTCATCTGACTGTCCAGCAAGCCCCTAGGGATCCGATCCACCCTATCCCCACCTCCCACGTGCTGGAATTATAAGTGTCTGCCATCCTATGTGGCTTTTTAAAAACATAGGTTCTGGGGATCAAACTCAGGTCCTCATAACTGAACTAGCATGGCTAGCCCTGTTGATTTAAGAGGACATATTATTCATTTGATTTTGTGATCTGGGGATGAGACCCAGTGTCTTGCTATGGAAATGGTCTGCCTCTGAGCAATGTATACTTTCAGTTCATCTGATTTTTTTTTTATTGACACCAAATCAACCAAGGGTGCCTGCTGTCCTTTCATAAGTGGGCGCAAGCTGCTCCGGACGGACGGCAGTAGCTCCCGGGAGAGAACGGACTCGCTCACCCATGCATTTCCATGACTGCTGCTTTGCCTTTGGAATCAGCCCTACACGTGGATCAGAAAGAAGTGATGAGCCTCTTGGGAAGGCAGGCCCATGCCACTTTCCCTTCGGACATCCAGTGCTTGCTCCATAGAGAGAGAAAGACACCTTGTTGGACTTGGTTGGAGGGTTTTTTTGTTGTTGTTTATTGTTTTTTTTTTTTTCCCAATGGTTTGGTTTGTCACCATCTCTGTGGTTGCCCTGGAGTATAAGGAGAGGGTAGCTACAGGTAACAGATTATTTTTAATTCCGCCTTGTTATTTGGAACCAAGTTCCCATATGTTGTTGTTGTTCAATTCCTTGCATGAATTTTCTCAAATATTTGTAACATATGTCATATCTATATGCAGATTTTAAATTATGAATGCCTTCATCCAACCGTTTTCCAGGGGGGTTGGAAATCCAAGTCTAATACTCTCAAGCAGGACCATGGTCTCCTGGGCCTCCGGATATCGTTCAGGTAGACACATCTGGTGGAAAGTATCATATCAAATTAGTATCAAGGGTATTCAGATCTGGAGACTACAGGCAGACAATCCCCCTCTAATGTACCCGCTTTTTAGATTGTTGGGGAAACTTGAATCCCAATTCTCCTGTGAAATGAGCGATAGTCGTGCCTGTTCAAATGTTCAAAGTGAAGATCAAAGCCGTGGTGACCAAATTGGCTTTGCAAACAAAGCAGCCCCCTGCCCACCCCCTGGGGACACAGTGCTAATTTTATCAACTCCCCCTGGCTCTTCTGCTATTAAATAGCAATAAATAAATGTAGGGTTTTTTTTTTCCTTCTTCTTCTTCTGAATTTGCCAGTGGCTTGTTTTCCTGACAAACATGCTCATTTCCTTTTAAGTGTGAGGTTTTAGTCCAACTAATAGAATTAATGTATTTTTAATGAAAATGCGAACAGCTTTTACTTAGAAATCTACCTACCCACCTCCCGCTCTCAGAGCCAGGCCCCACCCCCAGCCTCTCCTCTGAACATACATCCAGCCATGAATATTTCAATACATCTAGGGCTCTCAGATCAATATAGGCAACTCTCAAGCCCTATTGATTTTCAGGTTTCTCTTTGCAAGGATGATAAAATATTTCTCGACTTACGGAGCCCGAGTTAAAGAGGCTTTGCTGGCCCTTCAACTTTTACCAGACAGACATCTTTGTCTCTTTTTCTTCCTCCTCCCATGCTCTTCCTGGTCCTCCTCTCTTCTCCCTCACATTGCCCACCCCCATCGCACAGCTTGCAAATGGAGATTTACCCCTGAGCATTAAGGCCCAGAGACCAGGCTCAGTCCCCACAGGTAAGAGGCAGGAGGCTGGCTCAGAGCATGTGATCCGGGACCCCATCATTGCCTGCAGGGACCCTGCCAGCTTCCCTCCTGTCTCTCTGATTCATTTATCAGCACTGCGGGCTCCTCCTCCCGCACACCTCTGAAGATATACTCCCAGAAGGCGACCCTAGCAACAGATGAGGAATTCCCCACTGAGGTGCGGGAGCTGGGCTGCTCCATATGGGTAGGAAATAAGCTAATTATACAGTCAGCCATGTCCAGGGACAGGATGGATGTTGTTATAAGTTTATCCAGTCTGGTTGCAAAGCAGCGAGGCTGAGATTCTTCGGAAAAATCTGACCACGGCTTCAGCCATTGATCCCCTGTGATATGTACCAAATTAGGGGTTTGGAGACCTGGGTCAGACTTCCCAAGCTAGCGCTGCTTTGTTGGTCAAATAAATCACATTCCGTCCTCAGCCTCTGAGCCCTCCCTGGCGGTGTCTGTCCATTCATTTATCTACTTAGCAAACCCTTGAATCTGTCCAGTGTGCTGAAGAGGAGGCCGGAAGGCCGGCAAGACAGACGCTTGTTGCTAAGGTTGTGGGTTTATTATCTATTAAGGACCAGTCAGGATGCCATGGATGTCCCCAACCCCTCTGTGCCCCCTCACTTATCTCATGTTATCTCTGGGTACCATAACTCACATCTTATGTGACAATGATGCCGGAATGTACTGAGGCACAGGCTGGCTGGCTGCTGTCGGTAGTGCATAGGATGCTGGAGTTTCTTGGTCACTGGGTATTAGCTGACTGTGGGGGTTGTTCCTTTTGTTTTGAGCAAGACAAAGCCATTCATGAGGAGCCTTGGTTGGAACTGTAGTCTTGCATTCCAGTTATGACCAAAACAAACAAACAAACAAACAAACCCCAAACCTCAAGTTCTTGGGAAGGAAAAGATTTAAGAGGGAGTTACAAAGTCGGCAGTAAGATGTTATTGCTTTTACAATGGAAAATTGGAGATGGCCTAGAGACCCCATCACCAAAGCAGATAGACACAAAGTGAAACCCTAATACACCATCTTGTGTGTACTGAAAGTGTGCTGGTGTTTGAGGAGACAGCCCCCCATCTCTCTCCCTGTGTGTGTGCATGTCTCTGTATGTGCGTGCATGTCTTTCTCTCTCTATGTGTGTTTACATGTCTTTCTATGTGTGCATGTTTCTTTGTGTGCATGTGTATGCATCTCTCTTTTCCTTTCTCTCTCTGTGTGTACATTTCTCTTTCTTTCTCTGTGTGTGCGTGTCTGTGTGTGCAGCTGTGTGTGTGTACATGTCTATGTGTGTGCATCTCTGTGTGTGTGCATGTCTCTCTGTGTGTGCATCTGTGTGTGTGTGCATGTCTCTGTGTGCCTCTCTGTGTGTCTCTCTCTGTGCATGCATGTCTTTATGTGTGCATGTCTCTGTCTCTGTCTCTGTCTCTCTCTGTGTGCATGCATGTCTCTGTATGTGCATGTGTTCATGCACAGTTATACATGCATGTGTCCTTGCCCGGGTCTGGAGGTTGGTGTCAGGTGTTCTCTTTGATAACTTTCTGCTTATTTATTTTTGAGGCACTGTTTTGCTGAACCTGGAGCTTGTGATTCCTATAGACTAGCTGGCCATGGATCCTCAAGTCTTTGCCACCCTGAACTGGGATAACATGTGACTAGCACCCTGCTTGGCTTTTTACATAAGAGGTGGGGAGTTTTTCTTAGGGGAGCATTTCTTATACTTTACTAGCACATGGCCGGCATAAAATGAGTTCTAATAAATGCTCAATTTCAATAAGTGGATGGGCACTCTGCTTATAGTTTAGGTATAATTGTCCTGTTGATGTCTGGGCTGGTGTCATTCTCCCTTGCTCTCTATTTTGTGTTGGTCTTTAACTCATCATGCAAGTGAAGCTGGCCCCAAACTTCTGATCCTCCCACCTCCATCTCCTTGGTGCTAGGATCACAGGTATGCACCACCATGCCTGGTTTATGCCTATTTTTGTGTGGTACAGGAGACTGAACCCAGGGCATCATGAGTGTAACTAACAGAGCCGCTACTCCTTTCTTGCAGACCTTAAGTGGTGGTGTTGCCGAGACACCCTAGCCAGCTACCTCCTGACAATGGTTCACTGGCAGCAGAGTCTCCATGAACAAGGCTCTCTTGTTTGCTTCCCTCTGTAGGGTATTAACTTGTGGGCTGGTGGGTGTTTTCTGAGTGGTCCTGGGGAGAGGAGGTGGTGGTGATGCAGGCCAGGAGCTGGTGTGTGGAGCAGAGTCTCGCTAGTCTCTGCTTTGCTTTGAGCAGGCAGGCTCAGTATTTCCTGGGAGAGGATCCAGGACTGGCATGGGAGTCACGGTTTAGCTACTGCTCTCCAGCTCTGAAAACCAACATTCCCATGGGGCTGACAGCTGTGGGCTGGGTGCATGTGACAGGATGGACATGCAGCCATGCCTTTCCCTGATCCTTGTGTTTTGTTGGTGTGTTCTGCTGGCTGACTCATTATATAACATGCACACTCACACATGCATACACACATACTCACACACACACACATACAACACACATATGCATATGCACTCACACGTATACACTCACATACATACATGCACATACATACATGTACACACATACATACACACACAGATACACACACATCAGTATCTTCAGCCCTCAGTATGCAGATCAGGAAGCCAGTTCTGACCAGCATAATCTGACTTGTTCAATCCAGACTGTGTACCTTGTATACCCAGTTAGATGCAAGAAGGATGTGGTGAGAAGCTTAGCTGTCTTGATTTCATTTTATCATTTTGTAGGGGAGAGGTTTTTTTTTTTAAACAGGTTGGATGCAAATTATACTTAACATTTCAGTCTGTGAACATCTGCAAAGAGAGTATGCACCATGGCAGGCTTTCAAAGGCTGCGCTCCTAACTCCCATCCCAACGCAGGGTTAGCAGGTTCTTGGGTGAAAATCTTTGTTCACAGGGGTGGCTTTCAAAGGCTTGAGATCTGCTTGAGTGGATCCATGACTGTCTAAAGTAGTATCCAAGGATGTGTGGGTGTCAGTCCTGGACTGTGATGCCATCCTCTCCATTTCTAAAGAGAGAACAGGCAAAGAGAATCACTTGATTAGTTGAATATGCTAAAGCTATTGGTCCCCCAGAACAGTTGGATGTTTTCTATCCCGTGACATACCCTGTGCCACACTCCATCACTTGTTCCAAAGATACCCCTCTGGAGGCACAGTGGGACCTCTGCAGCCATATGCCCATGGATTTAGGCAAACATCAAAGTGGAAATATCAAAAGAGAATCTTGCATTTCTACTGAAGACACATAGACTCCTATATAATCTATAGCTCAGCAACAATTTGTATAGTGATCACATTGTATTAGCCTTATAAAGTAGTATTGGGAATGGACTTCATGTAAGGCAATCTGATTTAAAAAAAACACACCATGCACATTTCATTGAATTTATTTATTTTCCTCCAGCAAAGCAGAATCTCTTTCACACCTGCTGCTGTTGTATTGGTCTCTTCCATGGCAAACAGTATTTGTCCAGTGGTCACTCTATACTACAAATATTGGGGATAGGGGGAGATGGTTCAGTTGCTATAGTACTTGCTTTGCACACATGAGACGCTGGGTTTCTGATCCCTAGAACCCATCTAAGAAGCCCAACATCACTGTACTCCTGGAGATGAAGAGATAGGAGGAAGAAGCAGTTAGATCCCTAGAAGCTCACAGCCTGGCTTACTTGGTGAAGTTCTAGGCCAATGAGAGACCCTTAACAAAAGAAGGAAGGAGCCTGATGCTTGACACCAGAGGTTGTTCTCTAATGTCCACACAGACGCCATGCAAGTGTGCACCCGTACCTTTACATGCACACGTAGTCACTTGGTCAACTTGTCTTGCTTAAAAGTAAGTGAAGAAACTGAAGCCAGGGGTAGTAGTAATGGTTCAGTTAAGGTCACATCATTAGCCAAGAGTACAAGTGAAATGTCAGAGGTCTCCCACCTTCCAATATAGTTCTATTCCCATTGTTTCAGAAATTGCATCATCTTTCTTGGACTAAGGAATAAGAGGAATAAATGACAGCAATATCAATAACAAACTATTTTGACGAGTTTGGTCACTTTTTTCCCCCCCCTGAAAATAGGGAATTTGGAATGTACCATACAAATGAGAAATTGAAAGCTATGTTACATTGAGACCTTGTGGTGGGACAGTATCCTCATACTGAAGGGGTATCTTTCCTGCATCGTGGGTGGGCTGAGCCACGTGACCTATCTGGCCAATGAAGTGTGAGCACACAGGAAAGTAGAACTGAGCGGTGGGTGGGCTGTTGAGATTGGCTCCTAGGCTCCCTCCTTCTGCCAGAGAGGAAGCTGCTCCCATGTCTGGCCTCTTCAGGCCAGTTTCTAAGACAGACGCAGTACATCCAGAGCCCAGCCTGGGGCAGAGTTGTCAGGGTGCAGACCTAGAGACCCAGGGGCAAGGATGGAGGGTTAGGCTTGCACGGAACCCCATGGGGATTTGTGGAGTCTCTTATGCTACAGGGTTACTGAAACAAAGTGAAGGTATTCAAATCACCCCCGACCCCTTGACTGCCAGTGTGCTTACCAGGTGAGAAGACTGTCCCAGTTATGAGGAAATGATAATATATAAAAACATTTTGGGGAAAACAGAGGCACAGCTGAAGTTAAAATCCATTTATCCTCCGTGACTCAGAATTCAGTTTCCTTTGATAACGGGGACCGAAAACAAAGCAGGGAAATTTGGGTTTGCCTTCCTGGTCCCCAACTATCACTTGTCTACTTTGTGTGTGTCTATCCATCTATTTGGTATGTGTGTGTATATATACCTATTTATAATCTATTGATCTGTCTCTATCTATCTATCTATCTATCTATCTATCTATCTATCTATCTATCTATCTATCATCTATCTATCTATCTATCTATCTATCTCTACCATTTCTATCTATCAGATAACTGGGTATCTATTGTCTATCTACCTACCTACCTACCTACCTATCTACCTATTATCTATATGCCTACCTACCATCTATATGTCTGTCTGTCTAGCTATCTATCTACCTTCCTACCTAGCTATCACCTACCTACCTACCTACCTACCTACCTACCTACCTACCTACCATCTATCTGTCTGTCTACCTATTTACCTACCTACCATCTGTCTATCTATCCATCTGTTTATCTATCTATCTTATATCTGTGTATTATCTCTCATATATTTGTGAATCTGTCTATCTATCCACCTCTGGTCTATTTTATTATATCCATTAAATTGTGTGTTGAAGCTGCAAAAAAGATGTCATGAAAGATCCATTATGTTCATTGTGGTGGGGCTGACATTTTAGTGACTAACAGAATCAGCTGAGCTGATAGCGTCTAGGTTGGTGTGCCTGCATCTGATTATGCTTGTTTCCAGATCCAAGCAGTTGTTAATGAAACAGTTGCTGTTTTGTTGACAGAACATTAATTACTTGATCTTAGGACTCAGTAATTGCACAAGCCCCTCTGTATACATTACTAATTACATTAGCAATTATATGGCATTTTAAAGACAAAGAAATGACTGGAGCGATTGTAGCGTCACAGGTAGCCTGCTGTTGGGTTTCAATCACATCCTTAATGCTTGCCCGATGTGCTAAGCAAATCCATGTGGCTCTTGTGATGACATAGAAGTGAAGAAATGGCCTAGAGATTCTTGCCCATGACCCCAGTGGCCAGCAGTAAGCCTTTCATGAGGGGAGGGACAACGTGGGAGGTGAAGTCTCTTTACCCTCTTAGCTTTTTTCTTGAGAAAGAGAATTTATTTATCCAGTGACTGTTTGTTGGACACCATGTCTCACTCTGGCTGAGGATGCCGTGCTACTTACAGGCTTTGTAGGAAACAGAAGTTAAACCACAATCAGTCAAATGAATGTTTGTAACAGGCAGGGTAGTTGGTGCCTGTTAGCACCAACTTGGTTATAAGAAATCCATTTCCAATTTTGGCTTCTTCCCATTTAGTCTATAGATACGTCAGTCTATCGCCCATCTCTCTGACTCTTGTCTATGTTTTTTATCTTCCTGTCTGTCTGTCTATCCATCCTCCCACCAACCCATGTGTTTCAGTTAGATTCCTGATGTTTTCAAGTGCTAAGCCAAACAGGTTGTTCCATGGCTCTAGACTCAGTCTTCAGCTGTGTGGCCAAAAGAATGAGGCACAGATCCTGTGGGACACTTTAGTGACCAAGAGATGAAGGAGCACCTGTTATTTCCCCATATCCCACTGGCTACAATGGATCCCATGACTGCTTTCTCAATACAAGAGAGTCTGGAAGGGAAAAGGGGAAAGAAAAAATGAGCTTGCCCATTGTCTGTCACACTGTGTGTTACACAAGGTGGCTACTGCTACAAAGGGAAGAGATGACACAATGCCATTGTGCAATAGAAAAGGTCACTGGATCCACATCAAACTCCCTTTTCTCTTCTGCCTGAGCACCTGCCCATCAAGTTATGGGACAGCCCACTTCAGTGTAAGCAGTTCTTCTCCAAAGCGTCCCGCAGCTCACTCTTATCACGTGGTCTGAGCCTAACCAATCCAAATCTCCCTGGACACTAACCTTGGAGTGAAGTCAAAACAAAAGATTCACCCACCTACCTGTCTGTCTGTCTGTCTGTCTCCCATCTATGTGTTCATCCATCCATTTATCCATATACCTATTATCTGTCTGTCCATCCATTTCATTCTATATATCCATACATCTATCCATGGAATTTCAGTCACATTCCTGTCTCCATGTAAACACCAACAGTTACTGTCATCTGTACTCATGTATCTGGGCCTCTGACCTTCATGAGCCTCTTTTCCAGCTTTCCTTTCTCTTTTATTCAATATTCTCACTGGATCTTGATTAGCTCTCTTGGTTTGTCTCCTTGTCGGACCTTTGTTAGGAAACTTTTCTGAAGACGCCGTGCACAGTTTCCCTTTGTAGAGCTTAAACATCACAGCACATTTCAATCAACTCTCTTTCTCCCTGGGTCAATCAGCTCAGTTATGTGCTTGTAGCCCCAAACCTCCATGGTTACTGAGGCACGATTTAGATTATGAGACTTAGATGATATCTCTCTGAGGATGTGGCATTTTTTTTTTTTTTTTTGCTGACAAACGAATCTTGTGTTGAAGTTGATCAAAGATGGGAGGAAACTATGTTAAAGGTCACATCATCACATGTGCAAAGGCCCAGGGGTAGGAAAAGCCTAAAGTGTCTGGAAGTCATAAAGATGTACCCTGACTAGTTACAGTTGCTGGGTTAAAGATGTAGACAGCAGAAGGGAAACTCCTCACACTGGAGAGTCAGTAGTTCCCAGCCCTGGGAAGCAGTAGGGAGAATTTTGGATTTGATCCTAAATTCAGTGGGACGTAATAGCATGTGTGGGGAGGGAATAAGATCCCACCCGGTCTACAGTGTTAGAGAGCCATCCCTACTGATCTATGGAGGGTGTCTGGGCAAAGGAAAGAAGAACCAAGAAGATAGCTTAGACGTCCTCGAGAGTGGCTGAGATGGAGCCGAGGTGTGTCTTGATGAGTGACCAAGGAAATGAGGAGAGAGTGACAGACTCCAGATACGCAGTGGCGGGAACCTGACACACTTTGATGGTGAGGAGTTATGTGGAGTCCAGGAAGGGGAAGCATCAAGGATGACTTTCAATACTTGGATATTACATTTGATACAATGATGATGATAATGATAATGATGATGATAATGATGATGATGATGATGATGATGATGATGATGATGATGATGATATGGGAGGAACAAATGAAGAAGGTCAGTGGGTCAGTGATTGCTATGCAAGCCTGAGGACCTGAGTTCAAATCCCCAGCATCCATGCAAAAGCCAGATGTGGTTGTGCATATAACCTCGATATTTGTGTGTTGGGGGGGGCATGCAAATACCAAGGGCTCACTGGCCAACCACCTTATCCAAAACAGCAGGTTCCAGGCACCTTAAGAGACACTGTTCCCCCAAAAAAATTAATTAAGAAAGGCATTGCAATGTTAATTTCTGTCCACCACACATACCTTCCTGAATGAATCTACACACACACACACAATTACACAACACACACAAGTTCTTTCTGGGTGCACTAAACTTGAAATCTCCTTAGCCATCCCAGACATCAATGTCAAACGTCCTTACAGAAGCACTGTATCCACAGGGAGCATGGTTTAAGATTCCAAAGTCCTGGGCCTTAAAGGAACCACTCCTTTTCTACACTCACTTTTGGTAAGGTTTCGGTGATAAGTTAGGCACAGTAAAGGAGAAACAAAAGCAAGTGATAGCATAGAAGAGGAGGTGGGGAGGGGCCTCGGCAATTGATAAGACTTGCTGTCCTTTCAGAGGACCTGGGTTTGTTTCCTAGCTCCCCTGTGTGGCTCACAACAGCCTGTAACTCCAGTTCCTGAGGATCGGACTCTCTTCTGGTCTCTTCAGGCACTGCATGCGTGAAGTGTATATACATACATGTGAGCAAAATTTCATACACATAAAATACAAATAAATAGGTCTTCTTAAAAATAGAACAATTATAATTATACTTTAGTAATATAGAGCATATATACTATAATATGTAATGAAACCTATGTGTTCTCTCTCTCTATATATATATACATATATGTATATATACACACACATATATAATACATACATATACAAATATAGATATTATATACATAGGTATATACAGATATGGAGATAGAGATAGATATATTCAGCAGAATCCCATAAGGAGAAAGGACCTGTCTTAGTCAGAGTCTGTATTCCTGCACAAAACACCATGACCAAGAAGCAAGTTGGGGAGGAAAGGGTTTATTCAGCTTACACTTCCACATTGCTGTTCCTCACCAAAGGAAGCCAGGACTGGAACTCAAGAAGGGCAGGAACTTGGAGGCAGGAGCTGATGCAGAGGCCATGGAGGGGCGCTGCTTACTGGATTGCTTCCCCTGGCTTGCTCAGCTTGCTTTCCTATAGAACCCAGGACTACCAGCCCAGGGATGACACCATCCACAAAGGGCTGCCCCCCCCCCTTGATCACTAATTGAGAAAAATGCCTTACAGCTGGATCTCATGGAGGTATTTCCTCAAGGGAGGCTCCTTTCTCTGTGACAACTTCAGCTTGTATCAAGTTGGCACATAAAACCAACCAGTACAGGACCTTAAAGAAGTTTGCTGTTCAAAACAGAAGTCTTGGTAAGAGATATTCATAGATGTCTTACAGTGTGCAGAAAGTCAGTGTTTGAAGCTCTGATAACTCTTAAGTCTGAAGATCTCAGTCCAGTAAACAGACAGCCAAGTTCTCCCAGCTACTACATGCCTCCAGGGCTGCATCCTCCTGCAAGCCTCTCTCCATGAACCGTGTCACCTGCTTCTGCCTTGCTGACCCAAAGTGTAATTAGAACCTTGCCTACAACCCCTGAGCTTGGCCAAAGCCTGACTCCTAGGTCTCTCCTGCACAAAACAGTCCCCTTTTGTCTAGTTTTCCAAAGCAGCTCACCCCTGGGCTTCACCTGCACAGCTGAAGTTGGCTGTGGGCCTCAGGGACAGCCCCTGGCTCTCTCCATTGCCCTTGGCTCTTACTGGGTCTGAACTGCAGGGGACTTCTGCTTCTTTAGCTGAATCTGCCTGTGTCAAAGCACCTCACTTTTACCCCGACCCTTCATTAAAAGCACACCACCACCACTACCACCCCCAACCCCCTAGCTCCCACCTTCATTCCCCCACCCCCCCAACTCCCATGCCCCTTCATAGTACCCTGGTTACTGCTCTATCCAGTTATCTGGAGTCGAGGGAACAAGTTAACCATAGGGAGTCCAGCCTGCTGACCTGAAACTGGAGACATTCCCCTGAGGTGTGAGAGGTCCCACTGACCTCTCCCCTCCCTCAGTCCTGGGTCATCTTCCTCTGTGTGCTGGGAACATGTGTATGAGAAGATCAGGACCTGGCTGGGCCAAGGAGCACCATTTGAGAGAATTTGAACTTGATTAATCCTGACATTTCTGCCTTGGTATGTATGACTGTTGTTACACATATGGCTTGGATTAAATAAGGTAATTTATGCAAAAGCTCTCCGAGATGATCAGAGGGCTGTCCAGTGTATTGCTTGTTGTTGTTATTAGCCTTACATGGGAAAGGCTTTCCTCTTTAACACAACCTACACACTTAATTAAAACTAGGTAGTAATTGGCAAGTGTACAGAGCGCCTTCTTTCGAATCCTGTTCCCTGTATCTACAGTGACCTTGGCCTATCTCTTCCAAGGTGTCATGAATTTTACATAATTTCATTCATTACAGCCAAGATGCTTTGTTGCATTCTTAACTAAGTAGAATTTAATTATGACACTTTGGTAGAAACATTTCTCAATGATAAAGTCACATGCCAAGGCCGTAGCCAATGGTTGAATGCTTGCCTCCTGCATGTGCAAGACCCCGTGATCCTTTACCAGAACCCCAAGAAAGAAAGAAAGAAAGAAAGAAAGAAAGAAAGAAAGAAAGAAAGAAAGAAAGAAAGAAAGAAGTTTCAGCTGAAGGTGGCAATCCATGCTGGTAACCCTAGAACTCATGACACTGAGGCAGGAGGATTGTCTCAAGTTTGAGGCTAGCCTGCTACTCAGTGAGTTCAAGCACAGTCTGATCTCCAAAACAAGAACCCTGCCAAATAAATAGGCAAGTAAATACAAATTAAGTCCTAGCCTGGATTACATGCACAAGCATGTTTAGTTTGAGTCTTGCAGAACCCATATTTGAAAAAACAAAACAAAACAAAACAACAACAACAAAAATCCTCTGGTTGAGACACTAGCACCCAAAGTTGAGCTTCTGCATGGGTCTGTGCACATTAATCCACATGTATGCACATGTGCACAGACAGACAGACAGATACACACACACACACACACACAGAGACAGAGAGAGAGAGAGACAGAGATGTGAATTCCTTTGTAGATGAAAGCATTTGTCAGATATACATTTTAATCTTTGCAGAGGCACAGGACTCTGTTTATTTTCATCCAGGTAGGATGGGAAGGGCTCTGTGGCTACACAGCACCTGAATTCTTTCACGTGTTGTATGTAGAAAGAGTGGGAAAAGAGAGGATGATCGGTTGTCACATTTTTAAATTCAGAAGTAAAAACAGAGAGATGTGGTGATGTCCAGAAGATGGCCTCTGGGGTTCAGTTGGATTTTGATGGAGGTAGAGGAAAAGAATGTGCAGGTCTCATGGCCCTTGTCCTTGTCCGCTCTCCCTGATACCTTGCTCTCCTGTGTCAGCCTAGCCTTTGCAGGAAGGGGTCCTCTGGGGCTGGCTGACTGAAGGTGACTATCATAAGACATCCTTTCCAGATCCCAGCCTGAGGGTTCCTCATCCCCTGACAGAAGCAATGGAAAGGTATAGGGAGGGGAGAGAAGAGGAAAGGTGGGCAGGGAAAGGGAGGGCATGGCAGGGGAGAGAAGGGCAGGGCAGGGGAGAGGAGAGGAGGCTCCTATTTGGCATTAACGAGGAGAATGGACTCAGAGGAGGTGTAGCTACTCTTCTGCCTCTCAGTGTCATGACCATCTCCATCCCTACAGGTTTATAAGTTGTCAGATGAGACTACAAGAGAAAGGGCTATGAGAGAGTAAAGTACTATAGGCTTCACCCAGCCTGGTCCTTGTTTGGGTCATGTGGGTCCTTTTCTTCTTCAGGGACGGGAAGGAGGCTGTAGCTTTGTGTAGGTGGGCATCATATCATGGTCTGTTCTGAAGGAATTGCCCACAGGGTCCCAAGACACACATGGCGGCACAAATGGCAAAATCATTTTTGCTATAACCTCTCTTTCTCCTCCTCTCCCCACCGACACATTCCTTTTTGAAGCAGTTCTCACCCAAAAGCCCAGCCTGGGGTGTGTGTGTAGGGGAGGGGTGTTGGTCATTATTGCCAAGCAGTAGGAAGGCTGCTGTTTGTGAGGGAAGAGAATGTCCCTGAGTGAAAAGAGACCTCTTTCTAGAAGCCTGTGTGGCAGGATTTACACTGAGATGACTGTAGCATCCAGTCCTGCTGGACTGTCAACAGACACTGTGAGTCAGGACTGGTCTATGAAGTCACTGTGCCTCGTTTTTTCTTCTTATTCTGTGCAGCAGTAAAAGCCCAGGTCCCCTTTGCTGTGGGTTCTCCACCAGCCTAGCTCCCCACTATGCTAATAGTTTTGGTTTCTTTTTCTTTACTCATAAGTACCGAAGGTTCAGTACCTGCCAGGAGTTTGGTGCTTTCACAAACAGATTTTTAACCATGGAGACTCACCTTCCAAACTATCTTCCAGGAATAAAAGAAGGTGATAAACACAAACTTATCTGTCAGAGAATAAAAGCCCCAGTCCTCAGAGATGCCATCCTTACTTGAGAGAAATGACCAGCTTCAGCTTCTTGCCCGGATGTTAGGGTTCTGAACGCATTGCTCTTCCCACTAGATCACAGCGGCCACACTCAGAAGTCATTGTTTTTAGTGGTGTACGGGCCTCAAAAAAGAAAGACAGAAAAAGAAAACCAAGAAAACAAAACCCCAAATCTTACTACCCAATGAACCTCACATCTCCAGTCTCTGCAGAGGCCATACAAACTCTGCCATAGAAACGCTAAGGAGCCAAACAAGTGGTCGGGCTCAGGAAGGCCTGAACATTGGCCAGGTTCCAACTGGAAACTGCCCATGTTCTAATCAGTCAAAGCAGAGTCATTGCTGAACATGACCAGTTCAGGAAACTCACACATACAATATTCACACATATATACACCATACACATACATACAACACACACACCATATATACCGCATACACATACAAACACATGACATGCACACAATATGCACGCACATACACACCATACACACAACACACCACACACATGTAGGGCAGTGGGCTGCACACAAACAGCCCGGTCTCCAGTGGAGCATAGGCCTTGAATCCTGGAGCCCCGGTGGGCAGAGATTTCCACCTGCATGGGACTGCAGGAGTTAGGCCACGCCTCCTGGGCACCTGCCTCCTGTCACTAGTTACAGCCTCCCAGAGCACCCCTGCAGAGAGGTGTGTGACTATCAGTCAGGCAGACAATGTCCCAAGCTCCAGGAATTCTGACTAGACTCCACTCCCACAGTTACCTGATAGCCCAGCCCACACTATAAAAGGGGCTGCTTGGCCCCTCCTCACTCTCTTTAAGCTCTCACCCTTTCTTACTCTCTTCTCTAGCTCTCCTTCTCTCTCTCCCTTCCTCCCTTTTTCCAGTGGCCATGGCCAGCTTCTCTCCCTCTTTCTACCTTCTCTCCTTTCTTCCTGCCTTTCTACAATAAAGCTCTAAAACCATAGACTGTCTCTGATTATCAAGGCCCACCATACTAGAACGATGGGATAGGCTTTCCCCTAATGAGCTGCGTCTAAGCTCCCATTAGAAGGTCTTCCTGCGCTCCAGCCACGGGTCAGACCAAGGACTCTCGCCCGTGTGGGAACCACCCAGTGCCCCCTTTTCCCCCCTGCCCTCTCCTCCCTTTGGCCCTGGGGCTGACCTAGCCTCCTGAGCCGCCCCAGGGCCCCCCATTCTGTTCTCAGCTTTTCTGTGGTATCCAGTATGGGATGCCCAAGGCTGAGAACCTGGTACCTGGGGCTGCCCCTTGTCCACCCCCCGCAGATCTGGGGTTTAGTGGCTTCACACAGCCAGACACCCACCCTGGGCCTCATGGAAAGCATGCAGCAGTCCTTCCATATCTTCCATTTCCTTTATCACCCCCTCCCCCATGCCCTCTGCCCCATGCACACACACACATACCATATATACACATACATACACACCACACACACACAATATGTACACATATACACACCATATACATATATATAACACAAACACATGCACACACATACATACCATACACAACACACACACACACACACACACACACGTACACATCGCTCCACACCACACATACATACTACACACACACACACACACACTATATATACCACATACACCCAATACACACACAATATGCACACAATGCACACTATACACACACATACACCACACACACACACACACACACACACACACACACACACACACACACACACTCTTAGAAACAGGACTTGACCCTAGAGTAAAGGCTATTCCAGATATTCCCTTACAAGGTTCAAATAAATTCACAAGGGATCAAATAGATTAGCCGGTAATTCTGACTTTTAAAACAGAAATAAATACTCTTTAACGGAAGATATCAAAATGCAAACAGTCAGCAACGTTGCAGTTACAATGTTTAGAATCTATGAACTAACTTACAGGGTACACAGAAACAGGGAGGTGACCCATCATCAGGAAGAAGTCTGTCTGTGGAAAAGGACCAGAAGCTTTAGGAAATGTGAAGTTAGAAAGAACTTCAAAGTAGCTATTGTAAAAGGTTCAAGCAGTTAAAGACAATTACTATTCTAAGGAGGGGAAGGGGAGGCATAAGAATTGATCAGAGATCTCTCAGAACTTCCAATGCATTATCTGAAGTAGAGTTGGGCGGGGCATGTTGGAGGGACAGAGGGAGCTGGGGGAAATGGGGGTGGATGGAATCGTATTTCATTGTAATACATGCATGAAACCTCAGAAATTAAAAACAAAGGGAACCACTGAATAGGCCCAGTGATTGCTCAGGATGCAGAAAACCCTGTCCACAAATCTGAAATGGATTTATAAAGTATATTTCACCAAAGATAACCCCCCCCTTCAAAGAACATTTCCACGGGCTAACCACAGGTGGAAAAAAACGGTCCCTGACCTAAATCCACACTCTTCACAAACATGAGTTCAAAATGGATTATAGGCCTGAAAGTAGGAAATGAACTATGGACATTTCAAATGTAGGGCAGAATTTTAATATGCTTGCTAGATGGAGCACTCTTACACATTACATCATAGTTATAATCCTTAAAGAAAACTGGAAACATGGACCCTGTTAGAGTTAAAACTTTTGCTCCATAAAATATTCTGTGAAAAGACAGGTGCAGACTGACAAACTGACAGAGGACACTCGGAAGCCATTTACACAGCAAGGTGTTGCATATATGAAGGACTCTCAAAGCAAACACACACAGAAACCAACAAGTAAGAACAAAACACTTAGAGGATAAGCAAATCCCATGAAGAAACAGTATGCCGAAGATAGTATTTCTATGGTGACTGAGAACATGAAGGAAATTTAACCTTATTAGCAGTTAGGGTGGTGTAAATTAGAGACAGAAAGGAAATCATCACATACCTATCGTAATGTCTAAAAGAAAAGCCAGTGGCAAGTTCTTGCAGTGTTGCAGAGAAACTGCTTCTCTCGAGTGTTGCTAGTAGGAGTGTAAAAGGGAGCGTACAGGCACATCAGAGCACAGCTCGGCAGAACCTTATACTAGTACACATGATTTCCTACAGCTGGACAATTGGGTTCCCAGGGAACTAATCTTAGAAAGGGGGGGGGGCTCATGTATTTTTATAAGATGTGTACATGAATTACCGTAGTAGTCTCCTTCATAGTGGCACCAAACTGGAAATAAGTTGTGTGGCTTTTAATGAGCGAATAATAAAACAACCAAATATAGAATATTACTCAGCATTAAAAATTAACAAACTGATGGTGCACACAACCGCTTAAGTGAATCTCAGGGGAGACTACACCAGGTGGGAAAAGAACCCCCAAAGCTGAGGCACTAGAGGCACTAGGATTCATTTCCATAGCTCTGTTGACATGACACACTTGAGATATCAGACTACCTTAGTGGTAGTCAGATAGGGATGTGTGGACGGGGAGGCTGAGGAGGCAACACAAAGGGGCCTGATGTTCTGTCTCTCATCTGCAGGGATGGATATGCAAACATTTACATGGGTAGAATTGCACAAAACTATGTATTTGTACATGCATTGGAGGTTTGTAGGGAGGGAATAGTAACAAGATGTTGGGTTATATTGATGCCAGTGTTTTAGTTGTCTAGTGTCCTGCAGTTTTTCCAAGGTGTTGGAACTGGGAGAAACTGAGTACATTTCTTCGAGTTGCATTCTACATTTAATCTCAAAATAGAAAATAGTGCATCAAGAAAACAAAAAAGTAAGCCACACAACCTACAAGAAAATATGTCTAATTATGTGACTGATAATAGGCTTGCATTTGGCATGCATAAAAACTTGAACAACTCAACAATAAAGAAATAAAACACTCAATTAAAATGGGACTTGAACTGAACAGGCGCTTTGTTTGCAAAAAAAGATAAATGATCAATAGAGTCACAAGAAAAGGGAACATAGTTTTCTTCTTCCTCCTTCCTCCTCCCCCTCCTCCTCCCTCCCCCCCCCCCCCCCCCCCCCCCCCCCCCCCCCCCCCTCCTACTCATTTTCCTCCTCCTCTTCTCCCTCCTCCTTCTCCTCCTCCCCTTCTCCTCCTTTTTCTCCTCCTCTTCTCCCTCCTTCTTATCCTTTTTCTTCTTTTTCATCATCCTCACCCTCATATCATCATCATCATCATCATCATCATGACAACATAAACTAAAGCCACAATATGATTGATTGTATATCTACTGACCTGGCTAAACTGAGGCATTGTGATAATATGAAGTTGGTTGGGGAAAGGAACAACTCAAAATCCCGTGTGTTACTAGTAGGAGTGAAGCTGGTATAATAATTTGACAGTTGTTTTAGAAAAGTAAGCATGTATTTCATATATTATCTAGAAATACCATCCCTCGAGTTTTACTCAAGAGAAATAAAAAAATTGACTGCCATACACACACACACACACACACACACACACACACACACACACACACGTATATTCATAGTAGTCAAAATTTGAAAAAGTACAAATGTCTATTGGCAGGTGGAGGGGGAGGTAAATTGTACACTCATACCAGGACTACTACTCTTCAAGAAAAATGAATAAACTACTAATAGAACAATGTGGCTGAAACTTATGATTCCGGTCCTCATAAATAAACACTAATGATTACTATACAATTCTGAAGAGGCAAGTTAATTATGGAGGCATAAAACTGATGTCTTTTGTTTTCACATGGGGGTGAAGAAATTGACAACTAGGGGCACGAGAGTGTGTTTGGTGGCAAGGGAAACATTCTACATATCTTGATTTAGTGATAGAGAATCAGTAAAACTTATCAAACTGTATATTCCAACTGGATGCATGTTATTGTTTAAGTCATGATTAAGCATAATTATTTTATAAGTGAAAAAAGTAAAGAGGAGGGAGACTGTGCAAAATAGATTCTGTAAACTAGAGGAATAGTTAGAGACTAGATGGAAAGATGAGGAAAGAAAAACAGGGAAAAAAATTACCCGTGTGATTGACAGATTACAGAAACTCAAGCCAGGACAATTCTGTCTTAAAAGAGAGCAAGTGGAAATGAACTGTTTAAAACATAATAGAAGAAAAGTAACTAGACAATTGACTGACAGAGCTACACAGTATATAATCAACAACAGGATACAGTAACTTCTAAGTCCTGGAGAAAAAGAATCCACAAGGCACAGCATCAAACAGGAAACAAAGAAAACACCAAGTCCCCACATGCAGAGAACAATGTGTCTAACAGGGAGAGAGTGTGGTATTTACAGAATATTTCATATTAGACACTGTAGGTTCTTCCTTAGAAAACTGCCTGACCTTCTGAAACAGTGGTCATTGCATTAAAATTTGTTTCCTCTTTTTAACTTGAACTGTTTCAGCCAAAGGAATACAGAGCAAAGGGAACTAGAAAAAAAAATGAACCATTGCTAAAAAGCAGGACACAGTTCAAATTTTGACCAAAAGTAGCTTGAGGAAGTTTCTTTTACACTCCTTGGTCACAGACCATCACAGAGGAAGTTGGAGGAGGAACTGAAACTATGTTTCCTGCTCAGATGACTTTCTTATACAGCCGAATCCTATCTGCCTAGGGATGATGTCGCCCACAGTGGGCTGAGCCTTCCCACATTAATTACCAATCAAGACAGTCTCCTAGAGACAGAGAAGAGGACAATCTGATCTTGGCAATTCCTCAGTTGAGATTTCGTCATCCCAGGTGACTCAAAGTTTTGTCAAGTTGACAATAAGAGCTAAGGAGGACAGGTACTGAGGAGAGGAATGTAGACGTCAGGGCACCAGTTTAGCTCTCATTAGAGGTTCTTCAGTCACTTCTTTTTCAGTGAAATTCAGAATCAGCTGTCCTGGGAATCCCAGAAATAGCCAGAAAAGTCCAAAGGCATTGCAGAGTAGGACCACAGAGCTCTTCTACAACACAGGAATCAACAGCTGAGTAGAATGGAGAGCATAGCTTCCTCAGTCCTTGATGTGATTGGTTAGTAGAAAAGATGTATGACTGGAGAGTCTCAATGATGTAATCACATTGACTTAATAATAGACTGTATCTTAAGGAAACATCATCTTTCCCAACACATTGAATTATGAGTTTGTATGTCAGGTCCTACAACACAATGATGGTGCTAGGAGTTTGGGAGTAGGATAAGTGTCTTGGTAAAGGAGATTTGATGTCCCTTATTTCCTCTATCATATGAAGACATAGAGAAGACACCATCTATGAACCAGGAAGGGTCCATCTCAGGTAGAGAGAATCACCATTAAAAACCAGTTGAGTGGGCCAGCTCTCTGGGAAAAAGGATTCTTATTACCAACCAGGTGACCTGAATTTGAGTCCTCAAACCCAAATGATAGGATAGAACCCACATCTGCAAGTTGTCCTCTGGCTACTGCATGCATATTATGCTACACACACACACACACACACACACACACACACACACACACACACTTAAAATTTTTTTAAATGAGTAGGTTGTGGTAAAAATCTGTAATCAGAGGAGGATAAATATTTCAGATCACTACACTACTAAAATGTAAAACATAAACAAATTCTAGTTGAATTAAAATAGAAAACCGTCATTTTACCATCCTTTAAAAGAACAGCTGTGAGGGAAAAAAAGGAAGACAAAAGCTAAATTTGGCATACTAATGGAAAATTAGTCATAAATCCAAGAATTGTTCTTTCAGGGGGAAAAAAAAAGAATCAAATCACTTAGAGTGTAACAAAATATATGCTAAATTAGTTTATAAGATGAAAACTAGAACTGTGTGTGGTTCTGTGCTAATCAACCTGAACTGCTCAGCACAATGACTGTTTATGGAGAAAAGTTTGAACTAATAAAGTTGACATAAGATGAAATAAAACTCCACAACCAGTAACCATCAGTGAAACAGAAAAGCTGTCAAAGGATTATCTCATACCATGCACTAAGCCTGAAAGATTTCATGAGCCAGGTTTATGTTTCTTCAAGGAAAACAATCTTCTCCTATTACATAAGCTACAAAAATAATAAAATTATTCCAATTTATCTCAACATGCTTCATGCCTTAAAAAAAAAGCTTAGTACTGCTAAAAATAAAAAATTATGTAAACCAATTTTACTTTGGGCTCCAACCAGCCAACCAATGCAAGCATATTATTTTTAAATAAAGAGCAACAGTGTAATCAGGACTGGGAAAAATGATTTGATGATAGAGAATGAGTTGATCTAATTTATCATCTATATAGCAAATCAGAATTAGTCCTATACTTGTCCTCTAAGATGCCAAGATTGGGCTAGAGATACGGTTTGACAGTTAAGAGCACTTGCTGCTCTTGCAGAGGACCAGGTCCATTTGGTGGCTCACAACTGTGTGTAACTAACTACAGCTCTGGAGGGACTGTCACCTCTGGTCTTCCTAGGCTTCTGCACTCACACACACACACACACACACACACACACACACACACACACACACACACAATTAAAATAAAAAAAGAAATCTCAACCAATACTTCCAAAGCAATTACTTTAAAGATGGTTTTAAAACAAAGACATGTTTAAATATTTCATTTGAGAAAAATCAGTGTATAGGGCCGGCATACCAGCAACCTGCAGGGGTTGTGATTCAACTTGCAAATGAATGGGTGTCTACTAAACACTATAATGTCATCCACTATAATAACTGATGTTTGCATGTGAATTGCATTAGAATGAAATGATAAGACTAGGATCCAATATTCTTCCAGGGTTTGTTTATATGTTACATGCCTGAAATAAGTTTTCCTGGGTCACTTATTCCTTACCAACTACACTTCATGGAAAATGATTCTCTTCTTTAGCTTTATTTGGAGGAGGAGGAGGAAGAAGAAAAGGAGGAGGAGGAGGAGGAAGAGGAGGAGGAGGAGGAGAAGGAGGAGGAGGAGGAGGAGGAGAGGGAGGAGGAGGAAGAGGAGGAGGAAGAAGAGGAGAAGGAGGAGGAGGAAGAGGAGATACTGACAATAATAATGACTTGGGGCTGGAAAGATGGCTCAGTGGTAAAGAGCCCTTGTTAACTTGGCAGAGGACCTAGGTTCAGTTCCCAGCACTGTCACAAGCTAACTCCAGTTGCTGGGGTTAGGGGATGGGGAGATAGCATCCTCTGCTGGCTTCCAGGGTAGTACACACATGGTGTTTGTACATACATATGAGCAAACATTCATATACATAAAATAAAAATAAAATCTTTCTTTAAAAATGGATGCCAAAATACGTGTGAAAACATTCAATAGCATTTCTGATTTTTTTTTTTTTAAAAAGAAAAATAGAAACTCCTTAGCAATGAAGATAATTTCCTTAACCAGATGAAGAATATTTATGTCAGTTTGGCCACAGTCACTTTTGATGGGGAAACCTAGACATTGAAGTCGGACCTTGCCATGATCTCATGCCCCACCACAGGTTTTTAATATTTTCTTGGCACAGTTAGCCATAAGAGTATCAGGAAAAAAGAAATGTGAAATGAAAATATTTGGAAAGGGAGGAAAATTGTTTGCCTCGGAGCTGATGAGGCTGATATTCCAGACAGGCTCGGGTTTCAGAAAGCAAAGTCTCCATGTTTTTTGCCCTCTGCCCTGTCTCTTGCTCCCGGAGGTGATGGATACATTGCCTCATAGTAGATTGAAGGAAGGACAGAAAAAAGTGGAGATGTATATCAAGAAAGAAAAAAATGAGTAACTGTTCAAAATGCTCATTACATTTTATTAATATATAATACGTATTCAAAAACAAATATTCAGAATATAGGAAAAAAGGTAGCATAGCATTTTGTTTGTTGTTATGAAAATACAATTTATTTTACCTTCCTATTTATTATCATTTCGATCTTTAAAGATAGAGTTTATATGTAGCCCAGGCTGACCTCAACTTCCAACCTCAGCCTCCTGAGTATTATAGATCTGTGTCTCTATGCCCAGTCAATTCCTTATTCCCTTCTGTAATTTCCAAATCAGAGAAAGGATTTACACAGTGAACACATTACTTTTTAAAGAACCAAAGTCAGAGAGGGAGTAGAAAGGTGTTTACATTTATGGCAGAGTCGAGCATGGTGGGGTATGCCTATCTAAGAGAGTGACGTAGGATCTGGAGTTCTGGGCTAACCTGAGCTACCTAGTGAGACTTAGTCTCAAAACCCCCAAAACCTAGAATAGAGCTTAGCGGGAGAGTTCTGGACCAGTAAGGTCAAGGTCTTGGGGGTCGACCCCAAGTACTGTCCAAGAACAATAAGCGTAGGACAGGCTGCTGGAGTGGAATTGGGGAGGAGAATTGGAGAGAATTGGAATGGGTCACCAGGACGGAGAGTTGGGACTTCGGCTGGAATCCAGAGACCCACCTCCATTTCTGATGATGTCGCTTAATGTTATAGCCAAACCAGACTCTGAGCCTCATTGTACTTTAGAAAGTTTCTTGTCACACCACCTGGAAGGACTTCCCTGGGGAAAAAATGTTCCCACATTGTACAACTGTGCTGCTGATAGCCCAGCCAGGCACACATTATGTCTCCCCCCAGGGTGTGTGATGCTTTTGCCATCGTACTTATCATTCTTTGTCCTTGGCGCTCACCTAGTTGAACCTGTATCCTAGGTTGGCCATGGATGTGGCCTTTTCCACCATGGAGGCTTTCTTGGTGGGTAGGACAACAACGGTTTGCCTGCAGTGGTTGGAAAATGAGGACATTAGCTGCTCAGTCTCTAGACTTGAGCGAGCAGGTTGCTGAGGGATGAGCTAAGCCCATTCTCAGCACAGCTGCCCCAACATCGCCTGCATCTACCCAATCTCAGTGGCCTGGCTGTTCCTTAGCCCAGGGCGGACCTGTGCTTGAAGGGTCAACTGTGCATGCCAAGGGCTTAAACAACACATCCTGTGAACTGCAGAGTACAACAGCATTTCTGTGCCAGGCACAGGTCAGCAGGGTGGATTGGATGTCCCAGACACCATTCTTTATGTCACCTCATATCTCATCTGGGAGGGATCGCTGAGGGAAAGCAACCATGGAGAGATGAAGCATTTACTTGGATTCGCATGACTTGTTCACATTCAAGAGGTCACCCCAGTTTGGCTCTGGTGGTTAAATATATAAACCCTGGGTAAGAGTTGAGATTTCAGGACCTAAATTGTGGTTTAATCCACAGATTTTTTTTTCCTTCCATCTTCCAAATATTGCTAGGCCTCTGGCAACACCAAGTATGGAACTCTGAAAAAGCAATTTTGCTCAGATAACTGCCCTGGTAGCTGGGGATTGCTTGTGGTTCTAAATTTTGTGGAATATGAGACTGATACTATAATAATCTTATGTGTTCTATTAACTCTTTGAACTCTTTTAAAAAATGAGACTCATGAGAGAGGCCGTGGAAGAGGCCACACCCTTTCCCATGGAAGACAGCCCGGGCCACAGCTGCTCAAGGCGTTGCACCATGGCTCTCTGATTGAGGCTGAGCAGAGCTGGAAATTGGGAAATGAAATTTTTTTGGACATTCATTTCTTTGCATATCAAGTCACAGGAAAAATAAAAACTTGAATTAGACTTTAATTTCTTTGGGCTTTTACTTCTACGTGTTAAGGAAATTTAACTTTGGATCGTAATCCTTTTGGACCTCCACTTTCTTGGACTTAGCAGCTTTAACTCTTGGATCCCCCCCCCCCCCATTTCACTTGGAATTTCCAAGTAGGAGTGAGTTTGCATTCAGAGTTTGTCTATGTTACTATAATGATGTTATTGAACGCCTTCATATTGTGATTTAACCCCATTGCACAGTCTCTGAAGAGCATGTGGGGGACAACATAGACATCTGGGAATGCGGGGAGGGGAACAGATGAGGGAGGGAATTTGTGGTTAAATTAACCTACTCTTAGGCCCAGTCAGAGTGTTCTGGAGGCAGATTGTCAACTGCCCTTCTTGGATCCCAGATTATGTCTACAAAGAAACTGCCTCATCAAGGTGGGAATGTACTGGTCGGAAGGTTCCCATGGCAAACAAACACAGCCTTGGAGGCCCACTGCTGAACAGTTCAGTCCAACAGCAGAGAACAAAGAGCTAAGATGCTGTAAGCAAGCTCCTGCTCATGTCTGTTTCCATGAGTAACACTGACTCTCCTAGAGCTCTCAGGATTCCATCAGGAGCAGCCCAGCGAACATGCTTCTAAGTTGGCTGGGGCTTGTCCACCGAAAGAAGGCTCAGATCTCAGCATGTGTTTCTCTTCTCTCTAGCCTTGGAATCATGGAAAATGCATCAGCTAAGCTTAGACAGGCTGCTTTGACAGACCCAGGATTGTGCCTTGTGTGTGCCTATAGAGTCTGGGGCAAGCAGTGTCATCAGGCCCGTTGTCACCTCAGCCATACTCCTCAAGCACTTTGATAGATGATAAATATAACATGGGTCATATCAGTTGATTTCCTCCTGTTCTGAGTTTCACTAAATTCTACATGGGGTGGGGGGAGGAACAAAAGAGGGGTATCATTTATTTATAGAGCCATCTAAAACCTTATTTCGCAGGCGTGTGTGTGTGTGTGTGTGTGTGTGTGTGTGTATTCCAGAAGTTAACTTTAGATGTTGAAATAGGGTCTCTCATGGCCTGCAGCTTAGCTGACCAAGGATTCCAAGGGACCCTATCTCCATCTCCCTAGTGCTAGTACTACAAGCATAGACTACCATGTTCGGCTTGTATATGTGGACTTTGCGCCTGCAACATAGATGCTCCTGCGTGTAGAACAAGTACTTTACTGAGAAATTTCACCAGCCCCTCAACAGAACTCACCCTTAAAGGTTGAATGATAAATACGCCCTCCCCCATACTGGGCTGCATTTAAAAGGTAAGTGAGTAGTAGAGGCGGCAATGCATTGTGAACTGCTAATCACTGCACCTCTTTTGGCCAGTTAGCGGTGCTACTTCTGTTGGTTCTAAGATGGACATTGGCAACTTGGCAAATCAAGATTTCAAAAAGCATGGCTCACGTCAGTGGCTCAGCAGCCGAGACAGCAATCCCCACTCCTTCTTGACTTCCTTGCTACTGGTCACCATCCTGGCTCACTCTGAGCAGCCCTTGCTTCATGGCCATCACGTTGTCCTTCAAGCATTGAGGGAAACCTGAAGCTCACACACCTCAGGGGTTGCCAACTGGAAGCCTCAGAAAGCATGCTTTTATTACATTTATTTATTGTTACTGTTTTTGTCTTTAGAAGATTTTTTTTCCCAAGACAGGGTTTCTCTGTGTAGCCCTGGCTGTCCTGGAACTCACTCTGTAGACCAGGCTGGCCTCAAACTCAAAATTCGCCTGCCTCTGACTCCCAAGTGCTGGGATTAAAGGCGTACACCAACACGCCCGGCTAGAAGAAGATTAAAAAAAAATGTATACGAGTGTTTTGCCTGAAACTTTGTCTATTGTGAGCACGCCTACTGCCTGAGGAGACCAGAAGGAGTCCCCTGGAACTGGAGCTATAAACAGTTGTGAGCTGTCCTGTGGGTGCTGGGAACAGAACCCCAGTTGTTTATAAAAAGCAGCAAGTGTTCTTAACCATTGAGCCATTTCTGTAGCCCCTATTACATTTAGAGTGGGTGGTGGTGGCTCTGTGTGTGTGTGTGTGTGTGTGTGTGTGTGTGCACTCGCGCGCGCGAGAGTGTGTTTATACACTCACAAACGCCTGCATGTGGAGGTCAGAGGGCAGCTCCCGACAGTCATACCCATCCTTCCACCATGTGGATCTAGAAACTGAACTTAGGTCACCAGGCTCTACCCATTAGAGCCATCTCATCAACCTTATGGGACCGTTTAAAACATAAGCCAGGACAGCAGTATCACGTGGACTTCATATTACTTAAAGGGAAAGGACGTGGACACGGTTGGAAGGGAACGGAGGGCTCCACTCTTCCTGTCTTCTGAGTTGGTGGCTTTGTGTGTCAATGTCCCATTAGCTGTGTGGCGGCCCTGCACAGCCACAGCTGCAGGATGGAACCTATCCGGCAAGCAGAAATAATGAATCAGTGCTACTTATATAACCTGGTCTGATTAGAGGCTTGGATCTTTGAACCTCAACAGCTGTGTGTTGTCACTGATGGAAAATTTTACCTCGTCCGCCAATTCCCTGGTCACCTGAGTAAGTGGCTCAAAGAGTGGCTGCCGTTTCATCGTTTATTAGGGAGGAATTTAGGTTCTGATAAGCCCCTAATGCTGAAAATTAGCTCAGAGCAAACTGCCCCTGATGCTCTTGGTCTCGGGCTGATGGGAGCACAGAGGATGTACTCCGGTGGGTTTTTTTTTTCCCATCCTGTAGCCAGTTCAGCACACAAATTACTTGAGAGCTATTTTTAAAAATGTAATAGGCCCAATACTTAGGAGAGCCAGGCGCAGTGTGAGAAGGCTCCGAAAGCGTCTATTATGGTGCTGTGTGCTCTGGCCCACAAAGCTTTGGATGATATTGGAAAAGCTCTTTCTGAGCTTGCCTGTGGCTTAGCCATGTCGTCCACTGTCCTCTGGGTACATGTAAGTTTTTGCCATAAGTAGAGAAGTTGTTTTTAGCCTGCGGAGAGATATGTGGAAATGAGCCTTTTGATATCAACAAGGACCTGGGCCTTGTTGGCTTTTCAGGCTTAGACTTACAGGAAGAGGCCTCTGCCAACACTGTGTGTGGGTGATTGCCATCCATTCTATGCCTTGGTGCCTGAGTCTGCAGAGTAAGGTGTGGCACCCATGATATAGTCAAGTCTCATGTCCACTTCAGGGAAAAAAGAAAGAAAGGAAGGAGGGAGGGAGGGGGAGGGGAGGGGTAAGAGAGAGAGAGAGAGAGAGTAAGAAATGCATTCTGGAACTTTCCTTCTTGGTCTTGTATGAGTGACAGCTCAGAATGCACTCTACTTCCAGATGGGACATAGAGAGGGAGAGGAGAAGACACAGAGAAGTTATAAGATTCCAGCTCTAGCCCCTGTGGAGCTTACCATGCACACAGTGAACAAATTCCTTCCCCCTGGTGAGGGAGAGTTTGCTCTTGCTCTCCCAAGTTATTGCTCCCTTTGGCCAGGACGTTCCTCAATCTTTCCAAGTTCTCTCAATTCTTTCCCCACTTCCAAGGCCCAACTTGAATCTAGAAAAACAATAATCTTATTTTAAAAGATTTTTTTAAGATTCAAAACTGTATAACATCTTGCTTATATTATTTTTAGGTGCAAGTGGGAAATCAGGGAAATTTGCAGGAGGGTTAGGTTCTGGCTCTGTTACTACCTGGCTCTTGGCTTTGGCCATCTCCCCAACCCGCCTCAACCTAGGTTAAGTCCATTTGTAAAGCACCAAGAGCAAAAGCCAATCATGGGCTGGGTGTGAGTGTCTGAGAGTGATTACAGAAAAGCCTGTGCGGCAGTGATACGACCCAGTGGGTAAAGCCTGGTGGCCTGAATTCAATCCCTGGGACCCACGTAAAGGTGAGAGGGAGAATGGAAGCCATACAGTGGTCCTTTGACCTCCTCACATGCACCATGGCACATTCACACCCACGCACGCACGCATGCCAATCCAATAAGGATGACAGTCAGTTGACTAAAAACATCTTCATGTGTTGATGTGTATGTGCTATGTATACGTGTACAGGCATGTGGAGGCCAGAGATTCATGGTGAGTATCTTCTTCAGTCTCTCTCCACATCTCTTGAGACAGTCCCTCACTGAACCCAGGGCTCACCAATTGGGTTGCATGGCCAGGGCCAGTGAGCTCTGCAGATCTGCTCAGCTCTGTCCAGCCCCTCTTCCAGTGCTGGGATTCCAGATGTATAACACCACACCTGGCTGTGTATGTGGGTGCCATGATCCCACCTCAGGCCCTCATGTTGGCACGGCAAGCACTTTACTCACTGAGCCATCTCCTTAGCCATAATTTCTTTTTAAGTATAACAACAACAACAACAACAACAACAACAACAACAATATCATCATCCAAGTTCCATTGTCATTTTGCAAAAATTACAAGCACAAATTCAGCACCATGTCCTACATACCTATTCTGTGACATCTTTGACAGACAGGAGTCACTTTTCCAGCTTTCACAGTCCTGGTGTTCATGCCCTCCTGCCCCATAGACCATCTTATGGCTGCATGTTTGGAAAGCTGCCCTTTCACAAGGTCACAAGGATGTTCTCGGTAGTGCCAGGCATCTCTGCACCTGTGTGCAGCTCAGGCATATCTGGCTCCGGTCTCAGCTCTCAAAGCTTTCTTAGAGGAATCATTACTCTGTCTCCTTGCAGCCCCATCCGTTGTCCCACGAGTTGGCAACCCACACCCATTTTTATGGTCTATAGAAAGTCCAAAAAAAAAAAAAAAGCAGACAGTAATCCCACAATCAAAATACCAGCCAGAAAACTCGCTTGAACTTTACCCTCTATCTATCTTTTTTTAGTCCTTTGAGATAGGAGTCTTACTGTGTAGCCCAGACTGAGGTTGAGCTTCCAATCCCACTGCCTCAGGCTCCTGAGTGTCAGGGTTACAGTTTTGGGCCATGATGAACCACAAGTCTCAGGGACCTTTGAAAGTTCCGTGGTTTTGCCGGCTCTTGGCCTGTATGCTGAAATACCCCCTAGGGTTCTCTGCTTCCTGTTGGCAGAGCTGTTCCTTTTACAAGCACGACTTCAACACTTGCCTCTACATCCAAAATGTCAGTCATATACAGGTGAGCCAGAGGCAAGATCAGAGGGAAGAGAATGTGTTCATGGAATGAGTGGCCAGCCACCAACAAACCAAGGAGAAACCTTGGACAAAATCAACCTGGTCAACCCCTTGATGCTGAATGCCCAGCCTCTCTGTCCCCTAGGTAGATTGGAAGCTCTCAGTAACCCTGCTTTCTGTAGTTCAGAACTCTGTTTAAGACACTCTCTGATGAAGGAATGTGTATGGCCACCATCCTCAGGGGAATGCTAAGCTATCTCTAGGAGGTTCTCAGACATGCTTTGTGGCTTACGCTGGGCACCTGAAATGCCCCCCACAGTGGTTCTAACTCCCAAGACATGTCAGGTAGATAAGAAGAGCTACTAATGGCTGAAGCCACTCGAAGCAGGGAGTGGCTAAAGTGGCTGTCTGTACCTGGTGACTGTCTGTGATGCCACATTATGCTCTGCCCTCCCTCTGCTCTCAGCAAGTACAAATGGAAGGCTCCTCTCTCTGCTCCTCCTGGGCTCTGCTGTTCCCTTCCTGTGCATCCCCCTTTCATGCATCCCAGAAGGCATCTGATGCAGTTCTCCAGCATGACATCACTGCTAACATTCTTGCTCCACTGGGAACAGTTGCCGCATCTACCGTGCCTACTGAAAAATGGACTTTGCCTCTCAAGCCCAGCAAGAGGGAAATTGTGTGTTCTCTCCCTTTACTTATTTTAGTCTTTGTGTATCGGTGTTTTCTTCATGCACCTCATGTGTGCCTGGTGTCTGCTGAGGCCAGAAGATGGTGTTGGGGACCTGGGACTGACTGGAGTTACACCCAGTTGTGAGCCACCATATGAGCACTGGGAATCAAACCTGGATCCTCTGGAAGAGTAGCCAGTGCTCTCAACCAGTAAGCCGTCTTTCCAGTCCTGATTTCTATCTGTTTAATTCTGCCATTTGATAGCTTTAAAAAGAATTTTCCCCCAGTGATGTGTGTGTGTGTGTGTGTGTGTGTAAGGATGCAGGTGTCTATGGAGGGCAGAAGAGGGCGTTGGATCTCCTCTGACGCTGGAGTTTCAGACAGTTGTGAGCTGCCTGATGCAGGTGCTGAGAAACCGACTCTGGTCTTAGGCAAGAGCAGTAAGCACTCTTAACCATTAGGCCATTGTTCCAGCCCCTTGTTTTATGTCTTAAACAATTCTGGAAGCTTGTGCTCTCTGACCAGCTGTATCTGTATTGGAACAAGAAGATAAACACTCTGTGTTCCATTCTGTAGCAGGAAACATTGGTTCCAGATGAAAACTGACTTGTTGATGCACATGAGCCACCAAGGATGTCGTGACCGTCTCTGAACCTGCTTTGTTGACAACAGGCTGGACTTGCTCTGACTTCTTAGGTCGTCTCCAAGAAAGCCCTGATTGACTGTATGTCCAAAGACAGATCCTCACTGTCATCTTATCTGTCTGAAAGTGATAGGGGGACCAGAATTCTTGACGTGCTTTGGAGCATGGTACCCTTCCTCACTGTTAGACCTCAGGACTTCAAGGGATGGAACAGAGGGGAACCAAATGGGCCACCTAGATCCCTTCCGCTTTGAGCTTTAGATACTTTTCTACTTTGGCTTCTGTGTTCCTTTTGCCTCATACATACACACACACACACACACACACACACACACACACACACATCACTGAGGTGAGTCCGTTCACTGAATATGTGTGTGTGTGTATATATATATATATATATATATATATATATATATATATATACCCCTCCCC